>CM044439.1:145610422-145623819 GCA_024363595.1 Xenopus borealis
GTTTAGAACAAACTTTTGACCTACTTTGAACCTCCTTTAGTTGTAACTCCACTTACAACGCGCCTGTTCAGGTGCAACTAATCAAACCCCACCCCCTCAAACTGAAGGAAAACTCACTGCAAAGTAAAGCAGGTTGTGACAAACTTGCTGTAAGCACAATAGCACATCAAACTTTGATATTTAGCACCAAATACAGAAAAAAAATATGTAAGAAATGAAACCACAGTATTTAACTAAACCACCTTACATAAAAATAAGAGTTAATAACAAATACGTATCCTTTTCAGTCGGTTTGTTTGTTACTTTGTTTTGAGTTGCTTTTTCCAGTCAGCAGCCTATTTGTCCTTTATTATGATAAAGGACAACCATAACAATAGCAGCCACTGCCAGAAAGTATCTATTGTATCTGTGTCCTTAAAAGTCTAATGTCTATAATTAGTTACCGAATTGATTAAACATAACCAATCCTAAAACATACTAGTAAGACCACATCTTCAGTACAAGGTACAATCTGTGACTCCCACGCATAGAAAAAAATAGAATAATGCAATGCATTGTTAAACGTTGACATTGTGGGGCTTATTTATTAACACAGGGCAGATTTGCACCAGGGCAGTAACCCATACTACCAATCAATTATTAGCCTTTCTTAGCCAGCTGCAGGTAGATCAGTAAAAGCAAGCATTCAGTTGGTTGCTTTAAGCTGCTGCTCATTTGTTTATTAATTAGCCCCTCTGTCAGCACATGACAAGTACAGAAATGTGTGTGTAAACCCAAAACATTTGCAAAACCACAGGAAAATGGGCAAAACCATAAAAAAAGCAAATGACCCGAACCAAGTCACATCTTCCAATAATTCCAATCCAGTATAATTGAAGGGGCCGATTTACTAAATTCACCTGAATAGATCGAAGTTCGATCGAATTCAATCGACTAACGATTGTAGGATTTATTCGCTTGCCCGAATATGCAAATTAGGCTTAGTCGATCATCAAATAGCGAATGATCGAATAGATTCGAATGATTGAATATTCGATCATCGAAGGATTTAAAATCGACTGCCTACTTTGCCAGATTGAACCTACCGAATTGTAATAGAAGCCTATGGGAACCCTCCCATAGGCTTCTGAGACTAAGTCCTGATCGAATAGGATTCGTACGATCGAAGTCTTCGATCGTTCGAATTGTGCGAATTATTCGAATGATCGAAATAATTCATTCGAATGATCGAACAATCGTTATTCGATCGTCCAATGATCAAATATTGAAGAAAAGGGTAGCCTAAAACTATTCGATTAGCATTCGAAAATCGAATACTTATCGAATATTGAAGAAAAACGAATATTTTTTGGGTGAATTTAGTAAATCTGCCCCTAAATGTATTTTACTATAACCAGATATCTCTCAACCTTACAACACTATCCTATCAAGAATTCTATATCAGTCTTAGATAATAGGCTTTGGCTAGACCAGGATTACAAATAAGGCTTCTGCATAGAACCCCATAAGTTCAAGGAACCTTCAAGGATGAATTAATTTGATATATTGCTTTTACCTGCTATTTGAACAACAGCAAATCTCCCTTTGTTGATAAGGTAAGTAATGTAGAAGTAAAAAAACTACTTTGCCTAAGGTCAAGTAAGAGTGTTATCCCTATCTGGGTGTGAGAGATGTGGAGAAGTGAGGATCTCTTCTTCAATTTTTCCCCAACTTTATGCCTATCTACGCATATGGTGCTCCACAACCAAGGCATTGAATTATTACAGGTTTGCTCCTTCCTCCCATGCTTACGGTTTTTAAATGGGAGTGATTGCCCAGACCAAAACCAAAGTACCTGGTCTAGCTAGACTTGATCCTCCCTCAGAGTTTATAGGACAGAGGTTGCCAGATCAAAGCATTGGTTTCACCAACTTTCTCCTTCCTCCCCAACTTTTGGCTTTTAAAAGATTTTTAAAGGCATTAGACCACCATAAATCGCATGGGGGAGGATCAAACCCGGAGATTCAGTCGCGTAAGTCAGAAAACGAAAACCCCGAAAAATGTAGGTCTGTATCAAAAGATATTGCATAAAACAGATCATATGTAAACCCCCTAATATACTTTCTTAGTAGTGTGAACCATTGGGCAATCCTAAATATCAAATTGCCATTTTACAAACTAAGGCCTGCCCCCTCACAGTGCACACAATCAAACCAACCAAACTATGCATGTTAGGTCACATGAGCCATTTAACAGACAAAAGTCTGCCTTTTACTCTCACACTTCTTCCTGTCACATTTGAGCTGCAGTATTCAGCTGGTCAGGTGTTCTCTGAAGCAGCACAAAAACCATAACGGAATGGTGGTTCAAGGTGACACATGTAACCACAAATGAGCCTGTAGGCTAGTCATATATTTATTTGGACAACATTACAGCTGCACTGTCATCATACCCTATAGAGGCTGTATACTCAGGCTGAGTGCATAGGGCATAATTAGTTCTACTGTGTGAGTGAAACCAGTAGCACACTGATATACTTGTGAAAGATTTGATTTATGATGAATGATTTATTTAGCCCATGTGCTTACAAATAAAGGGCTATCATAGAACATGTGGCACAGCTCTCTCTTTTACACGAGGTTATTAGCTGCTGAAGAGCTGCTGCAGCACAGGCTCCACAGCCTGGAAGGGCTGTCAGACTGCGGAGCTCCGCAGCGTGGAAGGGATCTCAGAGCGTGGGCTCCACAGTTTGGAAGGGCAGCAGGAGCTCGGATTTCCACAGCGTGGAGTGGCTCCACAGTGGGTTTGGGCTGTCAGAGCACAGATCTCCACAGCATGTGTGGGCTAACGGAGCACAGGTCTCCACAGTGTGTTTGGGCTGTTGGAGCATGGGTTCTCCACAGCGAAGTTGGGCTGCCGGAGCAGGTATTCACAGCAAGGTTGGTCAGTCGGAGTGGATGTCTGCATTGTGGGTGGGCAGCAACAGGACCAGCATGGTAAGTGTTTGATTGACCTTACCCTCTGAGCCAGGCAAAACCACTGTAGGAAGGTCCTTACAGAGCAGATGCACTGCTATGGAAAGAAGCATAGTAAGTGGTTGTTGACCTTATCCTCTGAGTTGGGGCAGGGACAGCTGAAGGCACCCAGAACAGATGGGTAGGCTGACCTGCACTCCATTGTTATTAAAAGAAGGGTGAATTGGTATCTGGGATGGCATCAAATTGCCTACAATGTTAGCTTAGCTTCATAGTCCACCATTGCCAAGGGAATGTTTTAGTGGTTTTTGTTTTTTTTGTGCTCATCCAGTTTCATATATATTCCACATGGTTAATGGCTAATTTTGTTTCATCCTGTGGTACAGAATGTGGATATTGTGGTACAGAATGCTTGGATATTATGTGAATATTTAATTTTCATTTCGTGTGTTTTTAACTATTAACCAATAGTTAAAAAGTTATGGTGGGGTCAAACCTAATTGAAGGTTTTCAGTTGGGCTCATTGTGGCCGTGGGACCTTCAGGTAAAGAGTACTTCACAGGTAAATTTAGAAGAGGGAAAAAGGAGGTTCTCTCCTGTGACTGCACAGTGGGTTGATTGATACCGACACTACTACTGCTTGTGCTAGGTGAAAGCCTGCTTGGATTTCCTATCATCGACACACACCAGATTCTGGACAGACAGCAGGGCTGCTGAACCTCTCTCATGGTAGGAGATGAAGCTTCTTCTAGTAGCAGTGTTTGAGGCCATCCTCTCTGTAGGTAGAGACAGGCTTATACTTAGTGCTGGATATAATGACATAGTGCTGATCTCAAGTGAGTAGAGGCAGAGCATAGTAGTGATCTTTTATGGAATTCTGGCTTTGAATATTGAAGCTGGCAAGGTCCTATTTATTTGATAAAATGTGAATAAATGCTGTGGCCATTTTCACCATTTCTGGCTCCTGGTGTATCATTACAGTATGTAACAATGGAGTTCAATAGAAGAGCTGAAGGCGAAGGGACAATTGAGGAGTCCCCTTGTCACGCCAAATACTTTGGATTGGCTACAATTTTGTTTTATTCAAGTCTCTGGAGAGCCCATGAAAGCTTACAGCTCATTGTGAACCTATTCACAATTAGCATTCCTACTCTTCTTACAACTGAAGTAGCTGTCTGAATCTAGTTGTCTTGGTAATGGATGTTATTGATTGCCATGGGGCAGATTTAACAAGGGTCAAATATAGAAGTAAATTTCGAAGAAAAAACGAACAACCAAAATGTATTAAAAAAAACAAGGCTGTATTCAAATTGTTCAAATCGAAGTAAGATTGTATTCGATCTGCTTTGCTTTGAAGGATTTTTTTTGTTTTGTTTTTTTAAACTTAGATTTTTCAAAGTCCACTAAATGACTCCATATACGTTCTAGGAGGTCCCTCATAGGCTAAAACAGCAATTTGGCAGGTTTAAGATGGTGAATGGTCGAAGTTTCAAATTCAAATCAAATTTTGGCCTATTCGTTAGCTGAAGTACACAAAAATAGCTTGAAAGCTGCTCTTATGTTATTGCACTATGGTACATATGCCAAGTGTTAATAAATACACATAAATAATGTTAAATAATAAACATTAAATTTAATAATCAGGCAATGACTTCAGTGTATAAACCAGAGGTGAATAACAAAGGTTCTATTTAGCTGGATAGGATGACTATAGAATATAGATTGCTTTTGAACCTAGGCTGGATAATGGTAGCATAGAAAGCCATCTACTTTTTAAAAAAATTTTGCTTACCACATGCTACTGTATATGCATACAGAAACATTACCTCAGAGTCAAAACATACAGATAGATCTTCACTTAATTAATTATGGTGCATAGACACAAACATTTAAACCACTTTTACAACTTGTCCCTTTAGATAAATATATATACTGAACTGTACCTTTAAACTAGCATTTTGGAAGTGTATTTAAAGGTATACTGTCATGGGAAAAATGTTTTCAAAAAGCATCAGTTCTTTTGTTAAGGTGTCGATACATGGCCAATAAAAGCTGCTGACAGACAGTCGGCAGCTTATTGGCCTGTGTATGGGGTCCTCCGATGGGCTTTCCCAATTTATATCTACCCAAATGTCGGCCAGATGTTGATCAGACGGAACTAAAAATCCTGTCAGATCCTGGCCGCATCTGTTCGTTGATGCAGTCCCCTACGACCGACTATCGGATCAGCCCGATATCGCCCACCATATCGGTGGTCATATTGGGGAAAGACCTGCTCGTTTGGCAATATCGCCAGATGATCGGATCTCTCCATGTATGGCAACCTTTAGGCTGCTGGGGGGGGGGGGGGGGGGATATCACTCCAGCTTGCAGTACAGCAGTAAAGAGTAACTGAAGTTTATCAGAGCACAGGGGGCAGCTGGGAAACTGATTATGTCTAGCCCACATGTCAGATTTAAAATTAAATATAACAAAATCTGTTTGCTCTTTTGAAAAATGGGTTGCAGTGCAGAGTTCTGCTGGAGCTGCACTATTAACTGATGCATTTTGGAAAAAAACTTGCTTCCCATGACAGTATCCCTTTAACCAAAGGAATATGTTGCATGTCTTCTTATAAGAATACATAGAGATTAACAAGGAATAATTTTTGATATCAAGGCAATAAACTGTGTAATGACGTTAAAGGTAAATGTTCTCATTTCTTTGTAATGCTCTATAAGTGGAATGGCAATATTGTTGTAGAGATGATCTATGAGTGTTTTACTTCCAGGAATAATATGTTTCTGTTCTTTATTCATGTAATTCCAGAGATACAAGGCATAGGAATCATTGAACGTTGGATATTCTTGCCAAACTTTATAGTATCGCCTCCAAGATGGGTATGGAATAGGATAGAACCTCTGAGGATTCGAGAAAGAAATGTTTCCACATACAACATCCTCTGTAGATTTAAATGGAGGGATTGCACAGTCTTGGCTTAGGACACGAGTAAAAAGTTGTGGGCCTTGATGTCCCCATATTGTTCCATCATAATTTTGGACAAAGTCTTCCATGCACCTCCATAAAAAGTCGTGATGAGGAGACAGGCCAAAAATACCACTACTAGAAAACTGAGAAGACTGAGCTGCCAAGAAGTTCACATTTTGGATTGGCCACAGAGATATGATATCTGTATCCATATAAATGCCACCATATTTCCAAATTAGGGCTAACTTGCATCCATCTGAGCTGACATAAGCCCAGTTTCGTTCCTGTTTAGGATTGATCTACAAAAGTAATGGAACGGTGTTCAGGTAATGCTAGAGTAAACATAAATTTTACTAAAACAGATAAAATGGCACATTTAATCAGGTATATATTTTATATGGCTAAATTTTGCAGAGGAGAAAATGTGATACAAAAAGCATTATTACCTATACTGCAGTTAACTCCTTTTCTTTCCTCTGTTATTGCTTGAAAGTATCATGAAAGGGGATCAAAATCAAAAAAAATTAACACACATTCAAAATGATCCTCTGAGCACTTTTGCATTTTACATTGATTTTCAATTTTTATTTGTTTCTGAGATATTAGCTGGTTTAGCTCTCTTTGAACCCTAGGATTGTTGACTCTCAGTTGACTCTGTCAGTTGAGCCAAAATACTGCTATGAGCATCCTCAAACTAAAATTTATAATAAAATTATTCAGAGAAGCATTTTGAAAATTAAATTATAGAGTTTGAATCCCTTTTGAATATATGCAGTATGAAGATGATCCTTTCAACCCCATGTCAAATGTATGCCACCACAACTTTATATTAAGGCTTTTTTTACTGGGCTCCAGAGCTGTGCTTATTGTTTGTACCAGCATTTTATGAACAAATCATTATTTATTGCACATTTAACCTTGTTCCTTGATTATAATTCTGTAAATATAGATTATAATTCTTGTCACTATATGTTGATTTAATGTTATAAAGCATTGTCCATTTCAACTTTCTGGATGTTAGGTTTCCAAAATATATATTTTAAAAAATTCCTGCTTAGCAGTCATACTCATGCGGTACAGAACTTGATCACTTGCCTTTCTTTAACTATAGACATGAGAGAACTCCATACCTGCAGCCATGAAGTGGGAGGAAGTGCCTTGACTGATTAAGTAAGCAACAAGGAGAACAAAGGTCATATTAAACTCACCCAGTAAATGAGGAGGTCCAGGTGCACCACCCTGAACCTTCAGCAAGGGAGTAGATGCAAGGCCATAGAGCAAATAGACAGGCACTCAATGTAACAATCCTCCACACAGATATGTAAACAAAAATAAAGTTTATTCGATACCCATGGCAGCCTTACTCGTTTTGTAACAAAACTGATACTAAATCATAGGCTCCACAATGGGTTTTTTACCCATGAGCCATATTCCAATGTAATGTGAGTTGGGGCTCAACCCAAGCATGCAAAAAAGTTCCTGGGGGTGCCAAATATGGGCTGTAATTGGATATTGGTATTACCTATGTGGACTTGAAACCTACAGGAGCAGTACACATGGTTTTAATGCAAAGGTCCTGATAATAGGAAAAGTCATATAATCACATTTATATAATCATTATTATGATATAGTTGGATGTAATATTTTTTATTACCACTTTTAATAATTCTATATTGTGACCTTTGAACTTTCACCTGGTAATTAAGGGGTGGGTTGCTAACAGGATGTGGTTAAAAGGTCACTTTGTTTCACAGTATTTTTACACTTGATAAAGGGCGTGTGTGGCCCGAAACATGTTGTGTCGAGTAGTCAAAATAAATACATTGTAGCAGTTATTCTGCCTTGGATTGCTCTGCTCATTTCCTTGATGTTTTATACTGAAGGCTTACGTTGAAGTCTTAAGAGGAAAGAAGCACCATTATTTCACTAAGTTGGGCAGTGCGCTGAAGTGCCTGTATACTGGTTTTAAAGCAACTAAAGAATTCAAGCCAAGAATTCAAACAGATTTGTAGCTGGACAGAGCATTTTTTTTATGGGGTCAGTGACCCCAATTCGAAAGTGTCAAAAGAAGAAAAAAAAATTTTTTTAAATTAATACTGAAGACCAATTGAAAAATTACTGGGCATCACATAATAGATTAAACGTCAACTTAAAGGTTAATTATCCCATTAAAGTTGGAAAGCATTCCTGAGAATGTTATGTTTCTCATGATGAGAACTAACTGGCTGGTATGTATATATTACTATAATGTTACATAATAATATGTAATTTTGATTAATAAAAGCTGTGTCTGTTTCCATCCCATACTGGTGTGTTTTTATGTATTCTTTGGGTAAGTAGACAAAAGGATGGGTCCTTAAGCTACAGGTTGGAAAGTTAGTGTAACCAGACCTTTTTTCCATGTTAAATTACAAACCAAAACTAAAATGTATCTGGTTGGCACTGGCCAAAAAAAAATAAATTAGGCAATTATATTATAAAAATCTGCATTCCCCTTTAATTATGATACTATACATTTCCATTAGATAAAACATACATTTTCTATAATGACAATGTAGTAGAGGGAGACAGGAAATGAAAGGAGACCATTAAATGACCATTAAATTAAAACTTTGCTGCAGTCTTCACATTAATCCAGTTAAATTCACCCTCTGCAGTCTTTAGAAAGTATTTTAGACTTTTTTTTTTCTCATAAGCAATTTTGTCATTTACAGAGTCGGAGAGCCTACAGGCTACAAATAGAATTCTATACAGAACACTCTTAGATAAATACACAATGTATATCCAATTACTCTTCTTGCTTTTTTTTAATCAGGATATTAGACATGGCATCTTTAGGGGTGTCTCTAGCTCAGTGGTAGGCAGAACAGTAATCACACTAAGGAATGGATTCCATCGAAGGAATGGATATAATAAATTATTGTGTAGTGTTTACTATCAGTGTAACTAAAGGCAAGATAGAAAAATCAAATATCACACAGAATATAGCTCAATGCATTCTACTACATAGTACATCATAGCTAACGCAGTCATCTTACCTTCATATACCAAGGCAAGAGGGGTGTTCCTCTAAAACATCTTCCATCCTCAGAGGGAGAAAGTAGATATTATCCAAATATGAGATGGTGGGAAAACTCTTTTGCACTTCGAGTTTGTCATTTACCAAGTTTATGTCTGGTAAACCTTTCATAAAGAAAACCACAAGTCTGTCTTTGTACACACGGGCCGCTGATTCAATAGCACATAAGACCAAAGAGGGTGGCTTCATCATGTCAGTAGTCTCAACAAATATTATACCATTTCCTTTTAGTAGAATGTCCTGAAACGTTTGAACACTTAAGTGTTGTGATTCACCCGTTTGTAGCAGACAAGGTATTGGCTTTCCATTTATTTTTACACAGGGCCTTCCTTAACTTCTGTACCGGTATTTATTGTGACTCCATATTTATTGTGATGTATGTAACTCCTTATGTTCTATGTATGTAATTCATGTGATTTAGTTGTATAATCACATTCACTTTACAGCTCTACTAAATATGTAGGCGCTATAGAAATACATGTTAGTAATAAATAATACTAATTCCTGCCTTATTTGCTGGCAATTCCAATATGTATTATTAAAATAATTTTACTTTGATTCTGGCTCAGATTATGATCAAACACAATGCACCTAAAATTAATGTATGTCAGGTTGTATATGCAACAGACTCCCCGGAACACCCCCATAACAAACTGGAACAGTAATTTTTGGAACCTTTGCACGTGCAGGATGTGAAGACTGTAGAGGAGGATGGGAGACCAGTGGTCCCAGAGATTTGAAGCGCCTCCAAGCGAGTTGTAATGTGATGCAAAGCCTGAGTCAGATGAGCCTGTTGAGCTTCTTGGCTATCGTCATTACATAGAAGTAGCCTTCCAAAGCAGAGGAAGCAGCAGCCTGAGAAGGTTCCATTATGGCCCAAGCTAACTGTAACATACTCGTCAATCATGAACCTTTAGGAGACGGTGGGTACACTCAGATGCACAAGGGATACCCCTGAGGGTTCCAGTCTTCACTGACAACCTTTTGGGGCCCCCAGGCTTTCTGCTGTGGAACCGAGGAATAAGTGTATATTGGTAGAATCAAGTCTGAAATGAGGTACCGGCAAGGATTAGACAAAAAACGTAGCCAAACAGGCAAACGGGTCAAGGCAGGCGGCAGTAATCAAAGTAATAAAACAGGCAGGAGTCAAGAACCAGAGTAATAAAAAAGGAAATCACGTTTCTGCAAAGTCTGTAAACAGAAGCCAGCTTGGGCATTGTACCTTTTAAAGGGATCTATCTGTCTATCTCATCACTTCAACTGTTACACATTTTATCATGTTTCATGGCTTTTTAAGCCTAAAACAAGGGTATTCCATCCAACTGCAGCTAGAAATTTTTCATTTATTGTGTTTATTTTATGGTTTGTACTTGGATCCCTGAGCAGTTTTGATTGGCTAAGGGCTGATACTATTGTTAACCTCAGCCAAAAGAGAAAGTGATTCAAAATGTTTTACTATTTGGTGCTATCTTTAATGCTATGTAATATTCAAGTTATTTTCTAATCCTGTTTATATGTCAAATATTCATATGCATTTTAAAGGAGAAGGAAAGTCGTCCTGGACTTGGGGTGCCAATTGTTAGGCACCCCCAAGTGTTTGTACTGACATACCTGAAACCCTGGGCCGGTGCTCCTATCAGCAGAAAACTGCACCGGCCCGGGGTTATACCAGTGACCTAACATTTGGCACCCCCAAGTGCAGTATGACTTTCCTTCTCATTTAAAGGGCAAATATGTGGTGTTTTTATGATAAAAGGCTAATTAATCTAGTTTTATTTGAACCATTGATTCCTTACTCTGGAATGCTTTCCCACCCCCTACACACACACTACTACCACCTAATTGATCTATCTGTCAATCTAGCTAACATCCATCTTTCTATTAAATGCCCCAAAAATGGATAGATGTCAAACATATATAAAGGGCCGGGGCCTGTTATAAAGAATACTGGAACCTCTATCTTAGTTAAGATCAATATACGGTTTTATTACAGGCATCCAGAACACTCTGAATTGCAAGAAGGCCCTCTCCCATAGACTCTATTTTATCCACATTTTTAAAAATAATTTCCTTTTTCTTTGTAGCAATAAAACAGCATATTGTACTTGATCCCTACTGTGATACAAGCAATTCTTGTTGGAAGCAAAACAATCCTATTGGGTTATTTAATATTTCAATGATCTTTGAGTAGACTTTAGGTATGAAGATACAAATTATAGAAAGATCTGTAATCTGGAAAACTCCAGGCCCGAGCATTCTGGATAACAGGTCTTGTAATGCTGATCTTTCTGGATAATGGGTTTCCTTATAATGGATCCCATTCCTGTACTGCTCAGTCCTTTTTAATAGAAAAGTCCCAATCCCCCAGAAGGGGTTAATAACCACACTGTTCAAATGGAATGTCTCTTCCCCAGAGCTCTTATACCCCAGGTAGCGCTACCTTTCCCGAAAGTACCTCTCCCTTTGGAACTTAGCAGCCGCTCCTACACATGACAGTCTTACAGCTACTCGTGCTGGCTCTGTTCAGCTCTGTTGAAGACCCCGTACATTTGACTCCAAAGTCAGGACCACCATCTCTCCCAAGGATGCACTGGGGTGCCCAGCCAATCGGATGGCTCAGCAGCCTGTAACTGGGATTGATAATGTCACAGACAGAAAAATAGGGGAAAGATTTCTCTGGTCCCCTACATATCTATCTATCTATATATATCTATATGTGTTTGTCTGTCTATCTATCTACTGTATATCTATTGTCTATCTAATGAATTTATTAGTTGGATAAATAAAGAATAATTGGAGGTGTAATATGTAATCTCTGCTTTTTAATTTATTTGAGGGTTATAATTAAAGAGCTATATTAAAAGCATATTACTTCTAAGAATGCTTAAGTGCAGGGCGCCCTCTACTGTCAATTTGACAGTAAATGTTTGAGGACTACAGTATATCAGAAATGAAAATTTCTTGGCAGTATTATAGGCATGCTAATAGAAAATGTAATAGGTCAGCTCATCTATTAAATGATTATACCTATTATTTTTCTAATTAAAAGAACTATTTAGAATATATTTATGCTATCCATAACAAAATAAATGGCACCCTCTACTGACATTAGGAAAAAAAACAAGAAATACAAAGTATATGCATTCAGATGCTATCTGTAAATTTGAGTTTGTTTGCTTCTCAAATTTTGGTTATATCAAAACAATGCTACTCTTGGCTGCATAAAACTTTGAGCTATATTATGGGACTGTCTCTTAAGGGCTGTAGGCAGCAAGATTCTTTCACCTTTTCTCAATCTATGTCTGTCTGTAGAAAACAATAACTGAACATAAAACTCAGATTTGAAAGTAATATAAAATCAATAATTGCCACATGGTTCCTTTGTGGCTTTTCTATATATTATTTCTTTATTAAGATTCCAATCCCTTTTACATGTAACCTAATGAATATCAACATAGAGCTGTCACCTCTGTAAGATTCAAAGATATCACTACGGAGAGAAATTACGCCCTGCATTGTTTAAACCTCAAATTCAGGCTGTAATCCCCTGCATTGTTCACACATGTAGTTCGCCCGGCATTGCTCACACTTTGTTACACCTCTATTGTTCACACCCTAAAGCCTTGTACTGTTCACACCTGAGACTGAAACTGCCCACATTGTTCACCTGTTCACACTCATTCAAACAACTGAAGGGACACCAGCACTGTGTCACTGTATGTAGTACATCTTCGAGTGTTCCTGGTAGGTTTCCATGTCTCCTGCTCTGTTCTGCCTTTCCTATGCTCCATGTGTGTGCCATACTTTGCCTGCTCTATGCTCCGTGTATGTGCCATACTCTGCCTACCCTATTCTCCCTGGGTGTGCCATAATCTATCTGCCCTATGCTTCCTGGGTGTGCCATACTCTGCTTTCCCCATGCTCGCTGGGTGTGCCATACTCTGCCTTCCCTATTCTCCTTGGGTGTGCCATACTCTGCCTGACCTATGTTCCTTGGTATGCCATACTCTTTCTGCCCTATGCTCCCTGTGTGGGCCATACTCTGCTTGTGTGTACCATACTCTGCCTTCCCTATGTTCACTGTATGCCATACTCTGCCTGTGTGTTCCATACTCTGCCTCCACTATGCTCCCTGTGTGTGCAGGCCCAGACTTGAAATCTGTTTTCTGGCAAATGCCAGAGGGACTGATGTAAGATGCCATATAAAATACATTTTAATAAATAACTAGCCATAAATTGGCTCATTCTTTTCAAGAGCACCATAGAGTGTGGGACAATATTGTTTGTAGAGATGTTCTATCAGTGAACATCAGTTCTATCCATCAATATGGTTTTATGCATAATAGATCTTGCCAGACTAACTTAATTTATTTTTATGAGAGGGTAAGCAGGGACCT
>CM044439.1:145650464-145660772 GCA_024363595.1 Xenopus borealis
AGCTTCTTAAAAACATCTGTGATTATTATTTAAAATAGTGAAAAATTCATTTATTTTTAAAAATAGTTTTCACTGCACACTGTTTTGAAGTGAAGCGATGAACTTGACGTGCAACAAACTCCGCACGTGACGAAATCGGTGCACGACGAAACGAGACGCGCGGCGAAACAAAACGCTGCGAATTTTCGTGAGCGTTTAGCCGAAACTTTCGGCCTTTAGCGAGTGTTGGAAATTTGCTGCTTAGAGCTGAATGTCTATGTACTTTTCTTATGATTTATTGTCTTAGCTTTACAGTTTCAACCTTCTCTAAGAAGCAATTGCCTGACTGCCCAACTGCAGGCTTTCTTTTTACCTCTCAGAGGCCTCCTGCTAGATTATAATCTTACAATAACATTCCAATGGATTGGTAGCCTGTCATTGGCAGTAGTGATGGGGCGAATTTATTCGCCAAGGTCGAATTCGCGGCGAATTCCCGCGATTCGCCGCTGGCGAATAAATTTGCGAATCACCAGCGAAATTTTGCCCAGCGAAATTTCGCCAAAAAAACGAGTCGCGCGACATGCGCCGAAAACGACGCGACGTGCGTCGGAAACGACGTGACTCGTTTCACGACGCGCGTCAAAAGCGGCCCGCGACTCGTTTCACGAATTTTTCGCCGATTCGCGAATTTCTCTACAAATTCGCGAATTTTTCGGCGAAGCGAATCATGGGAGATTCGCCCATCACTAATTGGCAGTGTTACCTGGTAAAAGTAAACTGGTACAGAGAAATAATCTATGCCAGTGTATATATTCCAGTATAGTAAGCAACTCTGTTAGAGAATTTATGGTATAAGGTTCTTCAACAGCAAGTAAGCCCTGACATAACATTTATACAAAATTTGAAATAATGAGGGCATATAGCTCATTTACATTTCTTACTATAGAACACATATGTGCAATATAAATGCAAGCTGTTAACTTTATATAGCTAGGCAACTCATCGTTCCCTGTGTGTTTCAACAAGCATTTCTGATCTAGTGGGTCACTAAATAATAAGGGAATTATAAAGGAACCACATCATTTTTTATAATCCACAAATGACAATAAGTTTTCTTATTCTTTATTTTAAAATGTATTTTTATATTTAAAGTAACACAAAAATATTGATGTCAGCTAATCATCAAATCATATATTTAAATGAAGTCTAAAGAAATATATTCATCTGTGGTGAAAAAGTTGCTCACAGTGTAGAGACACACACAGTTACACAAGAACAACTCAATACCTAATATACCTTAAAAAAAATACATGCAATACAAAAATGTTGGGGGATCCCTGAGGAATGAAAAGAGTTAAACTTGAACAATTATCTTATTTTGAACACAGTTTCTTTGGATACACCAAATAAAGGGGCAAATTTACTAAAGAGTGCAATTTCACCAGCGACAGCTTCGCAGCCCTCGCTACAATTCACCAGGCGAAAATTGATTGACATTTGACTTATCACCATATGCATACTAAGACACATTAACAACATCTGCTTTACAAAAGCAGGACCTACTTTAGGTGATGGCTAGTGATGGGCGAATTTATTCTCCAGGCGCAAATTTGCAACAAATTCCCGCGATTCGCCGCCGGAGAATAAATTCGCGAAACGCCATCGAAAATTCGCTGGCGTAAACAAAATGAGTTGCGCGTCAAAAATTATGCGACGCACATCGAAAATGACGCAACACGCATTGTAAACAGCACGAAAAAAAAGTGTGTCACAAACGTGCCAGGACTCAATTCGCTAATTTTTCACCAATTCGCGAATTTCGCTGGAAATTCATTGATTTTTCGGCGAAACGGGATAGATTCGCCCATCACTAGTGATGGCTTCTTGGGACACCCATAAGGATTTTTATACTGTGCAGATCTCCACTGTGAGAACTGGTCATGCTGAAATAAATATTTCCATTGACCCATATCAATGATTCATCATTGTGTTCTAATTAACTAACACATTTAGAATAAAATAGAGAAATCGTTTACAGGATGATACAGAGTTTTGGACTTTAATTTACCTGTATTTCTCCATGATACTAAAAGAAGCTACATTCAATCCAGTCTTACCTTTTTGTACCAAGCAAGAAGAGGGGTATCCTCAAATATTTCTTCAAGTCTTAGGGGTAAGATGTAGACATTGTTATAGGTTGCAAGTGATGGTAAATTGTTCTGTATTTTACGCTCTTCTTCCATTGTAGTTATATTGGTTAAACCTTTCATGAAGAACACTATTGGCCTGTCATGGTACACATGGGCCGCTGACTCAATAGCACACAAGACTAAAGAAGATGGCCGGATGTTGTTTGTAGTTTCCAGAAATATGATTCCATTTCCTTTTCTTAGAATTTCTCCTGGATTCAGTGTCACAGCTCTTTGGGTATTAACTAGATTGCCAGCTCCCCAACTTACACTGTGGTTTTGATTTCTGGCTTTAAAATTGAAAAGTTCTGATATGATAACAGATACGGAAACACTGTTTTGTTTGATGGAAGTTTTGTAGAATAAGCCTAACATTGTAATGATCAGCATAAAAGTCACAATTTTTAGCCCTTTTAACATTGTATCGTACCTGTCAAGAAAAAAAGATGACAAAACACAAATAAAACACCTAAAAAAAGTTTGATACATTTTCTGTCACTATGATTTTAATATTTTACAAAAAAAACAGAAAAAAATGGTAGGGTATGTTTAAGCTCATATGAAATATAGAACAATATGCTGCCTTTTGTAAATTAAGAGGGACAAATAAAAAATTTGGCTGCATGTCAGGTTCTCATGAATGAGAGGAGAAGGGAAGGGACTTGTTTTTAACTATTACTTCACTTCTGCTCTTCTGAAACACAAGTTCCCGTTAGGTTCATTTGGTCAAAAATCTAAAGGTGAAGTACAAATGATCCCAAATGACATTGGTCTTGGGTCAAATGGGTCAAATGCTAAGAATATACTGGTTATAAAGTGGTTGATGACTAAGCTGGAGAACATGTCTAGCCAAGTAATATGGTTTGTTTCCTAACATTTTACACCAACAGTTTACAGTTTCATGTAGTTGGTACATGGTAGACATAATAATTACTGAATTACGATTAATGTTTTTGAAGGATGTATTTAAGAATTGTCTGGGAAAAGCTGTTAAATGTATCTCATCCACTCCCAGAATGGGCGGTATTGTATGCTCTTGGCAATGTTAAGAATTTTCCTTTGAAACACGGGACAGTAATTAATTGTTGAGGCACTAAATCCTATGAAATATGAAAATAATTACTGACTAACTACTGTAATTTAATTTGTGTTTATGTTGAACAGTGCTCTGACAAGGCTTCAAAAAAATGGGTGGCATTTTTAGATGATGCATAACAATTACACCATTCATAACGTTTGGGTGCCTTGTCTGTGCTGAAATGGAGAATATTAGATGAAGAAGAAGGTTAATATCAATAACTTCTGCATGAACTTCCAGCAGTCCCTACAGAGTACCAAAGAGGGAAAAAGTAGCATTAGGTCATAATGGAAGACTTCTGGCTGCTCGAGCTATTAACTAATGAATTGAAATGGAGGTCCTCCTGTGTTAGAACTCATAATCGTAATGTAGATGAGCTTTTTTGACTAGCGGACAAGTACACCTTAAGCTGGCCATAGACGTAACAATTACGATCTTTCTCGGAAAAGATCTTTCCAAGAAAGATCGTTCGTTTAAACACACACGTGTAGAGCCGAAATGTAAAATATACAGGTAGAAACAATAGAATTCTACTTGTATCTGACGATTCAGCACTAACAATGGCCGATGTTCAGGGAGCTTTCAATGGCATCCGATCAAAATTTTCCGTCCAGCCCGATCAACCAGCCAACCGATTTCATATTTCATATTTTCATATCCCACCATACACGCACTGAATATCGTACGAAAATTCGTTTCGTACGATATTATCTGTGCGTCTATGGCCACCATAATTTTGTGCCAATTCTAATGCTTTGTTCTTGCACTTGTGTTTGTAAATGAGCCCTTAATATCTTTGAAACATAAAGTGTGATTTTGTGTCTGATAAAAATATACAATCTGCACAGGTATTGGGAAGATTATACTGTATAGGTTTGGCCTATAATCACTGTGGTGGTTACTTTGTTTAATGTAATGTATATATTGCCTCTTTTCCTGATAGCAGTTCTATCATCCTTTATAGCTCAGATTCAGTCTAACCCAAAAACAGCACATTCAGACCTCAGGTATGAGATCCTTTTTGAAACCCACTATGTGTATGACTGCAAGATTTAGAACCCCTTATAAATAATTATATAATTATATAATAATTAGCAGAATGACTGGAATAATAAAGTTTAGCAAGACAATCCAACGGCTTTTGGCCAATTTTTAAATGTTTAGTTTTAGGTTTATTGAATATATTTAGGGACAGAAACCTCCACTACCCTTGTACCACTTTAAAATTAAAAAAGCAAATAATGGGATACTAACATGGGAACAGATGTGTAATTACAGGTATGAGATACATTATCCGGGAACCCATTATCGAGAAAGCACTGAATTACGGAAAGGCTGTCACCCATCCTGTATTTTACACCATTTTTTTCTGGTCCCCTGAAAAACGTTCAGGTTCTACTGTAATATATTATTTCCTTTTTCTCTGTAATAATAAAAGAGTGCCTTGTGCTTTATCCCAACTGAGATATAACAAATACATATTGCATGCAAAACCTGCCTATTTGCTTTATTTAATGTTTACATGATTTTCTATTAGACTTAAGGTATGAACACCCAAATTATGGAAAGAACCCCTGGTCCCGAGCATTCTGGATAACAGGTCCCATTCCTATACAATTAACATTCCAGCACCCACATCAACATTATCCTCAGATGCATGGTTCTTGGTGGTTTATGAGTTAAGAGATAGTTCATACATAGTTATTTTGTTAAAGATAATGTACATAGTTATTTTTATAAAAGCATCTTAATGTACATTGGCTAAAATGCCAGGTCTCTTTAATTAGGACTAGATATAAATGGTTACAAATATAGTCAGTAAATATCGTTATCAATATAATAGGAACATCTTTACCCTAAAGTCATAGATAACAAAAAACTAATTGAAATGGCTTACCTGCTGAAAATAACTGCTGTCTGTTCCGGGGTTCCAGGTATCAGGCAAAAATAAAGTCCAGGTAATGAGACACCTGTTTCTAGCACTGAACTTAAATTTAACTCAAACTGTTTACTTTGTATGTGTTTGTCTGTGGGTTTGTAAGCCGGTCATCCATACATACACTAAATGCTATTGCCAACAGAATTATACAGCATTGTGTGAGTGTAAAGCTATAACAACTAACCCAATCTTTAATCAAGGAAAGTTTCTGTTTAAAACAATCAGGGAAAAAACTGATAAGAAATATGTCATAAGCAAACAAATGTTTTCCCAGTACTCCAATATTCCCAATAATTGCAGGATTCTGACCAATTCATCCAGCATTTCCTCACTGTTAGGAGATGAGCAAATCTTTGTTTGTTTTAATATAGAAGATATAGTTTATTCAACTTTGGCTGCTGGCTTACAACAATGCTGGTTTCTTTACTATAACATCAAATTGAACTTCATGGTGGGCTACCAGACTGAAGACCATTTGAAGTGAAATTTGCAGTGTGAATCCTAATTATTGGCTCTGGGGATATACGTAGCAGGGCAACAAATGACTTATATTTCTGTAAAGTGTAAACTAAGGAGGAGAGGAAACCAAATATTGAGTCAGGATGTCTGAAATGAATTTCAGATTCTGGTCCACCCCGCACCAAGGAATCTCTATAACTGGGCATGTTGAAAGTACACTGCATAATATCACAGTGTAAGAGTGATGCTAAAAAATGTTATTGGTGGGTATCAGCGACAATCCCATCCGTAGAGAAAAATACCCTTTTTGTGGGGCACAGTGGTGGATTAATGATATATGGGGTCCCTAGACTATATCCACACAGGACCCCCTTCTAGGCTAGTTCAGGGTCTAGATGCATGCAGATCAAGGCGCATATGCACCTTAACTTAGTAAAAAAAAAACAGAATTTATTACATAAAGCAGGACTGTCAAGCCTATCATTTTTTGTCAGATGGTGCTGGCAGTTGTGCTTCAGTGACAGATGCAGGGCCACAATATTGGCAACTACATAGTTAGAATTGATGTTGCAATCTTGCAGTGTTATTGTTATCACACTCAGTTATGCAGGGTTTTCCTTAAGATTCTGAGCTACAAAAAGCCATGTATCAAGTACTGTACCCCACTACTCCCAAAAAGTTAATAACATTCCAGGATGTGCAGGGGGTCGGTACATCACTTCCCACTGTCTTCTAGCTGGTTGAACCAAATGTCCATAAGTCTTTATGCATTCAAGTTTAAGTTTTAGTATGTGGTGATGTGCCCAATAATTTTTATAGTGTAATCACTGGTCAGGTTAATCCTTTAGGGTAAGCACCACTGTCCCAAATGGAGGGGACTTGTAGTTGCACACTAAATACTAATTATTTTACAAGTCCCACAGTTATCATCATTAACACAGAACCAGGGTTTGCAGCCAGTTATACATGTTTCCACTTACCTTCCTCTCTCTCAAGGACAGGTGCTCTATCGTACACAGACTCCAGGCACAGGGATCAGCCTTGCATCATGTTACTACACCCTACTTAATCTATTTGCCTCCTTTACTATACCTCTACTGGAAAGGTACTGCCAGGGCACTAGCCCCTTCCTTACTCCTCGATGTAACCTCAACTGCTTGATTAACTGCCCTACCACTATCTCTCCCCACCCACAGTGAGCTCCACA
Source organism: Xenopus borealis (assembly GCA_024363595.1). Classification (NCBI taxonomy): domain Eukaryota; kingdom Metazoa; phylum Chordata; class Amphibia; order Anura; family Pipidae; genus Xenopus; species Xenopus borealis. Next base: position 145,657,316 of record CM044439.1, read on the forward strand.
AATATAACCTACAGTATCACTATATACCCGAACTATTTACTCCCTGTGATACTTCACTGAGGAAGTGGCACACTGCCCTACTCCTTATATGGCCTCTTTCAGAAAAACCGTCCAAGTGCCAGAAAGGAGAACCTGCTCTAGATCCTCTTCAGTGGGACCCCCATGGAAACACAGCAATTTGTTCATATAAACTATAGTAGTCTTTCTGATGCAAACACACCAGTTTTACCAGTTCTGGGCAATAGTAAATGATATTGTCATTCAGTATTTAGTTCTACTGTTCCTTTAACATGGTGGCACCCTTGTTGCCACACATACAATCACACATCAACATAAATACTACATACTCTTCAGCGAGCTTCTCCAAGAGTACTGTTAGGGTATGCTGGTTTGCTGTAAACAAGATTTATACACATTATGCTATACCACACATACTTTCCAAAAATACTTATCCCTATCCTGCTTTATCCTCAATAAATACACGCCATCACATTCTCACTTATAACCTCTTCTAAGCCCACCAGCCGGCAACACCCTGGACAGTGGCTCACTGCAAAGAAAAATCGCCATAATATTAACACACATCATCTTACCATTATCAACACTTATTAGTATATATTCTGTATCTATCTTGGGCACAGGGATCTTTCTCTGAAAAGAAAACAAATAAAGCATAAGTTTCAAATACTCACTCTATTTTTGTAGATCAGACAATTGGGGCCAATGTGTCTTTATTAGTAATGTCTCTGTGTAGCCAGTCATCTATATACCCAAGCTGGGGCATATGGCATTTAGAGCTCCCACTTTAAGAATACATACCAGAAGACAAACTTTTGGACAGTCTTTTTTCTTTAAAATATATTAGGAAAGGATGGGGGGAGTCATATTGATGTCCCTTGTTTCTGCCATAAAAACCTGGCAGAGTAGCATTAAAACCTCTGGCAGAGCAGCACAGTTCTCTGATTTCCTGTTGAACAAATATCTATCTGAATGTACAGTCAGAAGAATTTACCAGCAGTTGTTGTTACAAAATTCATTATATTCTCATTTAATAAAAATTTGAATCGCTTTGAAGTGGAAACAAATAAATAATGAATGTAAACGGCAGAACTCTTGTCTCTGATAAATTGTGTGCAATCCTTGTTTAATCTGGCCATGGGGTTATTTAATAATGCTGGGCCTTCCAGTTCAAATATATATGTGTACATCAAACAATGGAAACAATGGACATTGTATTTCTGTGTTTCTGTATTTAGATAATATTTTAAAAAAAGGTACTGTATATCAAAACAGGGATTCTTATAATAGTAATGCAGTGATTCCCAACCAGTGACTTTATGTTGCCCTCTGACCCCTTGGATGTTGCTCAAAGTGGCTCAAAGCAGGTGCTTATTTTCTAATTCCTGATTTGCGGCCAAGTTTTGGCTGGAAAAAAAACAGGTGTACTGACAAGCAGAGTCTCCTGTAGGCTGCCACTCTGCATAGGGGCTACCAAGTAGCCAATCACAGCCCTTATTTTGCCTCCTCCAGGAACTTTACGTCAAATGAACTTGGATGGTATCTTACTTAAGAAAAACCTTTAATGTGAATAACCCGATTCTGAGAGTTTGAGTCCCGCAACTCAAATTGATCGAGTTTTCAGCAGAAAAACTTGAATTGCTTGAATCTTTCGAGTTTTCTGTCAAAACCCTCAAAAGAAACTCAAACATTAGGAAGGCTGTTAATCTCTTCAAATGATTCATGGGACCTCTGCCATTGACTTCTACATCACCGCAACATGTTTTAGAAGGTGTAATTTTGGATTTTTACACCATCTTCTGTATCTTTGGATCCTCTTCTTTTCTTCCACAATCTTCAGAGCTTCTGTCGCATGCACAGTAGGCATGAATATCAGAATTGCACCAACTGAGCATGCGCAAAAAAGCTCCATGTCAGCAATCACTTCCACGTGGAACCTGAAGATACAGAAGATGGTGCAGAAGAGGTTGCACAACTTGTCTTTGTGATTTTCCCCAGAACTGTCACCTGCACAGACCCAGTCCAAGACCCACCTCCCTGCAAGGTGGGATCCAGGGAGAGAACCCTGAGCACATGTATGAACTCCCTTTTATACTTTTACACACTGCCACTCACTGACATAATATCACCAGATCAATGCAAGGGACCCAGGGAAAATAACAAAAGCTGCCTTGGTAATTAAAGGACCACTTCTGAGTCCAAATATATAGGGGAAAACTGCCTGAGCAAAACCACTAAACCGTTAGGGTCTCCGCAATTACAGTGTAATTTTCATTGCTCTATTGTGAAGGGGCAATGGCTGCTTTTGTTAGTTAGGCAAAAGGCAGTGAAATCCCAGGCTAAAGCTGTACTTTGGGTAGGCAATATTTGTCTAGTTCCTCATGTTATGTTTTGTTAGCATTAGGTGCTTTGTTCAGCAAAATAGGTGTGGAGTTTCTCAGAGGATTATTGATTTTTCTCACTTTTAATTCATTTGTATATTAACTGTAGTCTTAAATTGATCCCAGTAAAACCATTGTACAGTATATGGCCTGGAAATAAGTGCAAGGGGCACACCACATCCTCCAGCTGGCATATCTGTTCTCTGCACTTGCCATCTGAGTAATAATCCAGGGAGTGCAAAGCAAAGCAGCTCTGTACACATTTTAGACTTTAGAACAAAGAATTTCTCACAGGTATATTTTAATTAGCTGGATCCTATTCTCTTCTCAGTCTGAAAAATGTAAGCCTTTTGGTTTGATATGAAGGAGTAAACATGGCACTAGCCCCAGGGATACCTCAGCATGTTGCATCAATAAGCACACCAGTATCACATGCTTTTGGCATTTTAATGTACAATCATGTGGTATTGGACCCAACTGCAACAAATGTATCATGGAGAAAAAACTATACTGTACATCATTTGTCGAAAACATGCCATTTTGCACACATAAAACTTTAAACATTGCACTTGTTTATGTTAATGAACCCTCAAGGGTTTGTTTTTATACACAACAGATATTGCCTGTGTCACTACTAGACATTGGGGTGGCAGTGGATGTGATCTACTTTTGATACAGTACAACACAGAAGGTTGTTAGTTAAATTAATATAACCCTTATTTTACACCCTGGACTAGCTTCCATTCAAAAAATGTAGAGCATTGGTTGCATCAGACTATTAGTGGGAAATTCACTAAAGCGCGAAGCACCTAATGCTAGCGCTAATTCGCCAGCGTGACGTCAAATCATAATTTCGCTAGCGAAGTAGATAGACTAGCGCAACTTTGCACACTAACGCCAGGCGAAGTTGCGCACGGACGAAGGATCGTAATTACGCAAATTCACAAACATGAAAATTTTTGTGAACGTTACGCCTTACGCTAGACATTACTTTAATACAGTTCAATACAATAGATAGGAATAGATAGGAGTTTGAAACTTTTTTCTAAGTCCCAAAA
>CM044439.1:145693654-145718885 GCA_024363595.1 Xenopus borealis
TGTAAATCAGGAAAATACTTTTATTGCAAGATTATAAATAGCTTTGAAAGACAATGTTATGATAGAAAATAAAAAAGGTTATTTTCTGAAGTCAGTATCTCTTTAAAACTAATTACCAGCCCACTGAGTAGCCCCTGATAATAAGCTGCTCAAAGGCTGCTGCAGAAGGAAAAGGTTTGTTTGTTCACAGGTAGATAGGGAGCACTGAACAAATCACCCTGCTTATAAAAGAAGGACATTTGTTGAAAATAGTCCAGCTTTGAAATTAATGCTTTATAAAATCAAACAATTAGGAAAATATGGATTAAAAAAAAGTAAAACAGTAGACAGAATGTAATATAAAATCATATATATATTATGTTCCTTTTTACTAAAGGTGTATATTTCCCCTTTAAGTACTATAGAGCTCTGAAGTTTCAGGCCTGACTAGTCTAGGGGAGAGGCTTACCCAGCAGTACATGCTAATATTTGGTAGATTTGGCTTATTTGGATCATAATTCTCAAACATCTAAATATGTTTTCACAGGAGCAGTAATTCATAGCAACCAATCAGTAGAAAGCATTTATTGATTGCCTCTTTAATAGCAAAACCGCTTATTGGTTGCTATAAGTTAGTGGTTTTTTTTTTCATTATAGGTATGGGACCTGTTATCCAGAAGGCTCAGGATCTAGGGGTTTCCGGATAAGGGATCTTTCAGTAATTTGGACCTTCATACCACAAGTCTACTAGAAAATTATTTAAACATTAAATAAACCCAATAGGCTGGTTTTAATTACAATGCTACGAAACAAGTTGGCGCTATAGAAATACATGTTTATAATAATAATAATTATATATTAGTTGGGATCAAGTACAAGCTATTGTTTTATTATTACAGAGTAAAATCATTTAAAAAAATTTGGATTATTTCATTATAATGGAGTCTATGGGAGACGGCCTTTCCGTCATTCAGAGCTTTCTGGATAACGAGTTTCCGGATAATGGATCCTATACCTGTATTAAATATGCGCATAATGAGTTTTCAGTGCAGCCTGTGAGACATTAGCAGATTTGTGTAGCCATGCATTAGAGATAGTGATGGGCCAATCGGCGACGTTTCGCTTCGCTGAATTTTTCACCGGTGTCCAAAAACAGACGTTTGCCTCTAAAAACGGACACACACATCCAAAACAAGACAGCGTTTCGAAAATTTTTGCCCATTTTGCAAATTTCTCTGGAAATTCGCAAAACGCTGCCAAGTCTTGTTTTGGATGCGCGTGTCCGTTTTTGGATGCACTCCTCTTTTTTTGGACGCCGGTGTCCAAAAAATGGACGCGTGCATCCAAAAAAGGACTCGCACATCCAAAATGAGACGCGGGCGAATTTTCGCTGGCGTTCCGCGAATTTATTCGTCTGCGGCAAATAGCGCAAATTCGCCGTAAACAAATAAATTCGCACATCACTAATTAGAGATAATAAAGATTAGCTAGGCACACCAAACTACAACATAACATATGCCATACTGCTTGTCTTGATGTTTTCCACATCTTTAATTTATTTGATCTTTTATTTATTTGCTTGTTTATTGCTTCCTTTCCCGAACTCTTTGCTCTACACCGTACTATAAAAAATAGAATACCTGTAGCTGCAATATTTTGGCTGGTTTACAAACCATTACAACAAATGAAAATTTGATATTATAGTGACACCTCATGGCCATCTATCATATAACATTTTATCTAGTCATTGAATTGAAAAGAAGAAAAACGTATTTCCTATTAAAAAATAAGATTCTTTCCAATGTATGCTAATTAAAAATTGTGCACCGTTCATATTAAGCACAATGCATCTTTTTCTGAATTGAAATAAATAGGAGACTCTGAAACAGACAAAGCAGTTGCCTAGAAGTGTGTGTGTGTGAAGAAAGGATCCCTAACTTTAGCCTGATTTTTATAAAACAGGGCTTTTATTATAAAAGTGTTACACAGTTTTAATTTGGAAATATATTGGAAAGAGGATTATTTTTTTCAGGAACATGGATTTAAATTTTCATTTTTTATGACGGGGAAAGAAATGCTTCTTCTTTACTGTTTACTGTTGGTCTCTTTCCCAGCAACTGTGCAATTGGTCTTCATGATTTATTTTGTAATGTTACACCTTCCTATTCTGCATCTGTCCAACTTTCAAATGGGGGTCACTGGCCCTAACAGCCAAAAAAACTCTTCCTCTGTGAGCTTACAATGTTAATGTTATTACTTTTCAATCCTTTTCTTTCTATTCAGTCACTCTCCTATTCATATCCTAGTCTCTCATTCAAACCTCTGTCTGGTTACTAAGGTAAAAAAAGATCCTAGCAACCAGATAGCAGCTGAAATACTAAACTGAAGAGCTGCAGAACAAATAGCTAAATAACTGAAAAACCACAAAAAAATAAATAAAGGTAAAAACTCAGCATATCAATGTCTATGTTATACTAAAGGTTAATTGATGCAGTACAATTAAGACATAAAGGACTTTAAGGCTAATGGTGTTGGTAACATGAAGTTTTATTTAGTCCATATATGACAATAAAGTCAATGCTTAGCGACAGCAACTTCATTTCTTATTTAAAAGGCAATATGTCACAACCTATTCTGATGTATCTCTTGCAGCCGTTGTTCCAGAACGTATACTATCCATTGCCATCTCTACCATTCAACACGCGTTCACTGAAGATGCCAGGATACCACTCTTCCCCTGTTCAGTATTCATCGCTTCCCTATGTCGTTGCAACCCTGCAAAGCACAGCGGTACCAACCTTTAGATTTCAGCCACGCAGAGATGGCATTGACTGGAGGCGTTTCAGTGCCATTGACATTGAAAGGATCACTCGAGAGATAGACATAAACACTCTTCAGGAGAGCATCAATTCCATAACTTTCTGCAACTTAGATGGGGAGAAGTGTCCTTATTGTCAGCAGCCAGTCGACCCTGTGCTCCTGAAAGTCCTTAAGATGGCACAAATGATCATTGAATATCTACTGTATTGCCAAGAGCACCTACGAAGCAGGGAGGTCCAGCTAGAGGAGCGCTTGGCTGAGGCAGAGGTTGAACATGAGCGCACTAAGGATGAACTGGCCAAACAGGCTGAAGAGATGAAAAAGGTCAAAGAGGAAAGCAAGAGAAGAAAAAAGCTTATAGCTACCCAACAAATGCTATTACAGGCCGGAGCTAACAACTATCATAAGGTGAGTCTATGCACTGAATCTGACAGGTTTTTTTTCTATTAAAGGGGACCTTTCACCCTAAGAAATAATTCCAAATTCCTTTCCATCAAGTTAGTTGAGCAATATAAACTTTATTATTTAAATTTTGTTTCCTTCAGTCTTGCAATTACAAAATCACAGAAAGCATTTTTGCTTTGTCTGTTATTAAGACAAATTCTGTATCACCCCAAAATGTTGTGTATGCACCAGAATGGGGGACTTAATGCCCATGCGCAGTGTCCTAGGCAATTATAGAGTGTGAGGAGAGAGGGGGAATGTGGGGAGAGCAGTGACATATAGAAATTGCTGAATGGAAAGTGAAAGTAATTGACTGCCCCACCTCTATACCTCCGGCATAGAGGCAGGGCATGTAAAATTTATTTGACAGCTCAAATATTTAAACACCTTTATAACAAGTAGGGATGCTTTAATGAAGAAAATAATTTAGGTTCCATGTTTAATTTATAAAGGTCTGCTTTAAGTGGTCTCCAAAATAAGTAGCTTTTTTCAAATCATATCATTTTGCCTACAACAATTATTAAGTTACAAGGGGTGGCTAGAACCCTAGGACATCCTAAGATATCATCTGGTGGGCTTTCCTCTAACCAATTAAAATCTTGTAGCTATGGATGTTAAAGATGTTAATAGTGCACCTCCTTATATGAGTCAGTGCTCAACATACCCTTGCTCTGGATCAACTTGGCATGGGTCTAGAGGTATGTACCATGGGGTAGTGGTCCCCAACCAGTGGCTGTTGGGTAACATGTTGCTCACCAAACCCTTGGATATTGCTCCCAATGGCTTCAGAGCAGCTGCCTATATTTCTGTTCCAGGCTAGGCAAGTTTTTGTTGCATAAACACTAGATTTATGGCCAAACAGAGCCTCCTGTAGGCTGCCAATCCACATAGGGCTACTGAATAACCAATAATAGCCTTTATTTTGCACCCCATTAACTTTTTTCATGCTTGTGTTGCTCCCAAAAGCTTTTTATATTTGAATGTGGCTCATGTCTTCCATTGGATAAAAAATGGCAAAAAGGGGTACTTTGTCACATGCATTGTCACTTTATGTCTCTTTGGGTCAAATGTTGGAAATGAGTTTCAGGAAAATTTACCTTCACTTCTGTTTGTAGTGCCAGCTGTGTGATAAAGCCTTCATGAACTATTCCTACCTTCAGGGGCACATTCAGCGCAGACACCCCGAAATAACAGAAACCGGTATGTTGAAGCCACTCTGCAACATAATTCGCTAAAGGGGTTCTAACTTATAAGCAGAGATATCCAAATGAGTTGCTATATGTCTATCACCTTAGATATATGGAGTAGAATACTAAGGTCCTCACTAGCCCCTAGTTGAAAAGAATAGTAGACCCTTCCCCAAAGATTTTATTTTTTTAATGCATGAAAGTCAATTTTAACAAAATAAATAAATACATTAAAAGTAAAACTTTTGTGGGGGGCATCAAACACATGTATTTATACATTTTACATTGAACTCTTTAATACTGTAAAATTTGTATACATTCCTTCAGAATGCTGCATGCCAGGCGTGATCATAAATTTCATCACATTACTTGCAGATCTTCAGAGTATACTTATAGTGCCCCATATTGCCATGATTGTATCTATGAATGTTCCTAATGCATTAAGAACCATCATCATTACCTTGATCGCTAATCCACCCTAGATGAAAAAAAAAATCTGTATAAATACACGTGCCATGGTCTCTATAAATGTGTTGGGTTTCTTGATCTTTGTTTAGAGAGACAAAAGAAGAAGCAGGTGGAGCAAATGGAAGATGGCATTGAGGAACTGAAATCTAAACTCCTGAAAACTCAGGCTCTTCTTGAGGAAGAAAGGGAGAGGGAGCATAAAAGAAAGCTACAGGTACATATCATGGGTCAGAACTGAGTCTGTAGAACATAAAAACATCTTTTTAAGTTATCTTCTACTGCAAACAAACATGGTATCCAAAATCCCACTTACTCCTCTGCTTGGAGCTGACCTTTTATCTTTGGTTGAGTACATTTGTGTAATGTATTTTTTTTGCCAAATAAGTCCTTTTCCTTAAGTTTTTACTTAATTACAAATCCCTCAGCAAGCTACTACCATAGCACCCTGAAGTTGTAGTGCTATGATTGTAAGTCCAACATTTTAAGGTCCTCTTGCTGTTAAAACAACCAGCAATACATAGTGAGGCCACTCATAGCTTAGTCTGATTTTATTTTTGCATGGTAAAGGCCCTCTGTAGTTCCTTTTTATTTGCCTAATAAAAATATTAAGTGCTAAATGTATATATTTTTTACATTTTCTTTATATCTCCAAGCTTCTATGAAGGTACTGCTGTATTACTGTCTCAGCTTTCAGTTTTATCCTTGCCTTAGCAGCCATTATGCCATGGCCAGGCTGGACCCAATCTTCTCAACCTTCTATGAGGAACTTTTTGTGTTTATGATCACTACAAGAAGCTATACAGGGATGGGCCTAGGCAGTCCAGGCTATGGTATGATGGCAATAGGCAATAGAGACTTAGCTAAAGAGGTTACTCTCCATATCAGCAACAGTTCTCTATGTTTTCATATAACCTGTAACAAGATATACCATAAAACTATACCACAACAATTATTCTTTTGTAGTATAATTTTTGCATGACAATTTGAGATGATTTTTAACCCTTAAAGATTACTTTTGTGCTTACTATAGGAGGCAGAGGAAACACGGCATCGGGAAGAAAATACAAAGCGAGACTATGAGCGATGGAAAGAGGAGGAGAGATCCAAACGCCAAGATGAGATGGATAAAATCATGCAGCAATTCCATTCTCAGCTTCAGGAAGTCACCCTAAAAAACTCCACTTATGAAAGTGTGAGTCACATCTTTTGATTTTATAACTAATAAAATCAATATTGTATGAATACAATGTAGACATTTTACATGTGTTGCAAAATTGGGGTAAAAGTTGAGTTTTAATCCTTTTTTTCTTTTAAATATGAAATATTTGTGTAAATATCTACATCAATTAAAACTAGGAGATAGAATGATTTTATATATATAAATGTTAAAGGACCATTAACATAAAAAAATTGAGGCATATTCATCTTCATTCACATTCTTTTTATTTTTCTCAAGTGTCTATATAACAATTTTATATTTTGGTAAAATTGCATTGTGTTTGGTCATGCAACAAAATAGGTTTTCTATCAAATGGAATTAAGAATTGATAGCTTCTTACAGACTACATACATACATAAGCCCCATTCCTTGTTTGGAGTTGAATGGTATTGTAACTAGTGGTGGGCGAATCTAGGAAGATTCGCTTTGCCGAAAAATTTGCGAAATTTGCGAATTGGCGAAAAACTCGCGACGCGCGTCTCATTTTCGACGCATTTTCACCAGGCAAATTTTTTGGGTGTTTCAGGATATATTCACCGGCGGCGAATCGCGGGGATTCGACGCAAATTCGCCCATCCCTAATTGTAACCTCTCAGAATTAGATACCCTTTATCAGAAAGTGTCATTTATAGCAGTACTAGCTGAAAATTGATGTTTTTACAAGGCAAGTGGTTGAGACAGGAAACAATCCTAAGGGGATGAGCCAAACAAAATAACCTGATTAATAATTAAATGTGCAGACTCCTTACTGCAAATAAGACAGTGCTATTTAAAAACAATAAATTGGAGGAAACCAATTGGAGATGAGTATGAAATGATATAATCTTATAGAGCTTATTGTTTCATTTATTGTTCATAGATGAATAATAATTGCATGGCAGCTTATGGTGACTTTGGAAAGCCATAGCTACTTATATGTTTTCCCACATGCCATTTGCATTATTCTTGGTGGGAAAGCATTTTCTGGAGATGTGTTGCCCTTGGTAGCACAGATTAAACCAATGGTTACAGATCTCCTTGCGTGTCATTGTCCTTAGGTTTCACAAATGGTAGATGAGGCTGCAGACAATTCCTTCATAGTTGAATCATTCTTCCTCTTCTTTTTGGAACTTTAGAGATTTCACAATCTGGAGAGTAAGAATTCCATGATGTCCAGTCTTGTGGATGCAGAAGAGAGATTTGAGCAGAAAAGGCTGCAGGAAGAAATGCGGAATCTGAAGGAAGAGATGGATCACCAGGTGAACATTGCTTTCGTTCACTTTCATTTTCTTTCCTCTACTGCTCCAGCCCAGTATGTGTTCCCATCTGTTCATGGAGTTTCCTGTGCTGACATTTCATTTCCTTTCAGCAATCAGGATTGAAAAAAAAGCTGAAGGAGATCCAAAGGGAACATGTTGCTGAAAAGCAAGAGGTAAATAATGTAGGGTTCACATATGCACACTTTACTGTTTAACTTTGGGATGCAAATTTGGCTTGTTTGAACCACAATGCACAACAAATGATCTTCCTTTGTGGTAAATCACTTGCAATGCAAGTTCATATTAATGTATTTTCTGTACATCTGTGCTATGTCTCTGTAAATAACTCCAGAATATATTGTTGCTATATATAATAATACAATTATATGTAACAAGAGCATTGCTTAGAGCTTGACCCTTTCCTGGAATTCTAAAGAACAAGCAACCAGCACTAGCATGCTTTGTGTCATTTATTAAAAATGAGTCTACAGGTTCGTATCTACCAGACATATTATGTATTAATTATGAATATCTCAATTACTTCTCCTGTTCAGCTTCAGTATGAGAACGAAAGACTGAAAGCGTCAATGACAAAAGACCAACAAGCAGTAGATGAACAGGTCACTAAACAAATGCAGTCCCTCAAAACTCAAATTAAGGAGAAGAGCAAGCTGATCAAGAACTACGAACAAACTGTAAGCCAATGGAATTGTTAAAAAAGCATTTTTTGCTGTCATTAGAAATGTCATTATTATTATTTAAATGGCAGTTGGTTTTATACATTCTTCAGGTATCTTGATCTTCCAAAGAGTATCAGTGGTGTGCTACTATTTGTCTTGTCCATCTGACAAGCACGCAGGGCATGATTCATTACTCTATGAATGATAATTTTATTTCCGCTCTGTTTCACAGATTGAGGATCTATCAAGAAGCAGAGAAGGTAAGATGGTGTTGTGTATCTCTGGAGTATAGATTATAGTTGATCATTGTGATGGTGCAAAATTTATCTGTTTAGTCTCATTGTTCACTGTAAGCCAATGGTCCCCAATCAGTGCAACCATCTGCCAAACAACATCTAAACTGCATCATGTCTTTACACTTTTGCTACAAATCAATGAGTAACAGTTTTTTCATGTTTTTTTCATCCTTCTAATATAGTTCCACAAGTGGCGCAAGTGGTTTTACCTGTTGCAGCAACAAAAAAAGATGAACTCTCTGAAGATGGTATGTTGCAGATGCTACTCTTAATCGATTGTTACGTTTTTACTACATAAGTTACAAACTAGGGACAAAGCTGCTAGTTGATCTCACAATTACTTTTCATTGTAAGAATAATCTGGTTGGTTTTCTGCTGACAGCAAAAACTGTAGTTTTTTCACTTGTTGGTCTGAATAATGATCTGAATAGAGAAACCTGTATTGTAAACAAAAGCCTTTCCCTTTCCTGGTCTGTGTTTTACAGAGCTTGACTACTCTCATAGCCAAAATCTGAAGTTCATAGAGGATTTGCGAAGGAACCCAGACTTCATCAAACAGTTTCGTCCTGTGTTGGAGCAGACTTTGATTGAGAAGCTTGAGAGCCTTGGAGTCAAAAAGGTGAGGAGAGCAAGACTTATAATGCAAGGTGTACACAGAGACAAGAATCCCTAGAAATAAAAGGAAATAGATTGTTCCTAAATTAATTTCTTACCATGTCAAAAATCATAATAATGACAGTGTGTGGAGGAACCTCATTCTTGATGTGCACAGAGCTAAGCCTCTGTTTACTGTAGCATTTTAAGACTAAACAAACTCTAAAAAACCATAAGCTTTATACTAACACAACAAGTGAACATAAATGTTTCTCAAAAATAGCAGATAGCTATAGCCTTTGTAACTATATTGATAAAAACTGTAATTCATTGAGATGACAATAATAAAGCCTGGGCATCAGCCAGAAGAATCAAAGAAATATCACACTCACCACAGTATAGTAGGGCAAGTTGATCAGCTTTGTCCAATGCGTTCAGCTCTTTATATAAGGGTATATTTGTTTTAACATTACAGCAACAAGTAGTAACCTTGGCTCTGGGTTGGAGAGATGGGTTGGACAGATCAGTATAGTAAAAACATCTATAATATCCAATGATAATGCATTGGCTTTTTCCTAATTTTCTTGCTCACTACAGGCATTATGAATGGAGGTTCCCAACCAAAAGGCTTGAGTGCATTCAGTTCATGGGTCAATGATTTCTGCTCTCATTGTACTCTGTAAAATTGGCATACTTTATGAAGAAAAAGGCTGTTTCTTCATAAAGTATCCCAATTTTACAGAGTGAGATGAGAGCAGAAATCATTCACCCATGGACTGAATGCACTCAAGTCTTCAAGAACGTTATTTATGAAAGTTCATAGAATTATTGTCATTTTTCATAGTTACTTCATATTTTACCCAGTGAGAGCCATTAAAGGAGAAGGAAAGGCTGGATACACTTGGGGGTGGCAAACGTTAGGCACCCCCAAGTGATTATAGTGACATACCTCAAACCCAAGGCCAGTGCTCCTATCAAGAGAAATCTGCACCGGCCCTGGGTTATAGAAGCGAGCACCACGCAGAGATCTTACTTCGTGCTGCTGCGCATTTCCCCAGACTGACGCATGCACATTTGAATGAAAAAGACAATTTTAAAGTTAAAGTTTGGATTTTCATTCTAATGAGCATGCGCAGCGAGCACCACACTGAGATCTTACTTCCGTCTTCGCGCAGCTGAGTAAGATCTCTGCCTAGTGCTCGCTTCTATAACCCGGGGCTAGTGCAGATTTCTCTTGGTAGGAGCACCGGCCCTGGGTTTGAGGTACGTCGCTATAATCACTTGGGGGTGTCTAATGTTTGGAACCCCCAAGTGTATCCAGCCTTTCCTTGTCCTTTAAATCTACAAATACAACAGTAGGGCAAGTAAAAGCTATTGCATACCTCCCAACATTTTGGAAGTAAAAAGACGGACAAAAATTTTTTTTGCACGTAGTTAGGTGAAATGTTTGGACCATGCCCATTTTTGTGGCCACACCCCGTAATTACCATGTTCATTTTACAAAATGGCAGGTTATGAAAGTTTAAAATACTTCTACCTATCTAAACTGTTACAATTACTTTCATTAAGTAATTGTAACAAAATTGTTACAAAACATCTTATTTGCACCTGTTAGCTGTTCTGGGCTCTCTGCCAAAAGCCAATTGAGTTTTTTTTTTCTGGCTGTTCAGTGCAGAGTAAATAGGGACTTTCCAGTACAAATGAGGGACTGCAGGTTGAGCTGTCAAAAGAGGGACTGTCCCTCTGAAAAGGGGACAGTTGGGAGGTATGCTATTGATACCAATGGAAGTTCCCTTTCTTTTGTTGCACAGATCAGCCTTTCCTTTGTGGTTTTAGAGGTTTTCATTCATTTTCATACAAGTTTTTTGCTTGTTCATGAAAAAATTTGGGTTTATGAATTTGGTCAACTGCTACTTTTGTTTGTACTTTTTTATTCACATCTGTTTATAACGTTCATGGCAATCATGATTTTAGAGAAATAGATGTGGTTTTTAAAGGAGATATATACAGATGGACTCACTTTTTATATTACATTTAACGTGCTGTAACGTTAGATAATGTTCAGCAAGTGAGATATCTTGAGCTGTCCCGTCGCCTTTATCGCAGTTACCTACATGCAGTTCCAGCTGTGGCCACTAGAGGTATTTCTATAGCTACCGGCTTGCTGTAGTGTATGTGATTCTCAATGAAGAAAGATTGTGGCGCAATCTCAATCTAAACTGTATAAGGGGGGGGGGGTTTCATGTGTGAAGAAACAGGTCAAAATAAATAAAATAGAAGTGTGAACACAGTTATATGTGTACATGGCTGCAGAGCTTGTGTTGAGCAACTAAAAAAAAACTTGTGATCAAATGATGAACGAATGAAAAAAGGTACTGGGTTCAAGACCCATCTGTACCCAAAGTCTCACAATTTTCTGTAATTGATTTAAAATTTGGATTTTACAACATATTAAGCCCAATTTTCCAGAGTGGCTCAAGCAATTTCATGACATTTAGCCCCACCAAAAAAGTCCATTCCTGGTTAATCAATAATTTGATGGTGCAACTAGACCAATTAGATAAATGAATAAAATTTAAGGCAGTAAGGGGAATTTAACTTGTGACCTATTATTTTAACAGCAGTCACCTAAACCATTTGCCCACCAGTCAATGAATTGAATGGTTGCAGTAAAAACTATCCCTCATCTATGATGTAGTGAAAAGCTGCAGCATCAACTAAACATCCAATACATATGAAGGGGAAAATTACCAGAATACCTGTAAACACTTAATCCACATGTAAATGAATCAACAAAGAGAAACTTATGCTGCTCATACCTGGCCAACTACAGTGTGTATGTGGAAATGCTGGTGCCACTGTTGGTGTTTTATTCCTCAATAGTGACAAGTGACTTTGCCCTTTTTTACAGAAAATTTGCAAAACAGTGAAATATTTCACCCATCATTTTTTTTTCAACTACTGTAGCATACAATGTTTAATAGATTCCACTGCTTCTGTTAGTAAACAGCGGAGCGTAGGTTGACCCAAAAACATGAAAGCAGTTATTTTCAGGCTCTTTGGGCAGATGCATCTTCCCCAACTGCAGCAGAAGCCATTTTTTTAGACATTTGTGTCAAGTGTATCTCTCTGCTTTAGGGCGCCAAGGGAATAAACTCATCTACACGCAAGAATTTGATTGCACTCCTGCAAACCCAACTGGAGCAGAAAGTCCGCAAACATCCAGAAATCCAAAAAATAAGAGCCAAGATGGTTAAAAAATTAACGCAGAAAGTGAAGCAATGGCAGAAGAATGAGGAAACTCACCAATACAAGTTTTCCCCTTTATCAAGTATGAAGAACTCTTTCTGGGTATTAAGGGGCTGGATTATTAAAATTCAAGGAAGAGAATTCCTTTTAAAAAACTTGTTATCACAGTTACATTTTATTGAATGCAAAACATATCTTTTTTTCTGATTCAGTCTTTTTTTTAATTAAAAGTCATAAAATGCATAAAATATAAAAAGCTTGCCACTGGCTAGCTTTTTATGACTTTTATTTTTTTTAAAAAAAGAATGGAGAGAAAAACCATCATTTAAAAGAATGAGTTTGTTTTTTTATTCTAAATATGTTTCTTTTAAAAATAAATGCCAGCATAATTGTAATAAAGTGTAAAAAATGGACAATTGCAAAAGTCGTATGAGAAAAATGGCAGAGGATAATAATAATTGTAACAATAATTCTATTCAAGTTTATAACCCATCTCTAATAGAAGGCACATGTTTGGCCCAGTGCATTAATTGATAACAACCAATAAGATGTTTGATGTATACAGATGACAGTAAATGCTACCTGCTGATTGGTTGCTATAGGTAACTAGACCTAGCACATTGTATTTAAATGCAGTAAGGGGTGTTTACAGCGCTGCAAAATGTATTGGCGCTATATAAATACATGTTAATAATAATAACAGATTCAACTTTCTAAATATGTGTCAGCTGAGATGCCCATGACTCTAGCCAAGAACATTTCAAAATAGCATTAGCTCTGGAAATGCAAAATTTCCATGTTGCAAGAATTGCAGAGGCCAGTGCAATGATGTCCTACAGACTTGTCTCTGACCTATAGACTGATAAATACCTATATCCACCCAAATCACTATACATAATCAAGATAGAGCATGGACCTAGACCCTAATTGGCTCCAAAGCAAATCATAGAAAACTCAAACGTTCACTTAGATTAAAATACATGTGTTCATTCATATGTAAATAAAAAGCACAATAAAAACACACATATACAGATAAAACCTCAAATATAACACATCCAAGTACATTTATCATTGTCTTGTCATGCAGTTGCTCCAGAACTTGGCCCTGAATATTAGTTTCTCTAGTGGGCCTTAGCATCCAGTTTGGCAAAAACTCTCTGTGTGTCTCCTATCTATAGGACATGGAGTAACACTTATGTTCTCCAGCATGTTAATGTGGGTCTGAGGGATGGGTTAGTCAATCTTTCATTGTGCCAGTTTCTGAATGGAAAATGCACAGTAGGTGTAGGAGATTGATCAGATCAAATGAAGAATAATTTAGTTTAGAACTAAGACCTCTATGTACCAAAGAGTTCCAATGGATGCTAACAAGATATTCTGTTTAATATTCTGCAGGTCAGAAAGCAAGTAATCACCGCACTGCTCCTCCAACTGACGAAGGGACATCACAAGCCAGAAGCAGAAATGTGCTAATGGTTGGTGGTCAGCCGGGTCCTAACCAGGCACCAGTTCCATTTCCAAGGAGCAAAGCAACAGAGCGACAGAATGCAGCTGCAGGGACTAATGTTGTGGTAACTGCAAGGTGAGATATCATTTACTGAAGTTCTGCCACTTTATTGCTAAATATGTAAATACAACTCTCTAAGCTCCTATTTATGTTTTATCTAAGGGGCATGCTATATATCTGGTGGAAGTAGCAACTGTTACTGGCAAGTTTCTCCTATTATTCCACTCATTCTGTATACATGTGCAACTTTCCACAATGGTTGAAATACAACATCCTTGTCAGCAGATATACAGCCTGCCAGCTGTGATGTAACTGCTGATAAATGCTCTACTGTGTGGCCACCCTTGCAAAGCACAATCCTACCCACAATTCCTAGCTCATCCATGGTCCTGTAGTTTTAGAGCCTTGGTCTAATGCTCAGTTATGGCAATGGTATTCTTAGACCCTCTAGACAACTCATCGTTCATTCTCTTTTCTTTTCTCTTGTCTTGTCTTCTTTTTTATTCTCCATCAATGCACCAACCTCCATAATAATTGGTGATTAGACCTCTTCTATAAGTCCTTCTCTCTTCTCTTCTTTTGTCTTCTCTTATTTTTATAATTCATCAAGGCACCAACCTCCATATTAATTGTTGATTATGCATCTTCTATAATTCCTTCTCTTCTTTTTTATCCCTCATCAGTGCACCAACCTCCATAGTAACTGATGATTAGACTTCATCTATCATTCCTTCTCTATCAGTTCTTGGCCTTTCGCCTTACCCTTATCCTAGCCGTAATCTAACTCTAGAACTGCTGAGATGGGGTTATGCTTAGGGTGAAGAGGGAGAAGGGCTGAGAAACAGTACATTAAGGAGGATGAATGAGGGCTGAGCATGGAGACTGAAGAGTGGATTGCTGAACATTTATTAGAGGAAGAGAAAGAATGGATAATGTGATGCACATTATGCAAATTATTGCCATGACTATGAGCAATCTGATATGCTTATGGAAGTATTTTATGAGGAGAAATCACTTAATAGTACAGCATATACGGTATCATGAACCAGAGATGTCTGTAATCTCCTGTATACATTTTACTATTATGAATATTAACTAACTGCTTCTAACTACTTATGCAGCACTGGTCAAGTAATAGGGTAACAGTGGGCAGATTAAGGTAATGCAGGAAATATCCTCTTTAATTTTTAAGATTAACACATATAAATTAAATTTTATGCACCATTTTTAATTGCAGCAGGTACATACAGATAGGTTTCTGGATAGTATGTGTGCATTCCAAATTTCCTGTTCATTTCCCAATTTGTATATGTACTGTACACATATTTCTTACATTTATACAACTGGACAACATAGACATAACACTGGTTTCAGGTCTGCATGTTTTATAAAATCTGAAGGAGTAAAAGAGTCATTTTGGCTAATTCTTTGGTGTTTCTCCCAGATGTGTTACAAAAAAGAGCACAAATGCTTGACCAGGATGGTCAAAGACATGAATAAAATATTTGTATAGTTTATAACATTGTGAAATATGTATCCAAGTCACTGTGATATAACTTTGATTGACTCATTATAATCGTCAGTGAATTTCTGGTTGTACCCAGACTGACTAACGTTTTCGCACGCAACAACTTCAGGGAGTAGAACATATTAGACATGGTGCCAGATTGTGTCCTTCTGACTTGCAGAGAAATCTCCCCCAAAATGCTGATGTGCAAGTTCTTACTCACTTTAATCATAAATGCACTTATTAATCTGGTTGCATACAGACACACTGACATTATCACATGAGACAACTCCAGTAAGCTGGATATGTGCCATCGACTTGTAGGGAAATCTCACCCAAAAGGCTTGTGTCCAGGCTATCTTGTCCATTTCTAACCAACTCATATGGTAATCAATAGAGAAGAAATACTGTATATTACCAATGTGGTATATTTTATGCCATGCAGCTCTAGGGCAGAACTACACAGCAGACTTACCTGCGTTTCCGTCGGATCCTACAGGAACAAGGTAAGTTATAGGAAGTCGGATAGCGTCACAATGATGATCCGTCACGATACGATTGTCGGATGCAGACGCAGCTTGCAGGATTTGCAACCGACTATTGTGTCGGATCACCGTTGCGACTTCCTATTACTTACCTTGTTCCTGTTGGACAGAAACGCAGGTAAGTCTGCTCTATAGTTCTGCCATCATGCTGCAGAATGCAATTAAAGGCAAAAAGGAGCACAACATATTACAAAAATATATACAGCCATGAGATCTTTTATCTGGAAACCCATTATCCAGCAAGCTCCAAATTACAAAAAGGCCATCTTCCATACATTCCATTTTATCCAAGTAATCCAAATTTTGCAAAATGATTTTCCTTTTTTCTGTAATAATAAAACAGTAACTTGTACTTGAACAAAAGATATAATTAATCCTTATTGTAAGCAAAACCAGTATACTGTGTTTATTTAATGGTTAAATGATTTTCTAGTAGACTTAAGGTATGAAGACCCAAATTACAGTAAGAACTGCTATCCAGAAAACCCCAGGTCCCGAGTATTCTGGAAAACAAGTCACATACCTGCAATAGCTCCACTAAGGCTAATATATTAGAATAATAGTTTCCCCTATAAAGGATCATCATTTTATAGAGTACTCTACAAATAATTTTAAGGCACAGAACGTAGTAAAATTCATAAACACATTGGGGCAGATTTATTAAAAGTTGAGTTATATTTAACATGAAAAAATTTAGTTTTTCACTCAAAACTTTGTTAAAAATAAAAAAACTCGAATTTTTATAAAAAAGCAAATTTTTCGAGATGTATCATACCCCTGGGCAAGAAATAGTGTGAATCTGAAAATACTCCAGGTAAAACCTGTTGAGGTCATGTATGAGTGAGGTCCCTTGAACCATTTGAAGATGTTAATAGCCTTAATGAGGCTATTAACTCGATCAATTAGAGTGGTTAAAGTTTTTTCCCACGGAGAACTTGATGAATTCAAGTTTTCTGATTGTTCAACTCGAATTCACTAATTCAAGTTTTTTTCCATCACAGTTTTTTTTCCATTCTAGTTTTTCTTAAATCGGAAAAGTAATGAGTTGATTTGAGGTATAAAAAACCTCACGCACCTCTAAAATGCGACCTTTGATTAATAACGAGTTTGCATGGAAAAGGGGAGGGGAAAAAAGAGATCCAATTATTGCAATAACTCGTGGATTGTAAGGTTCACTTATCAATATCAGCAGGGGGTCCGGGTGCTCAAGCCCCAGACCTTCAGCTCTGTTAGGCAACAGGAGACATTAGGATTGCAATAGTAGGCTGGCACAGAAACTGGACTTCACTCCAAAAATGGATGCAAATAAAAAAAGTTTTATTGTGCAAAAAGAATCATTTCAGACGATGGCCTTATGCGTTTCGTGCCTGCTGGGCATGTAATTATTATCAATCAATTTGATAAATAATCCCTATTGAATTGTATTTGTATGCTATAACTCCCATAATACACAGCTGTTTATAAAGACATCTAAGCTCATTCCCTGGATCTTGCTGAGACACCATACTGTACTTATCATTTAAAGGAATTGTTCAGTATAAAAATAAAAACGCGGTAAATAGATAGGCAGTGCAAAATAAAAGATATTTCTAATATAGTTAGTTAGGCAAAAATGTAATGTATAAAGACTGGAGTGACTGGATGTCTAATACAATAGCCAGAATCCAACTTCCTGCTTTTCAGCTCTCTTATTTTCCACTGACTGGTTACCCTGGTGACCAGGCATTAACCAATCAGTGAATTGAGGGAGTGCCACACGGGTCATAACTGTTGCTTTTGAATCTGAGCTGAATGCTGAGGATGAATTGCAAACTCACTGAACAGTTATGTAACATGTGGCCCCCCTTAAAGTCACTGACTAACTCAAAGGTAAAGAGCTAAAAAGCAGGAAGTTGGATTCTGGCAATTATGTTAGACATCCAGTCACTCCAGCCTTTATAGTTTGCATTTTTCCCTGACTAACTATATTGGAAACATTTTTTATTTTGCACAGCCTATCTATTTATCCAGTTTTCATTTTTCCACTGAACTGTTCCTTTAAGAAAATAAAACATCACACAGACTGTTACTGAAAGAATCTGCTCTAATTCCACTGCTTTCTCTTGTACTCAATTGAGGAGTCTATATTTTCCCGACAGGGAGTCACAAGAAGCACAAATTACTTAATTTAACCTATAATTCTGCTTATGTCTGTCTTTTCCCAGCAGGACTCCTCCTTTTACATCAGAAGAAGACTCGATGATGGGCCAGGGTTCCTTTCACACTCCGTCACACAAAGCCTCCAAGGAAACACAGCAAAGTTCCAAACTTAAGAGGCAGACAGAATCAGACAGTGATGAGTGGTCTGATTCAGACTTATCCCCTGTCAAACCAAGCCCACGATCTGTGACATTTTCCACAGGGATGACTAACCAAGGTAGGAGTTGGGAATGATCCTGCCGTTTTGTTGTGCTCAGCTTCAAATCAGTTCTGCTAGAAAGATTTTTATTCCATAGACTGAAAAGTAACTGTGCCATGGGCCATGATGATCTCAGACGGTATAAGCTACAAAAATAATTATTGAGGTTTTAAACATAATAAATCACTTAATGAAGTTCAAAGCATTAACATTAACAAAAAGTTGAGAGTCCAACTTGAACCAGTGCCTCTAGAACTTTTTTTCAACTTTTGCCCTTCTAATTCTTTCTTTAAGTTTTCCACCAACTTTGATTACAGGATCTATAGCAATGTATACAACTAAACAGGTATGGGAGCTCTTATCTAAAAACCCATTATCCAGAACACCCCAAATTGGGGGAAGGCTGTCTCTCATAGACTCCATTTTTTTTTTTTATAAATAATTCAGATTTTATAAAATAATTTCCTTTTTCTCTCTAATAAAGAAACAATACCCTGTACTTGATCCAAACTAATATATAGTTAATCCTTATTACAGGCAAAACAATCCTTAATTTAATGTTTAAATTAATTTTCAGAAGACACATAAAAAAATCCAAATTACAGAAATTTCCCTTATTCAAAAAACTTCAGGTACCAAGCATTCTGGATAATAGGTCCCATACCTATACAAACAAACATACATGTGGCATGTAGACTCCAAAATTAAAACATTGCATCCAACACCACTTTGGTTGATGTGAAACAAGTGAATGGCCTACATTTTTATTTCAGCAACTAAAAGAAAGCTGACCCTACAAAGCCATAAATTTTGTAAAGTACATACAACTGATTAATTTAAAAGGGTGGTTCACCTTTCAGTTAACCTTTAGTATGCTATAGTATGGAAAATTCTAAACAACTTTTCAATTGGTCTTCATTATTTATTTTTATAGGTTTTTTTTTCATACAGGGGCCACTGGCCCCTTCTATAAATCAAAGGCTACAAGTATTGTTATTGCTTTTTTGTATTAATAATCTTTCTATTCAGGCCCCTCCTATTCATATTCCAGTCTCTTATTCAAATCAATGTATGGTTGCTAGGGGAATTTGGATCCTAGCAACCAGACAGCTGAAATTACAAACTGGAGAGCTGCTGAATTAAAAAACTTGCAAATTGTCTCAGAGTATCATACTAAAGTTAATTTAAAGGT
This sequence comes from Xenopus borealis, assembly GCA_024363595.1. Lineage (NCBI taxonomy): Eukaryota > Metazoa > Chordata > Amphibia > Anura > Pipidae > Xenopus > Xenopus borealis. The sequence continues at coordinate 145,712,978 of CM044439.1, forward strand.
GAGCATCCCCTTTAACATAAATATATATAATATTAGAACATTTATGACATTTGCAGCAAAACCTACATTTAACTGCATCTTATTTCCTGCAAATATAAAACATCTAAATACAGTATAAATGCAAGGGGTCTTTTAAACAATGTGACACCCATTATACCTAGGGTTACAAACCTCTGTGGTGTGTAGAAAATATTGCACACACAATTTTAGGGCCAACAAGTAATAATCCAATAAATCAGAACATTAAATGATTGCACAGTAAAATCAGTGTTCCTAAGTCCTGTTCTACAAGTCTTGCTGCAACACAGAACTGAAAATGCAATAAAATAGCTAAACATGCAATAAATATAAATCTAAATAAATATAAATAAAAATAAAATCACTGGAAAAAAAAATAATAAGCAGCTAGCATTGACTCTAGTGATAGGCGAATTTCTCCCATTTTGGTTTGCTGCAAATATTTGCAAAATTCTCAAAACGCCTAAGAATTTGCAAAGCACTTAATTTGAAGCCAGCGTCAATTTGTGGGCGAATATTCACAGTAGTTTCGCTAATTTATTCACCATCAGTAAAATGCGAAAATTCTCTGCAAATCCGTCCCTGGTGAATAAATACGCCCATCACTAATTGATACTAATCTCACTGAGCAGTAAAGCACATATTGTGTGTTGTGTTCAGGGTTGGACAGGGCGGTCTGGGCCCACCTGGGCTGCCACATCAGGGCCTTATCCCCCAAGGGCCCCCTTCCCTGGTCACAAAGCCTCCCTCCCCAGACTGCAGACCCTCTCCGTCCCCACCGGCATGTACCTGCTTCGCATCTTCTCTATGTGATCTGGCAGGGAAGAGGAGGTCAGGAGTGCCAGCTCCGTGGAGGGCTGGAGCCCACCATGTTTTTTCCGGGTTCAGTCCAATGTTGATTGTGTTTATGTGGGTGCATGTGCAAAGCCGGATTTGAAAACAGCATTCCCCAGGCCGGGCACCTCCTGCTCCCCTACCCCCATTGTGTGCACACGCTACAATGTGTGTGTGTACTACTGATGTGTGCACAAACACCACCACAGTCGAGCGCACACAAGCTGCCACCAATGTGCACACCCCCTACCCCCAAACTGAAATTCACTGATCAGCCGGTCCTGTGTATCTGTGTGCTCAGAGTGTGCAAAAGCCCATAGCTAGCCCCTCCAGAAGTAAGCGTGTGTAAGTTTGTGTATTAGTCTAAAAAGTGTGTGCTTCACTTACACTTGTGCAGGTAATGCTGGAGAGCCACAGGAGCAGGAGAAGTGTTGCAATTTGGCCCAGGGTGATAGGGGACTTTAATGAGAGACTTTAATGGTCAAAATGAACAGGCCCGGATTTGTGGAGAGGGCACCTAGGCCCGGGCCTAGGGCGGCATGTTTTTTGGGGGCAGCATGCTGCAACCACACCCACAATTTTCCATGTGCCAATTCCCATTGCTCCATCCAGAAAATGTAAGCAAATAAAAGGGAGGGGACGGGGCGACAAACGACAGTGGCCCTAGGGGCACCCGCTAGGTAAATCTGACCCTGAGAATGCAGTCACAAGAGTAGATATCTGATTTTCTTTTAATACTTCTGTTGTTTTCTGGCGCTATGCCTTGTCTGCTAGTGATGAGTGAATCTGTGACCAATAAATTCATGAAACTGCGGAAAAATGTGCAAAACTGTGAAAAATTTGTGAAACTCATCAAAGTCAATGGACGTCAACATTTTTTTACACACAACATTTTTTTGCATGCAACAATTTTTCTTGCGCCACATGCATGTCAAAGGAAGTTTTTTCTTTTGACAGTTTTTTGTATTTGCAGCTCTATCCCCTTATGTAATATAAAGCACTAAGTTTGCCCAGGGGCAGTAACACATGGCAACCAATAAGATGCTTTTAAACATGTGACTAGTAAATGTGACCTGCTAATTGGTTGCTATAGGTTACTGCCCTTGGGCAAACTTAGTGCCTTTTATTACATAACCCCATTTATGTCTATGGGCGTTTTTATTTTTGCTTGTGGCAAATTTTTTCCCCAAATGCACTAGCGTCAATGTGCATTTTAGGTTATGGTGACTTTTTTACCTCAGCAACTTTTTCTATCTTGTTGACTTTTTTGTCACAGCAAGTTATTGCAGATGGTGTAATGAGGACTTTCACAGCAAATCCATGGCTGGCAAAAATATTCACTCATCACTATTGTCTGCTAATTTCTTGAGGGTGGAGGAACAAGCAGAAGTTGCCCTTTGGAGGTTTGATATGTAATCCAAGAACCTAAGCCATTTTAGGACCTGAGGGCAATTCAGGCAGGTATGGTTGTAGTTAGAGATCCTGGTAAACTTGCTCTACTTAATTTGCTCTACTTAAATGCTGGCATTTGTATTGGCTAGTAGTTTTTGCTATCATATTAGGTTATGTATTACCTCTTTAATATCTCCAGCTGGTGGGATTCTCCAGCAGTCTTTTGTTTTGCATATTGTGCCTTATATATTAGTATGTCTTATTTATTATTTGACTTTAATTTCTGTATAGACTCCAAGGTCCATTCATTGGCACAAAGCTTAGAGAGGCTGCAGTCCAGACCGAGGGGAAAGCCAGTGGGTGGGGTGGATATCATGAAATCTCCACCCATCACGTCACCAAATAAATCCAAAGCAGCTGAGAAAATGCAGGTACTTTTGTTATCAGATCGTGATCCAGATATTAGGACTTTATGGCTCAACATGTACTTACAACATGGTGTCCTTCACAGGTATCAGATGAGAGTGAATCTGAGTTCTCCTCTTTGGAAGAAATCACGGAGCACTTAAGCACAAACGAGGGAAAACCCCAACCTGCAGTGCGCCTGAGTGCAGAGTCCATGGGATCCCAAGGCACCAGTATTTGGAGCATAAGCAGCATGAAGGGTGGAGGATGGTGACATGTAGGGAGTCTTGTCCAGCAAGTTTATACCAAACCCAGACCAACATATTGTGCAAGATCCTGAATAATAATAGTAGCATTTAGAGAAATGTCAAACTACATGAAAATGTACCTTAAAGAAGTGAAGACTTCTGCTGTACCCAAAAAAGTCCCTACCACAAGGTGCTCAGCAGTTTGAAGACTTGTTTCCTCTGCTTTAGGGTTTACACTGGTATTTTTGCCTTGTGTTTTTTTTTGCTTGTTTGTTTGTATTTTTTATTCTTACTTTCTAAATTGCACATGTTATTTTGCGACTGTTTTTTTATATAAGGAGTTTTGTCACCCAGTGATTATGTGTGCAGCAGTGTACCCTCATTTTCAACATTAGTGCAATGAATAGGGCTGAACTTACCTATTATTGTAATTGAGACATGGGGTCGGGAAAATTCTGTTGGTACAGAACTCATTAGATTTCTAATGAGTTGTCACAGGTCGCTGTGCCCTGCCCTTCACTTCTGAGCATGGAAATAATTCCCCCAGGAACCAATTATCTATTAGTGTTTTATTATAGAAACATGTCATAAAAGAATAGATAGACTTGATTTTCAACACTCTTATTTATTGTGCTCTTGTTGACCATGTGTATATATTGTGAATAAAGTAAAGTACCCCTTCTTGTAAAATATAAGGATATTAAATGTTACTGAGGAGTTCCATGACTATATAAAAGCACAAGGCCGAGGGTGAGTGTTTTTATACCGGTTATGGAACTCCGAGGTAACTTCTATCTTCATATTTTGCAGCAGTGGCTACTTTATTATAATACACAAGTTTCAATGATAATGAATATTATCAGTGAAAGGATAAAGTGATCAAATACCTTTATAATAACCAAGGATAATTAGAATGTTGCTTAAGAGAGGCCCATATACTGTATACAGGGAAACATCACCCTATGTTTAGCATTGTATACAAGTTTAGGACATGGGATCCAGAATGCTCGGGACCTGGGGTTTTCTGATAATGGATATTTCCGTAATTTGGATCTTCATACCTTACGTTTACTAGGAAATCACATAAACATTAAATAAACTCAAGAGACTGGTTTTGCTTCCAATAAGGATTAATTATATCCTAATTGGGATCAAGTACAAGCTACTGTTTTATTATTACAGAGAAAAGGCAAATCATTTTAAGAAATGTGGATTATTTAGATAAAATGGAGTCTAATGGAGATGGCCTTTCAGTACTTCAGAGCTTTCTGGATAATGGGCTTCTGAATAATGGCTCCCGTATGTATATCAGCCAATCAGACAATTGTCTCTTATAACCTATGCCGTGGGTTACTACACTGTTCCCATTTTGAGACTTTTTTTTTTATTGTTTTGCTGATTTGTCTTCCTTTCCAAACACATTTGCTCCCGGTTATTCACATTATTGTTCAGTATTATGCAAAGCTGTTGTCTATGAGTTGGCCTTTAACTACAGGGGAGTGTTGTACATGGATTGGAAGCCAGAGATGTTGCTGTAAAATACCATAGACTGGTGTTTCATAATGGGTCCATGTGTACTTTTGAGTCTCAGTATGGATAGCTCAAGAACAAACACATGACTCCTTCAATGGTTCAAAAGCACCAATCTCAATCCAGGTGCAAATATGTTGTACTGTTTGAGGTGCAGAAGCTTCATGTGAGTAACCTAAACACTGTGGAGCACATCTGCTTGGAAATATAGGCAATGATTCATACTCATCCAAAATTGCTGCTACTAAATTATTAACGGAGAAGAAAAGGCAAATTACTATTGGGGGTGCCAAAATTTAGGAACGCCAAGTAATTCTATTTACTTACCTGCTTCCTTGGTCTTCTTACGGCTGTGCAAGCACAGTAGAGCCAAACTTTAACAAAAAAAGACGCCTATTTTGTTCTATTGCGTCTTTCCCTGGCAAATTTGAAAAACTAAAAAGAAGGAAAAGGATCGCTCCATCGTGATCTCTGAAAGAAGCCTCGGCTAGTGCAGATTTCTGCTGATAGGAGCAACCGCCTGGGGTGTCAGGTGAGTAAATACAATTACCAGGGGGTACCCCCAGTGTTAATGCCTGCCTTACTCCTTTAAAGCCGATACAGGTATAGGATCCATTATGCGGAAACCCATTATCCAGAAAACTCTGAATTACGAAAAGGACATCTTCCAAAGACTCCATTATAGTCAAATAAACCAAATTATTTAAAATGATTTCCTTTTTTTCTGTAATAATAAAACAGTACAATGTACTTGATCCAAACTAAGATATAATCAATCCTTATTGGAAGCAAAACCAGCCTATTGGGTTATGTAATGTTTACATGATTTTCTAGCAGACTTAAGGTATGAAGATCCAAATTACAGAAAGATCCCTTATCTGGAAACCCCCAGGTCGGGAGCATTTTTGGATAACAAAATTCTCTGCAAAAAAAAGATTTTTTTTCTAGCAAATCATTAAAAATATTTATTTTGAGCTTCAGTGCTTCAAAACAAAGATATCACAAAACACAATGGCAATTCAGGATTTTTTATCAAGTACCATAAGACTATTGGTCAAGAGATCAAGGGTCTGAATAATTTTGCAAGGCGTGGTATAGTATATGTGATCATTCATTTGTCAGTGTTTGTTTGGAAATAAGAGCATATATATTATATATTCTAAATTGTTTTAATAAATATTGTATTATATATTTTAATTTTGTTTCTGCTTCATTATTTATAAGTCCTCTACGTTTTAATTTGAATATGGGGAATACAGATATACTGAATTAGGCATTGGGCATGATCACCAGTTGCTTCACAAATAAAAGGAACTTGGTCAATAATGTGATATGAAATAATGGTGGCAAATATGGCGGTCACAAGGTGTAAAATTGAACATACTTTGATAAATTTGCCATTTATTTTACAAAGCTTTTTATGCTGCTTTTTTTCAGTGAATTTCGTTTACACTGCATAATAAATATGCCCCATAAAGTAT
>CM044439.1:145757368-145772698 GCA_024363595.1 Xenopus borealis
AGCATTCCCCCTAACTCTGTACCTGTGCCACAAGTCTGTACCAGCCATTGCCCCCCTAGTTTGTACCATCAGCCATTGCTCCGCAAGTCTGTACCTGTGCCACCAGCCTGTGCCAGAGCAGCAGCAAAAATATTGCCCTAGATCTGTGATGGACTGAAGTAGAGTAGAAAGCTGATGCTGGAGACAGGGCTGAAGTTGAAACTTAAGAAATTAAAAAAACATTATCTCCCTTCAAAAGTGCGCCTCCCCCATGACTGCGCCCTAGGCAGCCGCCTACTCTGCCTACCCCTAGTTTCGGCCCTGCTGTAAACAGAGCAGAGTTAACCTGTTTCATGACCAGTCACCAAGTAAGCCTTATTGCTCTTTGTAATGACCTGTATCTTATGAACAGACCTCTAGTAGCAGGAAATTGGTAGTTACCCTCCAAAACAACAGGTTCTTGAGGGAATGATTGATCACTGATATATTGGCTTAGCAGGTAAAATAAGCTTTATACAGGTATGGGACCTGTTATCCTGAATGCTCGGGACCTGGGGGTTTCTGCATAATGGATATTTCTGTAATTTGTATCTTTGTATCTTAAATATCATGCAAACGTTAAACCCAATAGGCTGGGTTTGTTTCCAATGATGATTAATTATAACTTAGTTTGGATCACGTACAACATACGGTTTTATTATTTCCGAGAAATAGGAAATAATTATTAAAAGTGTGGATTATATGGATAAAACGGAGTCTGTCGGAGACAGCCGTTCCATAATTTAGAGCTTTCTGGATAACGGTTTTCCAGATAACTGATCCCATACCTGAATCTGTTTTTTTACTATAGTGAACACATGTTTATATTACTGCAGACTGACATGTAGGTAAATGTTTTCAATCAATGGATTTGAAATGGTATCTATATGGTCTCTATCGTGGATCATGGTGTTCTTATAAGAATGTATACTGCTTTAGAGATATTTCACAGCGTTAGTCAAGGGAGAGTGGGTAAAAGTAGGAGAGTTGGTACAAGCGAAAGGGTAATGAAGATATATAGGGCATATCTATTAAACGTAAATATAATAATGTGTATTTGTAGCGCAAAATGCTCAGACAAATTCATGAAAATTAATAATATATTAGACTCATGCTGTTCGAGATACGCCTCTCCAATTACCTTAATTTTTCACAGCTGAGAATGAATAAATACTTTTGTATCACTGCAGGTAGAGATAACTGCATCCGCTTTAGACTTAATGAATTAAATGAAACTGGGCCAACTTCTTCCATGTATCATAGAAAGAAAATTGGTTTTCATACCACTGGATTCATGAAAACACTCAAATAAAACCTCCACATAAATAAAATATCAGCTGAAGCAGGGACATGGTTAGAAGGGGAGTGAAGGGGGTGGTGATGCAAGAAGGCTGTTGGGGTAACATAAGAATTAGAGATTTGCTCATTGCTGCCCTCCTAAATTGTTGATCTACAACAGACAGGATCCTCAACAATGCACAGAATTCTAGGATTTGTAGTTCCTGGAGTTCTGCAGGTCACATATTCCTGATGTAAAATATATACAAGAATGGGAACTGATATCTGCCTTGAAACCTGCTGCTTCCCAAGTAAGGGTTTTTTTTCCATAATTTGGAGCACCATAGCTAAAAGTGATATTGACAATAAAAAAACTACTTTTTAAAATATGAATGTACAACATATAGGTCATGTTGATCGTTTTTTTGCTAGTTGAAGTTTCTAAACCTGACTGTTTTACCTACTTAACTGCCCCATCTAAGCCTGTCACTTAGAGTTTAAAATATTAACACATTCCTCCTGCAAAAATATGGCAGCCCCGTCATTCAAGAACATCAGACAGGTAATGTAAAAGCATTGTGCAAATATTTTATGGCAATGTTATAAGTAGCTTTCAAAGGCATTATTATGACAGATGTAAAAAAAGAGTTTAATTTCTGGTGTCAGTTAGTGATGGGCGAATCTCCCGAGATTCGCTTTGCCGAAAAATTAGCGAATTTCCAGAGAAATTCGCGAATTGGCGAAAAATTCGCGAAACGAGTCGCGGGATGCTTTTGACGCGCGTCTCGTCGTTTTCTGCTCGCGTTGCGTCGTTTTCGGCACGTCGCGTCAAATTTCGCTGGTGATTTGCGAATTTATTCGCCGGGGTGAATCGCGGGAATTCGCCGTGAATTCGCCCCTGGCGAATAAATTCGCCCATCACTAGTGTCAGTATCTCTTTATGGCTGGCAAAAACATTTAAACGTTTTTTACACCAACATGGATTTATGCTAGCTTAGTTACCATTAAGCTTTATTACTACAAACAAAAAAGGAAATCAGTAGTGATGGGTGAATCTAACCCGTATTGCTTCAACAAAAATTAGCAAAACTGCAGAGAATTCACCAAAAACATAAATCAACGGGTGTTTTTTCGCACAGCAATTTTTAAACTACATTTTTTTACTATCCTTTAGAGTGTATGGACATTTCTTTATCAGCAAAATATTTAATTCATCCATAGAAATCATTAAAAATGTTTAAATTTTTTAATGAGAAATTATATTGTCTTGTATTCGAGTTTCTGAATTTCCAAATAATATAATCCAACACACTTTGTCTGTACTGCCCCCATACCATGTCATAGAAATAATCCCAGGGACTGCTTTTCTCCTCCCCAAAATAACATTTTCTTTATTTCATATTGTTAGCAAAATAGTGAATGAAATTGATGGGATTACAGCAGAACACTTCTCTCACCTGGAAGCCCAAGAATGGTGAAATATGCACGGCACTCGGTGAATCCGGACGTTTGCTGGACACAGGTCTGCCACAAGCCCTGGTAATTAAAGACGGCTGTAACTGGATTATTGTAGAGGTCTTGAGTACTCCATTGATTCATGGCAGTTGCTGCAATGATCCCAGCCACCCCTACAAGGGAGACAAAGAATCCCAAAGACTGGCACATTGTTACAGCCATGATTGCGTTCACGTATAACTTTCTTAAGGCAGCTTATAAATCAAGGATCCGTGTATGTATAATTGCTCTGGAATTGAGTATGTGTCGTGAACGAGAAATACAACACACTTATACCAGGGTTCCGCCCAAGGCCTAATCAGATACTGGCAGATAAGTGCAGCTCTCTGTACCAGGAGGCTTTTGTTCCATTAAGCCCTATATGTTTACCATGCAAATGGTCTCCTATCCACACCCTGTAGCCCTCATGACTAACAGCTGTCGTGGGCTGGGGGTGACAGAAAAGGTAACCGGAGTGGTATTTACTGTGGATCTTTAACCCAACATGACCAAGGTCAACCACAGAATGAAATAAGCTATATATTAATTGCTGCTGCCATTCTTGTTCCATAGGGGATTATAATAATGTGGCTGTCTCCCCTTTCTTTGCTCTTATTCTTCATGGCACAGATTCCCCAGATCTTTAAAACAGAGCATCCAAACTGCATTGGTCCTAGCCAAGATCCTAGACCCCCCCCAAAGCAAACAACTGGAGTATTTATTAGCAAAATGTCTCAGCAAGTAGAGGTGCATTGGATTGCTAAATGGATGTTTAATTTAGGAGAAAAGTTTTCTTTTAACTGAAACCCATGGTAGCAATGTTACTGTATTTCTAAATCTATGTATCTGTGTAACAAATATTTGTTATATCAGATCACTGCCAGTTAAAACCATATAAAGCTACACACATCACTAGTGTGATTTAAAGAAAAAAGCTGATTATTATTCATTATGTCAGGGACAGCTTGAATCTCACAGAGTCATTGTATTTATGAGTGCCATAGTCAAGCAATACATTTTAGCATTAGATATATATTTATTATTTACAATACAACTAAAACAGTGTATTTTAGCTGATTTGCCCCAAAGTTTGTTTGCCATTGACTTTGGTCTTTATTTAGTGACTTTAACTGGCTCAATTAAAACATTAGAAACTCATTTTCCCAGGAGCACTTTTCTCTGTAACGCCTGAACCAATGCATTAAAACACCATTACCGAAAATAATCAGCACATTCCAAATTTTAGGTAATCTGAGAAATGATCAGATCTAATCCTCATTTTGTTTGGAATTTTTTTCCAATTTTTTTTTTATTGGTTATTTTTCTTTAGAAACAGATTTTGCATTCTCAGGGCCATGTTAACACAAAAAAGGAAATGTTGTCCACCAAAACAAGAGAACCCACCTTCAGACCTAACTGAATCAACCTAACCTCTCAGAAAGCAATCCAAAGAGGCATCAATATAATGTAGGATGGGTTACCTCCTCACTATGAGTTCTGGTGATTTAATAAAATATGTTGCCAATGGAAGAAGTGCCTCAGGCTCTACTTTATGTTTCATTTAATTCTATTGTTTTTCCACAATAAGAAAGATTAATTAAAATGTAAAAAAATGGGTTGGGGATTTATTTGACACAGTTTTGAGCAAGTTTTCATGACTGGGCTAACAAAGCCCCCAACAATAAGTCAAGTCAAGTGAATCACCTGTTTCACCCGTTTTGAGCATTTGAGATAATTTTACATATGGTTTAAATATTTCATATTTAAATATGTAAGACATTTAGGGGCAGATTCACTAAAGGGTGAAGTGACTTAAGCGAGCGAAAATCCGCCAGTGTTACATCATTTAGTTACTTTGCTGATTTAATAATTAGCGTTGGTTGCACATTGTTAGCAAAGGAGATGTACGCTAGCGTTGGTTCACAATCTAACACCAGAATTTTCACTCAGGTAAATGCACGTAACTCGGCAAATTCACCAAGATTTTACCTCTATCGCCAGACTTGCCTTCGCAAGCTCTGACTGGCAAAGTGCATTGGCGTGCATAGAACATCCTCAATCTTCAGTTACTTCATCATACATCATCATTTTTGAGTGGAGTATCTTCTAAGTCCAAAAAGCGCTAGTGTCTTTTAATTTTTTCAGGGTGATAGGCTGCAAAAGGCAAACAAAATTATTTCTGGTACCTGGTTCCCCAAAAACTTTTCTACCATATGGCACATTATTTAACAGTGGGCTTATGTGAAAGGCATTAAAACAACTCAATTGGCTTTATTAAGGTTCACTTGGGATGTCTAGTTATCAGTGTAAATGTAATGTATTAGATGCACCATGTAACATAAATAGCTCCATTCTTTTTTAAATTTCCCACCGTATGCAAATTAGCCTGAGCGCGAAAATTCTAGCAAAGTTGCTCTAGGCATTGCATTGAACACTAGCGCAGCTTCACTTTGCTTTACTCGCTCTGCGAAGTAAGACTTGAGAAAATTTGCCAGCGTTTGGCGCCCTGGATACAACTTCACACTTTGTGGTGCTCTGGTAAATTTGCACTCTTTAGTGAATTAGCCCCAAAGGCTCAAGCTCTAGCATGTGTAGGTACCATTACTATGCTTCTTATTTCACAAGCAACTGCACTTTTTGTTAAATTTCATCACATATAATTCCAAGCATGTGAATGTCCTGTGGCTAAAACAATAGAAGTTTTCCATTTGCAGAATTTGATTAGACAAATCATTTTCTAATAATCACATGCCTATATGCAGATATCTCTATTTGGAGCAGTGGAATTCAAATGACTGTTGCTTCCTCCAGACTCTCACTCTCTCTCTTACTCTCATTTTGGCATTGTTGCATGTGACTGTAGCTGTGTTCAGGGAAACCAGTGATAGGGCTATCTGCAATTATATAGAAACTTGTTTAATTCTCCTTTACAGTCAATTGTATCCATAGTGAGAATGGGTTCATCATCAGACAGAATGAGTCACAGTTCTCACCACTGGTGACAGGAAAAGGTTGGGTGTTATGAACCATTATAAAAAGCTGAAACACATGGGCCATGAAGATTATCACTGGGAGAAATAAAGGCACGGGAAGTCGAGCAATGCATAAATAGTGCCATGTTTGTTTTTCATACCATGCCACGATAAGGCAATTAAAAATACTTTTGAAGCAAAGTAATAAGGATATTTTCAGATTCTAACTATTGTCAGTGTAATAGTAAAGTGGCACACCAGGACATTGTTTACATATTTCTGTCTTTGAGTTACATCAATATGCAAGAAAAAAAAAAGTCTTTGCCCACATTTTGTAAATCGAGTGCCATTGATTTTTATAGGTGTATTGAGTACCAAAGAGAAATGTTCCTTTAGGGCATTGGCCAGTGAGGAGACGTTTCCTCCAGAGCCAACTCTGGGCAACTTCGCGATATGTTGGTTCTACTGCAAGTGATTTCATTTATTTTCAATGGAGATTTGTTACAATCATGCATAAATAATCGATTAAATAAATAATGCAATAAATCTCCCCATTGGCCATTACCCTTAATGGTTCTATTGTATAAGGAACATAAAATATACAATTAACAATAATCCGGCTAAGAGAAGGGAAGAATATCCTGCAGCACCTGCACCCAAAAAATTAAGCCAGAGTTACTGTTCACACCGCATGGAGGGTTGTTTATCAAAGGTAAATTTTTTGCATTTTTTAGACTCTGCATTAACTCGATTGAACTCACAACTCGAATGGTTTCTAATTTATGAAAATACTCGAATGGAAAAAATGCTCAAATTGAGCATTATTTAACTATGAGTTTTCGGGCAAAGTTAGAAAACAAGTTAGAAAACAAAAACAAAGATCTGATTGGTTGCTATGGACAACATCTCCAGAAATCTCTCCAGATATTTATCTCCAAGATGGTGTATTTTCAGATTTAAACTATATCCAGGTTTTCCATTTTATTTTTGACCCAAAAATCACCTTAATAACTAAAAAATTTTGTGGAAAACGGAACTCGAACATTATTAAATGTGCCTACTATGGAGAAGGTATACTGTACAAGCTTGCAGTGTATTATAAATAAATATGCTAGAGCAGTATTTTGGTGGCAGCTTTTATTTGCCTCTAACAAATACTAATAATCATTGTCAAATTGTGTATTTCCATGTAGTGAAAATATTTTTACATATTTTATTTTTTTATTTTTTTAACATTGTTGTAAACATTGCATGTTCGAATTCAGGTTTCCAAACTCAAATTTTCAAGATTTATTAAGTGCAAAATAAAATCAAATAGAAATGCCAGTAATTTCATGTAGAGGTCAATGGGAGTTGCATTGGCCCTAGGTCAGTGGGAGTTGCATTTTCCAATTTCACTACTTACACTACTTTTCAATTTTAGTATCTTTTATGAGCTGAGCCAGATGTGCACCACTTGTAGAAAAATAAGATCCTTTTTTCCTATTCAACAATTTATTTCCGTGCTGGAAAGACTAACTTCAGTATAGAAAATAATTGTCCAAATCGTTAGTCCCTGTATGGGATTTGCATTGGGGCAATTGCACTTCCTTCCTGGCCTCTTCCTTAATTTACCGCTACTGGTTCCAGGTAGGGGAGAAGCTGGGTCAGTGGGGCCCACTGGATTTTTTTCAGGTGTTACAGTAGCCCAGACACTGATCTTAGGTGACAGAATGGTTCATGTGCACTAAAGGTGAATAAGACTCTATTGGGTTATGTAATAAAAGGCACTAAGTTTGCCCAGGGGCAACAACCCATAGCAGCCAATCAGCAGGTAGCATTTAGTGGTAACCTGTTTAAAAGCAAACTTCTTATTGGTTACTATGGGTTATTGCTCCTGGGCAAACTTAGTGCCTTTTATTATATATGGGGGTATATGGTGTCAATAGGTAACATATTTTCTCATATGTATAAAATGCAGCAGAAAAGGTTAATATTTTTTAGTAATGGAAGATCTTGCCATGGTGGCAGTGTAAGATTCTACTAAAGATGTGAAATCTGGGGTACATTGTTGGAGGTTTATTCTTCACGGTAATAAAAAGTTATGTATGACCAATGTAATGGATAAATACATGGAATGTTTAAAGCTAATGAGTCCCCGCCCCCCTTCTGACTCCTTTCTCTTCCATCTTTTCTTTCTTCTCGCCCAAGGGCTAGACCTTGTTGCATGTTTTATGTTCACTTAAAAGCAAAATAAAAACTTATAAAAAGAAGATGTGGAACTAGAAGGATATTCTGTTTTTCAGTGTGAGTAAGGGACACAGAAACAAGGCCCACAAATAAAATGATAAGAGTGCCGGGTAAAAAAGAAATCCTGCAGTTTCATTCACGCACCCACGCATACAGTCACCCACTATTAGTCTTGGTGACACAGCATCCAGATACTCAAACAGACTGACGACATTGCCGGAAACAAGGAATTATCTACATATAGTCACATGCACACACTGTTTGTCTCAGTAAAGTAGCAGGCACAAACACGAGCTTTTGATAAAGCCAACAAGCTAAATGATCCAAGTTTCACAAAGATACACACTAGTAGTCTCACTAAAGTAGTAGGAAGAGCCACATATGGACTTCTAATAAGTCCAAGCAGAGTTTCTTTCTTTACTAGCGTTGGTGCCAGTGGCAGACTTTAGTGATATTTAATAGAGCCTCAAATCCAATGCCGTAAGCAAATATTTGATTTTCTTATGACATTAAGGATATTTCTAAAAATATAGCTCATCCAATCACTACTATATATTAACTGATTTTTACAGGTAGCACTTAAAATCAAGTTCATTTTAGACATTAAATGATTTATGTATTTACCAAGCATTAGCAGATGTAGGGTTTAAACTTCCATAATAGTCTGACATCCTGAACATACTGTACACAGAGGAACTCCTATATGAGTGCAGCAATCATTTTCTGCTACTGTTTGCTCACACACAATAGAGAGCTGGTCAATGTTTTATAGGGGTTATTTATCACTGTCTGGCCAAAGGAAAGAACCATGTTTATTTAAAATGCAGTTGAGTTAGCAATGATGCTGTCCCTGAATATACATTATGTGGGGAATTTCCATTTCAATTTGGCTGGAAAATCAGTGATATAAAGAAACTAAGAACGATGGTAGTGAATGGAAACATGTTTTTGTTCATTTGTTTCCAGTAGTAATTGAGCTAATGCCTGTAATGACTTCTCTTGTATAATTAAAATCTCTAAATCCACAATTACTTAAGTAACGCAGCCAAACAAGATGGTGTATTCCCTCGATGCTTTGCCAGAGCTCGGCATGCTGTAATTATTGAGTTGTATTTCACTGCTGTAGTCAAATAGGGAGGCATAAAAAGGAAAACAGGGGACTTACTGCTCATTAATATAACTAATATTAAACTACAGGGGACAAGGGTTTCAGTAGGAATTATCTGAAAGCATCTTGATTGCCTGGAAAAAAACTTCCCACAAATATGGCTGTACAGATAATTACCTTAAATATGAATTAGTTATTGTTAGTGATACTATGGAGGATGAGCCATTTAGGTGAGGACAAGAAGGGGTGATAAAAGAAAATGAACAGGGTGTTGAGTTTGAAGAGTCAAGGTCTGGCAGGATAGGGATGGAGTGGATGATGAACCAGGGATAGGCAGAAGAGTGGGTGTACAGACCAGAATGGAGCAGGACAAAGTCAACTGTCAGGAACTCCCTGGTTTTGAACTAGGGACCTGCTATATTCCTGCCACTGCTCCTCCTGCTTGAGCCACAAGAGGCAGTGTGGCGGTAGTCTAATATCTGCTGTGACGCTGCCCCCAGTTCATCTTTCCCGTAGCCTGTTTTAAGGACTTGTTTTCTGACTGCCCTCATTTGTGCTCATTTGCAGAGGCCTGTTCTAGTTTTTTCTATCTTAAAACAGTTGTTACACAACACATCAGCTCAAGTCTGTTTAAAGAGTAGGAACTGGAACAGGACTAACACAAGAGCAGTGGTGAGAATAAAGAGAGGACAAATAACAGGGACAGGTCAGAGTGCAAAAATAGTGCAGGAAGCAACAGCAGGACAGAAATAAGATAAAGTGGAGACAGGAGCCAGATCAAGAGAGAGCCAGGGACATGCCATCATGCTCAGGAAGCTGAATTCAATGCTTAAGCACCAGAAGCTAGGAGGACTGAACTTATATCGGGCAGGGTCAACCTCAATTTTCTGACACCCTAAATCCAGAACCCAAGCTAAGCTCCCTGGTCTTGGCTCTCACTTCTGCCTATAACTGCTGCCTTTCGCCTTGGGAGGTAGCCCTCGGCTAATTGGATGCCGCCAGGTCTTAATTGAGTGAGGAGCAAAGCTAAAAGGTTCTGGTTAAGAAAAGGGGCACGATCGTCTCACCAAGGCTACTGGATTGAAGAACACCACCAGACATCTAAAAGTAGAACAGGCAGGCCGAGCCAGCACAAGCAGAGCAGAATCGCCAGACAGGCCTAGATCAGGATTGAACAGAGCAGAATTATTACAGACAGGCAAGGGTCAGGATTGGAGAGAGTCAGAATTATCAAGCAGGCAGGCAAGGGTCAGGATTGGAGATATCAGAGTAGTCAGGCAAAGCAAGGGTCAATACACTGTAGATCATGCAGGAATCACAAGGATTAACCACACAGGAACTTTCTAATAGAACCACACAAAGGGCAACTTGCTGTAGACTGAATTCCCCTTTTATAGTATTTGAATTTCGTGCCATTACGTGTGCCAGCACAGAACCCCGGAAGTGCGCTCGAGGCACGCCATAGGGAAACCAGACATTGAAGAGACAGGAGCAGCGCAGCGGGAGTCCACACAGCTGGAGTGGTGGTGGACCCCACTGCCCGCTAGACCACCTCAAGTTTACTAGGAGACTTGAGATGGAACTGTCTCCTAACTTGGACATGCCTGGCATCAGATTAGACCAGACTTTTAACCAACACTGGAGAAGAACAAACTTGCTTGCAGACCTGTATAGCTGGTTTTAACATAGAAACATGAAACAGGTTAGATAACATAAACACCTCAGGTAACTCAAGACGGATAGCGGTTGGGTTCACAATCTCCACAATAGGGTACGGACCAATAAATCTTGACCCCCGCTTAAGAAATGGGATTTTAAGCTTTGATATTCCCTGTGGATAGCCAAACCAAGTCCCCAACCAGATAATTTGGTACCTCCCTACAGGGCTCCTTTCTGAGCGGATGTAACTGCCAATAGGGAACTACGTACCCCAGAACGAGAATTAGAGCAATGCTCAACAGAAGAGAGTTTCTCTAGGGAAGCAACTGCCAACATTAGAATGGAAGCTAGACATGAATCTTTGCAGTATGAACCCCACTGGATAACCTCCCCAGTTACCCAATCAATGTGGGGATTGTGTACCTGTAGCCAAGATAACCCCAGAATTAACAGGGACGTCGAACCATAAAGAATGTGAAAAGCTAATTTTTCACAATGCATATTGTTCACGCACATGGATAATGCCTTGGATTTTTGGGTTACCAGACCTGACCCCAGTGTGCTTTTATCAATAGCAGAAATCCTCAAAGGATGTGTAAGGGGAATACGGGGAATATTATACCTTTCTGCGAAGGCAGCATCTAAGAAATTCCCCCCAGCCCCAGAATCCACCAAGGCAGAAACTTTAACTGAACCCCCAGGCCAGGACAAAACTACAGGTACTAGGTTTTTTTAGGCAGATTTGGGAGAAGAAATCTCTCTACCCAAATGTAGCTTCCCTTCTCCACTAAGGTTTTGAGGACTTCCTGGCATCTTAGGACAATTTTTAAGGAAATGCCCCTTATCCCCACAATATATGCATAGACCCAGGGATCGCCTTCGGGAGCTTTCCTCAGGGGACAAGCGTGTAGCCTCCAACTGCATAGGTTCCCCCTGAGGGTTAAGAAACAAGGGAGTTGGTGATATGTCATTACATATAATAGGGAAATCTGTATCCCCTCAGCCCTTCTTTCTCTTTGCCTCCTATCAGTTTGGATGGCTAACTTCATGAGGTCGTCCAAAGTGGATGAAGGAGGATAATTAACCAGGCTGTCTTTGACAGAGCAAGAAAGCCCCACCTGGAATTGACTATGAAGAGCTGTATCATTCCACCCTGTCTCAACTGAACAGTGGCGGAATTCTGTACAATACTCCTCAATTACTCTTTTCCCTTGACGGAATTTATGAATCACCGAATCGTATAACATGGGCATTGTAGCAAAAAATGCCTGTAGGGATAGACGGGCAGGGTCAGAGTAGAGTATCTTGCCCATACTTGTTGGTCACCTTGTAGTAAGGTCATAACGAACTTTACTTCATCCTCACCAGTAGGGAAGTTGTGAGGAAAAAAACTGAAGTATCACTTAGATGCCTCTTAAAAAAATTTTGGGCAATTGTGCGTGACGTCATCACGCAGGCACATAAACCCTTAAGTGTGTCGGCACACGTGCCACAGGGAAACCAGACACTGGAGAGAAAGGAGCGGCAGGGACCCTGCTGCCCCAGTCCTTACACTGACCTTATGATGTAATGCAAATAGGGAAATAGGTGAAAGTGAGATGAATACTTACTGGCTGCTTTCCTGGTACAGTGATCACGGAGAGCAACCAGGAGGTCCTGGGTTTGAGTCTCAGCAGAGCCTTACAGTTATTCCCTAAAAATATTTGCAGCTTCTTTACATGCTTTTTCCACTATGTTTACAAATAGGAAACACTGGACATTACTACTTTAGTTAGTACACAATCTGGGACAGTAACATTGCTTCTCTGATATCATTATTGATGAGAACCATACAGTCTACAGGATCTAAAAATAGTAAATAAGAAATCACCTTTAGACCTAGGGCCAGACATAAGGTTAGGTAAAAGATGAACAAACCTAATGTGTATAGGTGGGTACCTGTCACTTCTGTCTGCCTATTCCTAGTTTAGTGAGGGTGAGGGAAATTGAGGTCCTGCAGGATTTTTCACATTGGTAGTTTTCATTGTTCCCTCACCCCAAGTGTCACTGTAAAAGAAAGGGAGTTAGAGGAATTGAGAGCTCCTTGCCTTGGGTGCCTTCTAAACTTGACCACGACACTGTTTAGACCAGGGATCCCCAACCTTTTGAACCTGTGAGCAACATTCAGAAGAAAAAGGAATTGTGGAGCAACACAAGCATGAAAAAAGGCAGTTGGTAATCATGTGTCTCGGGTTGCAGACCAAAAAAGTCACACTCATCACTGGGCATCTTCATATTAAGTCAGCAATGCTCATAGTCTACCCTCATGCCCTGGTGAGAAAAATGTAAGTAGTTGTACTTTTACCAAGCCAAATTAGACGTTGTTGTTAGGCACCAATATAAACACAAATGTTTTGATAATAGTGTCCTTAACAATTCTTCCCACATAAGCTTCCTCCTGGTGAATGAGTGACGGATGAGAGTGGCTCTCCCCATAATACCATCACTTTGTCAATTTGTTTCCAATTGTTTTATTGGGTAATTGCTCCCGCCAAAAGCTTCTGGTCAATTTAATCCTAAATGTGATCCTTTGCCGAATTTAATAAGCTCAATAATATCACCTGAGGATTTGCTTCATTGTGCGTCACATCAATGAACTAAAGTGTTTCTATGACTGTAAGGGGGTTATTTATTAAAGTCTGAATGCAGCTTGCATTTTTTGAGATTTATTAAACCCTGATTCGTATATTACTTAAAACAATGTGATTTCTTTTTGTTTTATGGTAATAACAAGGATCAGCTGAATGGAAACTTTAATCACAAATATTTTTCTAATTTCTGTATCATTTTTGTTTATTTATAATTTACATTTTTCATAAAATGTCATGTTTATACTGGACACTGTTAGATCACTCATTTGGCAAGGTTGTTAAAACAGTGTATTTTAGCCTTATTTTAATCCAATTTGACCACAAGTGTGCTAGGCCAATTTATGATCATCTAATTAGATCATAATAAAGGCCCAATGATTGGTTTCTTTAACCTGCCAAATAGATATCTTGCCATATTTAATCACAACACCCATAAGACCCATGTGTTTACCCCTATTTGTGTATTTTCATGCTGAAATAATTTGCTCCAGGTGCAGGTCTAGGTCATGGGCCAGACTTTTATCAGGGCCCTCCGCAGTGCGGACATCATTGTCCATGCCCTCCCCATCCAGCTACTTGTGACCATACCTCTCCCATTCTTATGACACTGTCATGGGTTTTAAACCTTTTTAAAACTTTGGGCTGTAGTGGACGTGGGTTTGGAATTAGGTTTGAGTGCAGGTTGGGAATTTACTTAGCCACTAATCACTAGAATTAACTAAATATGTCTCTTTCTACGAACTGAAGTATTTTTTCCTTTAATGTGTGTGAGTAACATCTAGTTTTCCTTTAAAGCTGTACAGTAGAGTGATGGGGTCTATCTATAGCATATATACAAGTCTTTCCTAAAAATACCAGTAATGTATCAGATGTATGTGGCTGACTACCAGTAGTTTATTGCAGAGCAGGGTTGGCTTGAAAGAGCACCAATGACCTCCCGAGGCTATGGCTTTTGCGATATTTAAGTAAATATCCAGGAACAGGAAAACCCAGTTAATAGCATAGAAACACATTTCCAATTATAAATAGAAGTTGGTGACTATTACAAGGGAAGACCTGTTCAGACCACATCAGATTAATTTTCTATATACAACCAGCAGTCTTAAAAAAAAAGCCCATCAAAAAAGTAGGAGTCTAATCATTTATGGTTGAAGGAACCAAGGGTTGAAGGAACTTGGCCACTCAAAGATGGACAATAGCAATACATTCTGTATACAAATAACTTTGTAGAAAAATTGTAAAGGAAGTATAATGCAAAGTTGCATAGAACTGTGTTTTTTTAAATTAGGCAATGTAATGAATAATATGTGATCAAAGGAATGCTTTGCAAGCGTTTAAATGTTTGTTAGCTGCATAGCTGCAGGCAAGCCAGTAAATCCAAACACTTTGCAGTGTTGTACAGTTATGCCGGTTACAAATATTATTTTAACTGGATTTTAAAATTATTCTCTGGCAGTTGCAGTATGCATAAACTGAAAATGTCCCCTGTATGAGAAATGCATTGTGCCAGTGGCAATGCTGAAATATATAAAGATTGTCATTAGGCCTCCCTCTTACTGATACAGGTATGGGATCCCACATCCAGAAATTTGTTGCCAAAAAGCTCCAAATTCCAGGAAGGCCATCTACCATAAACTTCATTATAAGCAAAATAAGTGATTCCCTTTCTGTAATAATATATATATATATACCTGGTCCCAACTAAGATGTAATCAATCCTTACTGGAGGTAAACCAATCCTATTGGGTTTATTTAATATTTAAATTATTTTAGCAGACTTTAGTTATTGGAATATACAGTAAATCATGAAAACACCCCATTTCTGGAATTAGAATAATTAGAATAATCATTTGCAGCACCCGAGTGAAAAGAAAAGATCTGGTACAGCAGAACTAAATCCTTTTTAAAACTCTTTTCAATTTTTTTTCTGTCCAAAATATTT
>CM044439.1:145776680-145787378 GCA_024363595.1 Xenopus borealis
ATGCCCATTTGTGCTCATTCAAGCACAAAAACCAGATGCACTGCCAGACAGAGCCTTCTATAGGCTGCTAGTCCACATGATGCTACTGAATAGCCAACCACAGCACTTATTTGGCACCCTTATGAGCTTTTTTGATGCTGGTGTTGCTCCCCAACTCTTTTTACATTTGAATGCGTCTCATTGCAAAAAAAAAAAAAAAAGGAGACAATTAAGCAAGGCAAAGAAATCAAGATCAGTTTTAGTAACTGGAACAGAAACCAATAAAAGTCTAGAAGTGCATACAAATTAAACAAAAAGAATTTAGACATTTAGAATAGGAAATTTAACAATAACAGACTGTTCGATTTACAATGGGTAACCGCACAAGTGCAACACAATAACTATGTTAGTGAATATCCCTCATGTCCATAGTTTCTAGCACTACAGATGTGGCAATTGCTAATAAAAATCACTCCATGCATGCTAATAACTCGTACTAATTACATTGATATATATACTGTGGTCATCTCATTAGACTTATTTCAAATATTAGGGAGGAATGCTACATAAGAGGAATTGCTCCTCCAGCAAGACAAGGCCCTGTTATACGATTATCTTATCTGAAGGTATTGTCAGGTTACCGCGCTCACTCTATCAACATCTAATAGGAATCTTGGGCTTATCTAATCCCAGCACCAATTGTTCCTTATTGAAGGCTAAGTTTCTTTATCCTCCTATGGAAGATAGCAAGATCCCAGGCAGCCAGTCTATTAACCTCGGGCAACCTTTGCAGAACAAAATCGCACCATGACCTCTTAGTGTTCACCCTGAACTCGCAAGCTGAGCATCATGGGATATAAAATAGACTGGCTAATAGAAAGACAATCTAGTTCATTTCGGTAAGAGAATGTAACAAACAAAAGCTACGAATAAAGGGAATAATATAAGTGTGTGTGTGTGTGAATGCATCAGCAAGACTGGCTTTAGGGTAAGACAGAGAGAGCAGTATCCTCTTAATTATTTCAGATCCTCTTTTCCAGGGAGGGAAGTGCATAAGAAGCAGACCCTGTGATGGTTGGAGGTGCCTGCCAGGAGGTATAGGAGGCTCAATGGGGTACTGACTACTAAGCAGTTTCTATACATGTTTATGAAAAAGTTCTATTTCTCAAAGTTTAGGGGATGGAGATAAAACAATTTGTGGTTCAGCCCAATAACATCTAGTTAATTACTCCCCTATTCCTCCATGGTTCACCCTTCTCCAAAGAACAAGGCTTTTGCCAGCCTTCCCTGTTCTAGATTCCACATCTTCATTCTGGAGTGTAGCTACCCTGAGGTTTAAGTGTTTGCTCTGGTTCTTTTCATCCACCCAGGCAGCTATTGTCCTTCTGGGTCTAATTAAATTTTTAATAAAATTGCTTGTCCAGTAGAGGACAATGTTAAATGGAAGTATAAAAGGATACAACACCATGTGTTTCTGGGGTCTTTCCTGGGACCTCACCTCACTGGGAGGTGGATACAGGTCCAGTGATTCAGTTGTGTTAACTTAAGGTGGCCATACACAGGCCAATAAAAGCTGCCAACAGAAGTTGGCAGCTTATTGGCCCGTGTATGGGGCCCTCCGACGGGCTTCACAATCAATATCCGGCCAAAAGTCAGCCAGATGTCGGTCGGACGGAACAAAAAATCCTGTGGGATCTAGGCCGCATCTGTTCGTTGATGAGGTCCTGCAATCCATCGGCACCTTATGCCAGTTTAAATAAATCTTTCCATAATACATTCTTTGACTTGTGTTTAAATTGCTGCTGCAGGATACAAAGGAAACACAGTTTACAGCAAGATATATCCAAGTTTCCCCCATTTGGTTTCAAATTATTTGCCTTTGTTTTATTTATTCTTTCCAACTTGCCATTTAAAAGGCTATCTGGTTGGTCACTGACCCCAGCAACTAATGTTTCTAAAATCTTACTGGTATTTTTTTACTTTTTTTCTTATTTATTGTACTTTTTACTGCTTGTCTATAGCCTATTTTTCTTATATTCTGACTTCCCAGAGTGACCCTAGAGACCACATAGCCATCGGAATTCCAAACTGGAAATTTGCAGAACACAAACTCAAATAATTGAAATGTTAATGTCTTGTAAACCGCATACTGTATAATGCTGAACATAATGTATGTGTGTGTATATATATACATATATTTATATACACACACACAGGTGCGTAGGGTGCATTACATGTGTGCCATTTCTCTTTAGTAAAATGATATCCATATTTGTTATAATTATAATAATAATAATAATAATAATGATATCATATTCGTTCCTCATTGTGCATAAAGTCATAATACAATTCTAAGAAACCTATCCTACTGTACATTGTCAGTTGCAGCTATTATGCTATAGAACCTTACCTGAGCACACTCGACTGAATGCTGCATTCTGTTTTTGTTATTGCACTTAAACTTGTGTCATGTTCAATGATCCTACGTGTTAAGCTGACAAGGAGAGGTCTAAAATATCAGGGATAAGGGGACAAGGATGAAAATAGGCCACACCAATAGGTAGATGTAAACATCCTTCACACCAACATACACTGAATATAAAGGTTGATATTTCAAGAGATGAGTCTTGCTTTGGTTTTACACAAAAGATTTGTTAATTTCACCTTCCATAGAGACCCCCACCTTCACCTGTGTAGGGCAAAAGCAAAACCTACTTTTCAGCGGCATCACAAAGAATGCTTTATGTTCTGCTTATGCGGGGCAATCCTTTGTACCTTCTTGTTTTATCCCCTCTCTTTATTGCATTCACTCTCTCTCTTGTATTATTTTACTCTGATTATATGACAAAGAATTGTTGTTATGAAAAGATTCCAAGCAAAATAACCTTGGTTCAGAACAACAGTTCAGCCTTCTGCCATATTTTCTATTGTTGACCCCCAAGATAAAAGAGGAAGACACAGAGTACTGAAAGAGAAAAGGGAGGCAAGATTCATTTACGCTTGTTTCCAGCATCTTTTTCTGAATATTTGTTGCATGCCGAGCGAGAGGCATTATTTTTGAAGGCTGTGTATGTAATTGGAGCGCGTTTCCTATTTGTAGGGAAACAGGAATTTGAAATAAACCCTCATAGGCTCTCAAATGTGACCTTGATTAAATCAGACAGTCATTAAGATTAACCCTGGTAAGAATAGAACCAAATGAATAATCTGGATCAGGGACGTCCAACCTGTACCCTGGCTGTATGCAGAGAATGGTGAGATATTTCGATTTTTTTATACAGGTGTCCATTATCCATGTACCATATCCAGAAAACTCCGCAATCACAGAAAGGCCATTTTTTTTATTAATTTCTTCATTTTAATAAAAAAAGTTTACATTTTGAAATACTTTGTTTTTTTCTCTAAAACAGCACCTTGTATTTCAACCCAGCTATATACATATACAATATAAATAATCCTTGTTGGGTTTATTTAATATTTACATTTTTTTAGTAGACTTAAAGCATGGTGATGCAAATGAGAGAAAGGCCCTTATCCAGAAAACCCCAGGTCCCAAGCATTCAGATAGCAGGTCCAGTGCATGTAATAGTCAGAGTGCTGTTGGGTGGACAACCATGACTTCTTCTCTACATTCTCTATTATTCTAGCATTGTTATTACAGGTATCCAGAATGCTCAAGACCTGGGGTATTCTGGATAATGTAAACAATATATAAAGCCAATAGGCTGGTTTTGCTTCCAGTTAGGATTACTTATATCTTAGTTGGGATCAAGTACAAGCTACTGTTTTATGATTACAGAGAAAAAGGAAATAATTTTTAAAAAAATTGGATTATTTGTATAAAATGAAGTCTATGGGGCAAATTCACTAAAGCGCGAAGCGTCTAACGCTAGCGCTAATTCACCAGCATGATGTGATTTCGCAACTTCACTAACACGGACTCTGGCGAATTTTCGCTAGCGAAGTAGATAGACTTCCCACCCTTACGCCAGGGGAAGTTGCGCATTGATGAAGGATCGTAATTACGCAAATTCAAAAAAACGTTCAAGTCCATTTTCCTGAACGTTACCACTTAAGCTAGACGTTACACGCTGGTGTATTTTAGCATAGGAGGGTGATAGTCTGAAAAAGATCGATATTTCCTAACATATGGCAACACAACTATACAGGGGCACATGTTTAGGGCAATAGGAAAACTTTATATAATTTATTAAAGGTTTCCTGGGCTTGTGTAGTGGAATGTAGTGGCTGTAACATATACTTCTATTATAACTTAAAGTTCCCACCGTATGCAAATTAGGCTTCGCTAGCGTAACTACGCTCTGCCGACCTACCGTTCGCCGACCTGAGCGTAAATTCGCACTTTAGTAAATTTGCGTAGCGCTGGCGAAAATTCACCTGGCGAAGTGCAGCGAAGTGCGGCGAACGCTAGCGACTTTTCAGATCTTAGTGAATTTGCCCGTATGGGAGATGCCCTTTCCATATTTCAAAGCTTTCTAGATAACATGTTTCCCGATTATGGATCCCATACCTGTACTCAGGGCAACTATCAGGGGGGCACAGGGGGTACTCCTGTACTGGGCCCGGGCCCTGCTACAGGCTGTGCTGCCAACTTGACTGCGCCGAAGCCTCTCTCTTGAAGTCCTGAAGCGACGAAAAGAGACAAAGTCCCGAAGTGGCAAGAAGACCGAAGCAGTGAAAAGACTCGAAGTACTGAAGCAGCGAAAAGACCCTTAACTTGTAAGTGGGGTCCTGGTTGGACTGGACATTGGGGGGCCCACCGGGTTCCAAACCTCTGTGGGCCCTGCACACGTGCCATCCCTGGGCCCGTGTGCATGCGCAAGCTGCGTCAAACGGAGAATCGATGTGCATGTCCAAGAGCCAGCACAGCGTTTGTATGCCAGCACACATGTGCAAGGTGCAGTGCACGCAACCACTGGTAGTTTTTCTGGGGGGGCCAGCATATTGGGGCAGAGGGTTTGGGCCAGCGTGGACCCACTGGGTTTTTTGCTGGTTTCCCACCAGGCCCAGTCCAACCCTACTTGAAAGGGGGCCCTGGCCATCAATAGCTTTTTATAACTCGTGTATGGGAGGGGTTACCTTTTTTTAGCTGTGGTGTGGAGGGGGTAGGATCTGGGTTGGGGCACCATGATTTCTAATGGCAACCCTGCCTGTACTTCACAAGTGCTTTTATGGCTTTTTTCTGTAGTAGGAAGTACCATAGGAGTGGCCTGTGCCCTGTAGGTGCCACAGTGGAAAGGCCTACTTTCCCATGATTCTTTCGAGGATGACATTCACTGTGGACACCACAACAACTAGAAAGGTTCAACCTACAGTTGATATTCTACTTTTTTAAATTTACTAGCTCATTTGAGCTCATTTGTAGTGAGCATGTTTCTGTTGCATTTTCTCTATTAAAATATTACACTGAATGTGGACAGTAGAAGTTAATGCCTTCTACCTTTCCCTCTTGCCATTCTCTTCCACTTGCCAAATGCTGAAAATATCCATATTCTTTCATACATTATGATCTTCCTCCCATCTCCTCCTTTTAGAGTATGTAGTGCATGTTTAAGGACAACTAGTGATGGGTGAATTTATTCGCCAGGGCCGAATTCGCGGCGAATTCCCGCGATTCGCCGCTGGCGAATAAATTCGCGAATCACCTGCGAAATTTCGCCTGGTGAAAATTCGCCAAAAAAACGAGTCGCGCGTCGTTTTTGACGCGACGCACCGAAATTGACACAACGTGCGTCAAAGTTGACGCAACGCGCGTCAAACACGTCCCGCGACTCGTTTCGTGAATTTTTCGCCGATTCGCGAATTTCTCTAGAAATTCGCGAATTTTTCGGCGAAGCGAATCGCGGGAGATTCGCCCATCACTTAGGACAACATGTAGTAT
This sequence comes from Xenopus borealis, assembly GCA_024363595.1. NCBI lineage: Eukaryota > Metazoa > Chordata > Amphibia > Anura > Pipidae > Xenopus > Xenopus borealis. Next base: position 145,782,562 of record CM044439.1, read on the forward strand.
ACCAAGATCAAAAGACCCTGGTACTAAAACATACCCTATCCTTGGCTGTATTGCTGCTCTCCCAACTATGTAGTTCCATAAAGTCAGTTTATACCGATATATCTTGCACTCCTCCAGCATACAAAGGGAAATTTCTTTTCCCCCCATTTTTTTTACTGATCTAATATATACAGGCTAGTTTATAAGAACTATAGGGTGCAAGAGAACATCCCTTATTTCTTATTTGGTTTACCACTTGATCAGGAGCATAGCTGCATTCTCCACCTTGTGCTGAATGGAAAAGCTAGAAATCAACAGCAAATATCAATGGTTATAAATATGAAGAGATAAAGCCTGGGAGAATGATATGTAGCAATATATTGCCATCTACTGTCTGTTACGAAAATCTTGTTCTATTATTAATTTGAGTAGTCACTCGCACACCTTTCTAGGATTTCTGTTCCTTCCAAATTCCTACTTCTGGGGTACTCCTGTTTGTTTCTAGAGGTTCACCACCTGTCAAGTTTTCAGTTCAACTGATACCTGATTTAAGGGGCCAATTTATTGAGGACTTTTTCTCAGTGCTAACAAAGTTTTCTTTCCCCAAAACCCCACATGAGTTCCTTATCATAAATTGGCCAGATAATGTTTCAATTGCCTTTTTTGACAGGTTCATTGATGATTAAACGTGAAAGTAATACTGACACACATTCGATTAGTAACAAGTTTAAAAATGTGTCAACATGCTGGATTACTATTTAAAATACTGTATTAGGTGTATTATGTTTTGCTGCCTACAATCTAGAGCAGTCTGCTGCAACATTTAAGCTTTAGATTATTGCTGAATGGTGGCCATTGCACCTAGCATTAGGCTTGCAATATTGTTTGCATTAAATATCTCCTCGAAAGGATCAACAACATTCTTTGACATACACTGATCCCACTAAAAGGCAAAAATCGAAGGTAACAAAAAATACATAACTATAAAAAAGATATGAACTGTCAAAAAAATGGGGGGAATTAACAGGGAGACCAGAAGAAGTTGCAGGACCAGAAAGTCTTGAGTGCTTGCCATTGCACAGCCAGAAGAGAAGGATGTGGAAGCCTCTGAATAGAGAACACAATAAATTATTTCATTTTGATTCAACTGCCTGGTGGAAGATTGTCTTTATTGAGTGCCTGCTCCAAAGAATAGACCCAGAAGTAGACAAAGGAGATGGCAGGAGAGCTAAAACAAGTCTCCCTGAAGTAACATAAAATAATAAGTTAGGTTGAAAAAAGACACACGTCCATCAAGTTCAACCTTTGAACTCTATTTTAACCTGTCTAACTGCAAGTTGATCCAGACGAAGGCAAAAAAACCCATCCCCTTTGTATTTATACATAGTTATCATATCACCCCTTAAGCGCCTCTTCTCCAGCATGAACATCCCCAACCTGGTCTTTCCTCATAGCTAAGATTTTCCATTGCTTTTACCAGCTTAGTTGCCTTTATCTGTACCCTCTCTAATACAATAATGTCCTGTTTGAGCGCTGGAGACCAAAATGCACCACATATTCTAGATGGGGCCTTACCAGTGCTCTATAAAGTGGAAGAATTACCCCTTCCTACCATGAATCGATGCCCAAGACCTTATTTGCCCTTGATGTTGCTGATTGGCATTGCTTGATACAGCTAAATTTATTATCAACAAGGACTCCAAGTACTTTTCCATAATGGATTTGCCTAGTGCAGTGCATTTAAGGGTATAAGTGGCTTGGATATTTTTACATCCCAGGTACATGACTTTACATTTATCAAAATTGAATCTCATTTGCCACTTAGCTGCCCAGACTGACACTTTGTCAAGATCCTGTTTCAAGGATGCCACATCCTGGATGGAATTAATTGTCCTGGACATTTCTAATAAGCTTTATTAGTTTTAACCTTTCCTTCTCCTTTAAGAAAAACCTAGAATGGAAAAAACTGATTCTGCGAGTTCAAGATGTGATTTAATTTCCATGGGAAAAACCCTAATCACTCAAAAAAATTTAGGTTTGTTAAGCTTGAAATGTGAATTTTGCCCAGAAAACTCAAATGTTTGTGGAAAACTGAATTCAAATCCCCTAAAATTATAGGGGTCATTTATGGCCTCCTAGGTGGTGTGGGAGATGCAGAAAGGCAGTAAGGATAGGGTTGGTCTGCAGTTCCTGATGGTGTGCTTTGCTCCTCCTGCCAGCTTTTCAATGTCCATGTGAAGTAGAGGGTAGCTTTCCCTGGGACACACATACTTGCATTTGTGCCAGGGGGAAATGACCAACAGTAAAAAACAAGGGGCACCTAGGCACTCAAAAATTAGGGCTCTTAGTCTAGTGAGCTCTTAGTATAGTGGGTGCTTATTCTAGTGGGTGCTTAGTCTAGTGGGCACTTAGTTCAGTGGGCTCTTAGTCTAGTGCCGTGATCCCCAACCAGTAGCTCGCGAGCAACATGTTGCTCTCCAACCCCTTGGATGTTGCTCCCAGTTGCCTCAAAGCAGGTGCTTATTTTTTAATTACTGGCTTAGAGGCAAGTTTTAGTTGTATAAAAAACAGATGTCCCGCCAAACATTCTCTCCTGTAGGCTGCCAGTCCATATGGGGGTTACCAAAAAGCCAATCAGAGCTCTTATTTGACATCTCCATGGACTTTTTCATGCTTGTGTTGCTCTCCAACTCTTTTTTAAATTTAAATGTGGCTCACGAGCAAAAAAGGTTGGGGACCCCTGGTCTAGTGGGTGCTTAGTCTAGTGGGCATTGGCTTTTGGGTGATAATTTCTTCCACTACTTCCAATTACTTCCCCTAGTATAAATATATAGTATAGATGTGCTACAGTTTGCGTGAAACTTGCTGCTTAACAATATCATCCTGTTATATTACACAGCACTTCTGGTGCCCATTAATCTCTAATAGGGGTACGCAAATTGCTTGGGGTTATTGAAGCAGTAACATTTTAGTTCATCAATAAAGAAATGTGAGCTTTATTAAAATTCCTCCCAAAAAGGTTGGGCTGAAGGTTTTAAAATGCTTGTTTTCTATTACTTTTTATTACAGTAAGTGAAACTTTAAATGGACTGTTTCACTGGCAGGAGAGGACTTTATCATTCCAAGTAGAATCAGTATAACACAGTAACTGTTTTCACTGAAACATCAAAAGAAAACCTCATTTAGTTTGTACAAGCATAATGGAGGCACAAAATGTATGTATTAGGCACCGAACTGCTACTTCCAACCCTGATTGCATTAGGGCAATGACAGACCCTTTTGACCCTTGCTTTCTCTGCTCCACTGCATTGCTGTATGTCTATAAAATTCACATCTATAAATGCCCCAGACATTATATTCTCCATAATTTAGTATCCTATAATGGCAAATTATGAGACGTAGCTTTCGGACAGTATCACATATCCCTGTATTTTGCTGACTTTTATGGCATTCAATCATAAAACAATGTTTTGTAAAATGCTAGTAATTATTAATGTGGATAGGGATATTCCGTTTATCTTCTCAATTAGGGGCAGATTTAAGGGCGATGTGGCTGTCGCTATCGAAAATTTGTCAGAAATCCCATCCATAGGGACTTTCACTATCGTAGTTTTGAGCCATATTGTCAGGCGAAAATATCGCTCAGGTGAACAAGCGTTACTCTGCAAATTCACTAAAGTGGGAATTTTACAGAATGTTACCTCTTTCGCCAGAGTTTCCTTCTCCACCTTAGACCTGGCGAACTGATATGATGAAGCTTCATCCTCCTCAATCTTATGTCAGTAAGCCATAAAAGTTCTAAAAAAAAAAGTTCTTTAAAGCAGGATTGCCTTCAAAAGTCCTAGCTATTAAAGATTTTTGTGTTAACCAATGACGGCACTCCAAAATCAAACAGCTCAGCATTCCACTCAGGAGTCTTTGTCTCCCTGACAAAGATTCCTGTGTGGAATCTTCACCTCCCTGACGAGGATTCCTGTGCAGAATCCAAACGTTGGTCTATCAATAAACCTTCATTATATTTGACTTGTTGCCTAAGCTGTTTAATTGTGGAGTGCCGTCATTGGTGGAGTTTTATATATATATATATATATATATATATATATATAGTGCCTTGAAAGGAAAGCACAACCATTCGTACAAACACAAATCTGGGTGCTAGTCTTGTAAGAGGCAATATCCAGCATGCAAGGGTGTGACAGCACTCCAAGAAGATATTCCAACAAAGTCCAATAGGTCAAATAAAGTGGAAGTTTATTTGTGATCCAACGTTTCGGCTCCACTCAGGAGCCTCCTTCATGGGTTCCCAAAGTGAGTTGCATCAACAGGAACAGCAGATTGATGCAATCCCAACTCTTCTAGCATGAATTTATACAATTTTGTAAAACAGGGCTGTCCAACTGGTGGCCCATGGGCCGCTCCCCCCCCCCTTCAATGGCCCTCCATGAGATTCTGCCTGCTGTGTCTGCTTACCATGTCTAAGCTTTAAAAGGTATCACTACAGAGAGTAACTGGCCCCTGCATTGTTTAAGACTCAAATTCAGACTAATCCCCTGTATCACACACCTGTGATCCCCCCGCATTGTTAACACCTGTTCACTGCTGAGACCCAGACTGAAACTGCCCACATTGTTCACATGTTCATACCTTATTCAAAATGCTAATGGGGCACCAGTGCTGTGCCACTGTATGTAGTACATCTTACAGTGGTCTCCTGCTCTGTTCTGCTTGCCCAGTGCTGCTTGTGTGTCATACTCTGCTTGCCAAGTGCTGCGTTTGTCTGTTATACTCTGCTTGCCCAGTGCTGCTTGTGTGTGTCATACTCTGCTTGCCCAGTGCTG
>CM044439.1:145799580-145815707 GCA_024363595.1 Xenopus borealis
AAGTAATAATTTATTAATTGTACCCATAGAATCTGGCATTACCCCTCCACTACACGTATATGATTACAACCTGCATTCCATTATATTTCATTTGTCTTAAATTAGCAACAAACGCTGGGGAACAACCCTAGTCCCAGTTTCAAGCCAATTCCAGTATTTGCCAGCTAGTATGTAAAAATCAGAAGAGGACCAAGGAAAGGTAAATGGGCTTTCTGCGCGGCAGCGAGATGTTTGATCTCAAGAGAGGCACAGTTAAAGTGTTTAACACTCATCCTTTCAATGCATCCAATGTGGCCTTTTATAAAAAGAGTTTGTTTGAATCCTGCTACTAGACCAATCATTTTAATTTGCCGGCTAATTAATTTTCAGGACCCATGTTAGCAGTGAGATGAATTGACATAAATGAGGCTCCCTTTTCAATGGCGTCTTGCACCTTTAATCTGCGATATGCCCTTTTGCTCAAAAGACGCCACCTAGATGCCTCGCTCTCTCTTTGTTGTGGGTATCTGAAATTGAGAACAAAATAATGAATTTAATGGGCGAATAAAAGGTTTTGAAAGTTTTCCGCACACATACAAAAAAAGGGAGGAAAATGAGAAGCCATTTTAACATGCTACCTTTAATCTCATCCATTCTATTGCTAATAAGTGTAAATTATCATGGCCTATCGTCTCGACCCTTTAGACTGCCTAATGCCTGGTCTCTTTAATATCATCTTTAATCTGCCGGTACCTGCCGCTCCTTGCTATTTAGAGGTTGGGCATAATATCAGGAAGAACTTTTATTTATCCTATTTGCAGACAAACCAGGATTAGCATGACATTATCTGCTAAATTGTAATTATGGCCATTTTTTTTTTTATGTAAATGGGTTGAAAGAAGCAGCCTCTTACCCTGCTTTTTATAGTTACACCATCTGCATGAGAAAGAGATCATGCTCACACTGATATTTTCTTCCTTTTCTTCTTCATTTCAGATAACCCGATACATAGATGTTCTTTGGATAAAGAGATTCACTGGGATATGTTCACAGAAAACTCTTGGCTCTATCACATTCATCTAAGAGCTTCCGGCCTGGTACAGAGTAGGGAATGATATTTCATTTTGCATTTAGTGTCACATTCATATTGATTAAATATAACAAAAATAATCATTATGCTCTAGTTGGAATTGAGCGTAGCTGGTTAGTGAATAGATGCAAGGAGACAAAGTAGTCTAATCATAACCTGGATTAGTTTTTCTAGCACAGAAGTTACTAAAGTGTCACCCATGATGAGAAAAGAAATATCGGCAGTATTGCCAATGTTAAGATATAGACTGCCCAGACAAGCATTTATCAGCTGTGGGGAATTGCAAGGAGAACAGTTATTACAAAGGAGACAGGAGGCTTGGATTTGTAACAAAAATGGACAGGCTCCTGCCTGAGGTTCAGTCCAAAACTAACTTAAACGGTCACAAGGTCTGTGATATAACAGTCAATTATCAGGTCTACAGAACACTGGAAAAACTCTTTTCTGCAGTCACTAGGCAGTCCCTCTTTGGTGTTGCAGTTGGATAACCAGCTGGTTCATAAAAACAAAATCCGAGCGTGTTCAGAGCTTCACTCTCTCCCAGTTTCACCCCCCACATTGCACAGCCAGGCTCCCTTAAACAACCCCACCTGCGGACTAATTGGGCAGCATACTGCAATTCCCTTGCTCCGGGGTCCTAACCTGTCTTACCCTGGAGATTTAAAAGAGCCAATACCTCAGGGTGCTATATACCTCCCTACAGACTACAGTATATGACATTAATCTGTATTAATATGAGATGTCTGGGCAAATTAATTAGAACAAAGGCCTAGGGGCCGACCAGGATTTTTCCCGGGACCCCGGTAGGCCAGTCCAACCCTGAACCTGTACTTGATCCAAACTAAAATATAATGAATCCTTATTGGTGGCAAAACCAGCCTATTGTGTTTATTTAATGTTTAAATGATTTTTATGCCTCCAAAACCTAAATTTAAGACAGGTATTTCAAAATGGTTGCTTACTATGAGGCCACTGGGATCAGCAACAATGGGAGTGGGGAGCAACCTGTTGCTCACAAGTCACTGTTTGGGGATCACTGAGTTATAACAGAGGGCAGGGACAAAATAAGGAAAGAAATAGAAGTATATCAGGTACTGGATCAGTGCAGAAAGGAGTGGGATTGGGTGTGGAGTCAATAAGAGGTAGTGGTGCCCCCAGAAACAAGCTTTCCTTGGATCAAGGCTGTTCCTCACATATATTAGTTACAACTACACCTGCCCCTGGAAGATCCCCATATGCGCACTTTCCTAACTGCTTACTCATAGACAACTCCACAGTGCTGAAACTCTCAAAAATGGAAGAGCTTAGATAATGGAATTTAATGCAGGTTCCGGAAAAGTATTATATTTCGGTGATTAGTAGAGGTGAACACTTGCCTGCCATAGCTTTATAACTTCACTCTATGCAGAGTTTAGTTCAGTATCCCTTACATAAAGACCCATGGTGCAATTCGGTTGGCCAAGCCCCAGATGAGAAATCCACTAGCTAGCCACCCTTTCTGTTTTCCTGTAAGATAATAAAAGGACAGTTTGACTTCATATGAAGGGTATAAACAACAGCAAGTGCTGCAAAATTAACGCAACTATGCATGCACTTCATCAAAAATCAGGTACAGTTGCACCAAATATTTTCCAAGTCTGCCTGGCATAATTTCTGGTGTTCTCTGTGTTAGTGAAGTCTGTGTGCAATTCTTTAGATGCAAGTGCACCTATTGATGCAGGGTACAAGGAGAACCCTGAAGCTACCACCTGGCCAGGAGATGGCTCTGACCAGGTGCAGCAGCTCACGACTCTGAACCAAAGACAGGAAGGACGGACTGGCATTGAGCACAATAATACAGAAGTTCCGAGAACACATTTTGACACAAGAGCCTTTAAAGATAGGCACAAGAAAAGCACAAGTTGTGAACTGCACCTGCAAACGTAAATGACCCTACTGGCTTAGCAGACAAGGCTAAGACTACAGACTCAGCCATTTTACCTTCATGGATCAAGGGGGGGTGTTAAAAATTAAAAAAAAATTACATTCTTAATTTTATATCTGACATATTCAAACAGTTAATTAAATAATTACTTGGGATTGTTTACCAACACTAGGAAATTGGCACCTAGGCAGTAACAGTCTTTGGGGCAAATTCACTAAAGAGTGAAGCAGCTAACGCTAATTCGCCAGCATGACATCATTTCGGAACTTCACCGATTTACTAACAGTCCCTGGCTTAACTGGCGACGTAGACATACTTTAGCGCAACTTCGCACCCTTATGCCAGGCGAAGTTGCGCACTGACGAAGGGACGTAACTGTGCTAATTCACTAAGATGCCCATTTTAGTGGACGTTACCTCTTGCGCTAGACATTACTTGGAGAAGTTCAATACAATAGATAGGAGGTTGAAAAAAAAAAAAGCTGGTGATAGGCTGAAAAAGTTTGTACATTTTTTCCCACCTACATTTCCTGACATATGGCAACTGGAAAAGCTGCTGTGTCTCGTTTTGGACGCGGTTGCCCATTTTTGCCCGCTGGCGCCCATTTCCGGCATTGAAGAAACGGCGCTGCATCTGGTTTTGGACACTGGTGTCCATTTTTTCAACACTGGCAATGGGCCAATAACGGACACCCACATCCAAAACGAGACGCCAATGAATATTCACCAGGTAAAATGTTTCTGGCGTTTCCCAAATTTATTCTCCTGCGGCAAATTGCGGGAATTCGGCAAATAAATATGCCCATCACTACAACTCAGCTATACAAGGGGCACATGTGTAGGGCAATAGAACTACTTTATTTGATTTATTTAAGGTTTCCTGGGCTTGGGTAGTGTAATGTAGTGGCTGCAGCATATGCGTCCATTATACTTTTAACTTCGCAATGTATGCAAATTAGGCATCGCTAGCGCAACTTCACTACCGTTCGCCTCCCTGAGCGCAATTTTGCATTTTAGTGAATAATGCATAGCACTGGCGAAACTACGCCTGGCGAAGTGCAGCGAAGCCAATGCTGGCGCAACTTCGGATCTTTTTGAATCTGCCCCTTTGTGTTCATTCTCCCTGCAGTTGGCTGCATAAAAATAATTACAGAAATTGTTCAGGGTTGGTAAACGAGCCTGGCAGTTCTTTTTGAGCCCACTCCTCCCATGCTTTTCAAATACAGGTTATATTTTCTACATATTTATAATTCTCCATTTCACTGCTCTTGTAAGCAGCATGATCTAAAGTTTGGCTAACTGGCAATTCATTCTAAATTATATATCCCATGAAATTGTATCAAATGAGCTGGAAGATCAGCATAAGAAACCATAGTTGCTGGACTTTAACAATGTAGGAGCATGAGGACATGTTTTCTCTTGAAGTACAACATAAAGTGCATAATAAATGGAGATCTGTACCTGTTAATTTTATATCACCAGAGATAGACGACACTCATACTCTGTATTTCTACATACTGAAAATTATGATAAATGCAAAGCGCTTAAAATATCTGAAATACTAATATTTTCCTCTTGCTTTGCTTTCATTAGCCTCAGAGAGCACTCATGCCTAACCTTAGTTCCACTACACCTTGGCAAATGAAAAAACAATTAACCAAGAAGAATTAGTCCCACTGTTTGTTTCTATTCATAATATTTTCATTAATTTGTTCTGCTCTACCTTGATTCAGAGGGATGTGTGTTAAGATCAAGGACACTTTCCCACTTTCTTAACTCATCTTGTGTTGGAGCAGTTTATTTGTAGATGAATAAAGACAAAAACAATTTCAATACAATAAATTCATAATGATGTCAGGCATCTAGTGCAGCTTTTATTCAGCTGAATGTCGATTGTGAGCAAGAGCGTTTCTTCCACAGGTTTTCATATACAAACACAAGGTCAATGGAAACATGGCAGTCTCCACCTGTTTTTGGTACTCTGTATACTACTTTGCATTGTGTATATTAGGCTCACAATGCGCCAAACAGACAGCCATGGATAATGCAGCATTGGTTGTTTTATATAATACACTGTATAAAAGCAGAATTATGTGATCAAAGCATTAGTTATGCTCTGTAACAGAGGAATATTACCAGCCTAATGTTTATCTGGAGTGGGCATATTCAGGAATAAGATCCTAAATGATCTAAGATTTACTTTCTGGGTAGCAATTTCCATACCTACCCATCTCCATGTCATTCTGCACAGCTATTTTAATCAGTGAAATCTTCTCAATAAATCCCATTGCTTTTTTTTTCCCACAGTAGCTGAAATCACTTGACACAGCTCCCAGACGGTTCTGCAGCTTTGTAAATGAGCCCGAGGGAGAGCAAACAGTTTAGGGAGACAAATACTTGCCATTGCAAAGAATCAGTTTGAAGATGGTGTTTGAACGTTACAACGATATATTTACTCTTCAACCGCATCTCTTCAAACTACAAATACTCTCAATAATGTGTATTCCAAACACAGCAGTCTCAATGCAAGACGCTAAATACGATCATTAGTATTGTTGTTCAGAATTAATTTGTTCATTTGTACAATGAATAGTGCTCTAAACAAAAGAACGGAGAAAAATAGGTTCATGCTGAACATATCAGGGAAGGCTTAAAGGTACCGTTGTATCAATATAGTTGTACTGTATATGAATAATAATAACATATGTACTTGGACTGGACCTTGAGCCATTCATCAATTATGTGAGCAATAATTTATGAATTTATCCAATGTCTCATCTCCAAAAGAAGAATCTTGACTACTTTCCTGTGATGTTACATAAAGAAAAATCTAAAAAATAAAAAAATCTGCAAATAATCGAACCCATCTGATCAACTCCAGAAATGCTGATCATTTCAATTTAAGGCAAGACCATCAAATATTACATTAGCGTTAAAGTCTATTGTAGCTTTTCAAGAACTAAGCTCCAATATGTGCAACTACTCTCCTCATAATGCATTTTAAACATAAAACTGCAATGCACATTTTACCATGCCAATAACCAAAGGGCAAAAATAAACGGCAAACCCCTTCAACATAAAGAGATTTGAAAAATGAGATCATCTTCTCTGCTGATCCAGAGATCAGCTAAATGTGAAGAAAAGTACTGTTACTTTATTTTAGAAAGATTGTGATATAGGTTGAAATTTTTCGAAACATTCCGACCCTTTTCCCTTTTTAACAACCACTTGTCTTGTTGGTGTAAAATAAGACTTTGTTCAAAGTGGTTGGAGAAACTGTTGCAGGAATGAAGGGGAAAGTAAATACTTTGTGAAACTTTACACTAATATTAAAGTGGACCCGTCACCCAGACAAAAAATCTGTATAATAAAAGTCCATTTCAAATTAAACATGAAATCCAATGTAAAATATTTATTAAAGCATTCATAGCTGATTGCAAGATTCTGAGATGATACAAGGTTTGTCTTAATAACAGTGTCCACAAATTTGCTCCTACCTGCTTGCTAGAATTATGAATTCCCAGACTGAAGAAAACAAGATTAAATAGTGTAATTAATGTTCATTATGCTTAACCTATGTGATAAAACATGATTTTGAATATTTTTTTGGGTTGACGGGTCCACTTTAAGGAAATGAGGGTCCTACCACCTTTCCGTTCTGGAATGTAATGGGTACAGCAGTCTACAGGCTGCTTGGACACCTTAGTTTGGACCTGAGTGGGAACCAAAGGGAGGAAGTGTATTTTCCTTTTGGAATAACATGTAATGGAGTTAAGAATGTTGTCCAACTAATGGATGGTATTAATCAGGAGAACCTCAAAATGTATCTCCATCTATAAGGTGTTTAACACTTATTGCACTATTTAGAGGGTAAGGGCCATTGCTCCTAACACAAAACTTAATAATCAGTGGCATAACTAGATGTTACTGGGCCTCACATCAATTAAATTTAGGGCCCACAACATATCTGGATGCTGTCCTGTTTTACCAGTATATATTGAAATTGCTTGTTATTTAGGCCCCCATAGGGCCCCTAAACCTCCTGGCCCCCCTGCAGCTGCAGTGTCTGCTTCCTCTGTAGTTATGCCTGTTAGTCATGAAGAAACACCATGGCACCTTTTTATATTGAAGACCCATCATTCTTTGTCAACTATGTGCAACCTGGCAATATGTTTAGACAGTATTTGTAAAATAATTAGCATATTCCTTTTTTGAATTGAATGTTAAATTGGCACCTATTTTTGATGTGGGATTTTCTATCCCTTCTCAATATTGCCAATTATTAGCCCTTTGATAGAAAAAGGTTTTTATCTATTGCTTATGAGGTCTTTCAGTGTCAGCTGTTGTATTGCATTATACATAATTGATCTATTTTCTTAAACTTTATCTATGCACAAAAAAGATTTAATGAACAACTCTGTTTAAACAGGTAAAGAAATTGCCTGGCCAGACTACATTGGCCATGTGTTTAGTTGCCTTCATGCTCAGTGTTTATAGATAGATATATCTTATTTATAATGTTATTGCCGATTTCAGTGACCAGTCCAAGGTCATTAATAAACAAATTATAATAAAGTGGTTCCAGGAGCTCTTGACTAAATGAGAAATGTTTTGTAATCAGAGATTCGGAATTTGAGTATCAGAAGTATTTGGCAAATACAGGTTCTAAAAACATCATCTACAGTTACCACTTTAGTGTTCAGTGTGTACTCCAGAAACAAAGGGTGTTATCTGTCACTCATAAATTTACAAGAATAATGGCAGAGGGGTCACTGGAAGCTAATAAAGGAGCTGTGATAATAGCAATGAAGGTAGAATTTCCATTAACGTGTAAAGCAACCAAGTTCTCAGATAGCATTAGTCTGTTTATGCTTATGAGAGAATTTATCAATCTGCAATAAATGCAGGCAAATGTTTTTTTTTTCTTTCATATTATCATTCTTCGTGAGTTTTCACCAGAGCAAAGATGTTTTATATTTCATAGGGTGGACAAAGACTTTTTAATGAACCAGATATAAGTTAATTCAACTTGTGTTGCTTTACTTTAATCATCTTAGGAGCACATTTATTTGGTTCAAATTGATTCAAAGTGAAAATTTGAATTAAATTCGAATTTAAAAAATTTTTAATTTTAAATTCGAATTTATTTTGGGCTTATTGGACAATCCAATAGCCCAAAATCCGATTTGAATTGGTCAAATTCGAATTCGATTGTCAAAGTACTGGTCCTTTAAATATAGATAAAACCTACCGAATTGCTATATATCCCTATGGGAAGATCCCATTGGATTTTTCCAAGTTTTTTTGATCGAATATAAAAAATTTTGATTGCTCTAATTTTTTATATTCGATCATTCTATAACTCTAATTGCCTTAAAACTCCCCAAATTCAAATTCGAGGGCATTAAATTGATAAAAATTATAGGGTTTATTAACCCTTGAAATTCGACCCTTAGTAAATGTGCCCCTTAGTGTGTATGTCAAAGAGGAATAGTGCATATATCTGGGGTCACAATTCATTCTGTAACCCTTGTTTATTATAAATGAATGTAAAGTGCTGAATATAAAGTGCTTGCTGGCATTATACAATGATGATGATAAATTGCCAGTAGCAATGAGTGATGCCCCATTTCACTTTGCCCAAAAATTTGCAAACAACAGAAAAATTCCAGAAAGGGTGATGTATAGAAGTCAACAGGTGTTTTTCACTGCTGTATTTCTTATGCCAAATGCTTTGGAGTCAAAGGGCATCTTTTTTTTGTTCCAAATGCACTGTAGTCAATGAAAAGTTTCACAACAAATGTGTATTGGGATTAAAAATTATTTCTTCCCAAGAGATCAGGCTAAACTAACATCTCCAGGAACCCAGTTTCCTATGAAGTTCCAATCTAATAACAGTTGTAGGCCTGCAAGTTGGACTTCCCTAGAGCATGTATTAGTTTATCAATTTCTCATTTGTAATTGATTAATATTGTGTCTTATGTAGTGATGGGCGAATCTCCCGCGATTCGCTTCGCCGAAAAATTCGCGAATTTCCAGAGAAATTCGGGAATCGGCGAAAAATTCGCGAAATGAGTCGCGGGACGCTGCTGACGCGCGCCGCGTCAACTATGATGCGCGTTGCGTCAATTTCGGCGCGTCTCGTCATTTTCGGCGTGCGTCGCGTCTATTTCGGCGCGCGTTGCGTCGTTCTCGGTGCCGAAATTTCGCAGGTGATTCGCGAATGTATTCGCCACCGGCGAATCGCGGGAATTCGCCGCGAATTCGGCCCTGGCGAATAAATTCGCCCATCACTAGTCTTATGTCTTCTTTTTTCTAAAAAAATCCTACCCCCCTACCATGGGTAAATTCAACTCCCTCCTCCCAGCCTAACTGCCCCCCCCCCGGGCAAATGCCCCTAATTTTTTACTTACCTCTCCATGTAGATTCTGGCATCATCTTCTTTTTCCGGTCTTCTTCGGAATCAGACCAGCATTTTTTGGAAATTTCGGAATACTTTCTGAAAAAGACTGATAAAAGAAGTTGGTGCCTGTGAACTCGAAGCCAGAATCTAAATGGAGGAGTAAGTGAGAAATTAGGGACATTTGCCATGGGGCCATTTAGGCTGGGGGGGGGAGGACGGAGGGGGGTCTACACAGGGTAGGTGGTAGGGTTTTTTTCTATTTCGAGTTGAATTCTCCTTTAAGAAGTTGAAGTCTATGAGACAATCTGAAAATGAAGAAGGAAAGTCTTTCTAATAGAACTGAATGTGGTCACCCCCAGATATTACTATCTTAACCTTTTTTGTTGCTGTACTTTGATACCAAATAACACTGAGTTAACTAGTAGAATTAAACATGCATTCCTAAATTGTAATGAACTCTTATAATCTGTTAAAGAACTGTAAACTTGCCTAATAGGATTTTTTCTGCTTATGATGGGTACTAAAACCAAATCAAAATATTTGGGCCTAGGGACAAAGTATTTAGTAAAAAGTCTAATGATCGTTCATCTTTGCTTGAACCACACTACCCGCAAACTCTCCAAAACTCCACCTCTGTACTGACACACAAACTGCAATGAATGACATTAAATGAAACAGTAAAGTGAAGCTGATTGATGCTTTAATATATATATATGTATAGGATCCATTATATGGAAATCCATTATCCAGAAAGCTCAGAATTACAGCATTACCATCTCCCATTGACTTCATTTTAATCAAATAATCCAAATATTTTTCTAGTTATTTCCTTTCTATCTGTAACAATAAAATAGTACCTTGTATTAGATCCCAACTAAGATATAATTACTCCTTCTTTGAACCAAGCAAATTCTATTGGGTTTAGCTACTATATAAATTATTTTTTTTAGTAGGGAGATTCAAATTATGGAAAGACCCCTTATCCAAAAAAAAACCCCAGGTTGTGAGCATTCAGGATAACAGGTCCCATACCTGTATGTTAGAACTAGCAGTCAATGTGTTCTGCTATTTGTTAAATGCCCACATCAGTATTTGTGGAAAAGAATCTTTGAATAATCAAATCAGTGTCTTCAGCTGGTGATAAAAAATTATAATTTTTACTGGGTATTATTGTATTTATTTTAATTCCCATTATAATCCATAGCACTAGATTCAAAATAAAAAAATATATGTGCATTGTTTGTGTTCTTTCTATAAAAAAAGCAACAATATCCTTAAATTCAAAACTCCTTGGGTCATGCCCTCTGAGGAACACATTCCCCTTAAAGTTGTTCTATGCTTTTGGCTCTTAGGGGTACTTAGCCTTGCATTAAAAAGAAAACTATCACGTGAAAATTTCATATAATATGTCTCTTGCAAGAGACATCCTTCTTGTATCACTCGTATAATTCAACACAAAACTGACCGTGAACTATCAATTTAAAAATACTTAAGAACTCATTTATCCTGCATGCTTCCAACAGTTTTATCTTTGCTGGACATAAAGAATTTTAGGGTTAATCCAGGGTTAATTTAAATGTAGGCTGTCATTTGGGTAAACAAACTGAATTGGTGATCCCTGAAGAACCAAGGTCCTATGTACTTTCAATTATTTATAAAGACTGTGAGATCTCACTCCAAAAGGTTCAATAGGTCACTGCAATATGAATATTCCACGGTTCTATTCTTTAGAGGTCAGAAATTGGACTTTTCATACTTCACTGGTTTCCATTCAGTCTCTTTGATTTGCCATTAATATTGATTTTCTATTATATTTTTTTTATCTCCCTTAAAGAAACATTTTGTGCTCTTTGTATATTTTTCTATTTTGTTGTCTAGCGGATATTTTATTTTTCAAGGACAATTGGAGATATTTCAGGGAAAGTTGCAATTGTAGAAGTTGATGTCCTAGTTATAGAAATAAATACATTAGAGGCATAACTTTCTAAGTGAGGTTATCTGTGAAAATAGCTGTAAGCGTACTTACAGAAAGGTACTGGGTCGTCTACAGGACTACATAGTGCCAATATTGCCCTATACCTGCCAGCCTAAAGGTGATACATTCTCTACAGAGGAACAAATGCATTTTTTTTGCTAAGTTCAGACACAAAAGGCTGAACTCTGAGAAAATGATGAATTTAATACTGTATATATATAAAATACCCATTGTCAATGTAAAAATATATGTTTTGAAACACAAATGATATTATTTTTTGCCATGTAAATCCACTTGAATGGATTTTTGGGCAGGAGAGCTTTTATTCTCAAAGGTGAAAACCCAGAGATTGAAATTGAAAAAAAGAGCAAATACACGATCAGAGGAGAAGTATGTAAGTTAATAAATCTCTGGAGATGCCTTCTGGCATATGCCCTATTGTTTTCACCCCTTAGTAAGACACAAACCATTATGTCTTATTGCACCCTCTCCTTTATCACTCAGAAGAACAAAGATACAGGTCACATTTAGTGATGGGTGAATTTATTCGCCAGGGGAAATTTCACTAAAAAAAAACAGGTTGCGCGTCGTTTCTGACGTGACGCGATGAAAAAAAACGTGCCGCGACTCGAAAACTGGGTAGATACGCCCATCACTAGTCATATTCTGTGAAAATGTAATATAAGCAAGACCATAATGAAATATGAACTTTTCTAAATGATTTAATAAATTCAAGTTTATTATAAGCGTCACCATACTGAAATATGAACAGTTTCTGAAATATTTAAGTTACTCAATATTATTCCCCTCTCAGCATCTGCCTTTCTTCTTTCTGTTTTCATGCAGTTGAGAGTCCGATGTTGAATCACAGTTAGATTCAATATATCTTTTAGGCTTTGGGCTTAGAACTCACTCTATTGACAACAACTGAAATAAAGTCTCTCTATATGCAGGATTTGTGTCAAAGTCAGTTATTTTATTAGATTTTGTTTGTACTGGAATTAGGGTTTACTTTTGGAGGACTCCAGACAGGGTGGTGGTGTGGGGACATCATGGGATAAGACTGCTGATGTCAGGGGTGTGACTCATGACATCAGGGGCAGGATTAGTGGTACTGGGGCCGGACTATGACAATCAAAGATCACAATGTCCATCATTGGGAGTCCTGTCCAAATGTTCTGCTTTGGAAAACTGGGCAGGCAGTTATGCGCTGGATAGCTCTCCAAAAAGGGTTTGTCCTGGTAAAACATTAAGGTGGCAAGTCTAACAGGAATCAGTTATTTGAGTTAGTTCTATACATCTAGAAAAGGAAGCCCCCCTCCAAAAGATATATTGGATCTAAGGAAAATCTGACACCCAACTCCTGAATGAAGACTGAATGAAGAAAAACAGATTCTGAGAGAGGTACAGTGAAGATAAACTTGATTATTTCAGAAACAGTTTAATATTTTTTAATGATTTTATATAAAAAGATTCTTATTTCAGTATGATGATGTTTATATTAAATTTTCATTTTTGTTAAAGTCACCCACAACCAGTCAATATGACCCACAAAATGGTCTGGATACCCAATATCTAGCTCTTTTTGTTTCTCTGATGCCTCAGATGTTCATCACAACTTGTGAATACAAAACAAGGGGGTTGTGGGAGCACTCCTAAGGCTAAGTAGAAATGTATTAAAGTATACAGTCCCCTGTCAAATAAGTAATTCAGTATATAAGAATATATAGATATAGCCCTCAGACAGACCAAGGTTCATCTACTTTTATGTTACTATGCAGAGGGGTACTAAACCTTTTTTACTATTACCTGAGGTAAACAAGTTAGGGACCACCGTATGGGGTTTACCTTGACGTGGGATGGTGGCTTTTCAACTTTATGATCATAACTTTGTAACTAAAAACCATTGTTTTTGTAAACATATGCACTTGCATTTATACTGAATTACTCAGACAGGGAATCAGAGAATGTGCACTTATACTTGTATACTTTACTTAGCCCTAGGAGTGCATCCACAACCCCCCTTTTTACATCACAACTTGTGCACATGCTTTACCCACTGGAAATAGCAAGAGAAAAACGTTTCAGTTATATAAATGTTAACATTCCTTGCACAGAAAAAGTCATCATAACCATAACAACTGCAAGAGCAATGCTTTGTCTTGCAAATATTAAACAAATGATTGTGATCCCCATTAAGCATTTCAGCTAGCAGAAGAGCCTCAGTTTGAGATACATTATGATTCTTAACCTTTTATCTCAGCCTAAGTGCACAGTGTCAATAAAGTGAAAATAACACTTGAACAAAGAAGCTAATTATACTTCCCTTTAGCCATAACACAAATGAAAAACAGAGGAATGTATGTGTCTTTCTAAACGTTTATACCCATATGCTCTATAATGGCCTTCTCCATTTCCAATCATAGACATCATACTCACATACTGGGGCAAATACTGATTTTATACTGAAATAATTTGATCTAACTGATATAATCAATTAAAATTTAAGGTGCTCATTGGATGCAAAAATAAATATTTGATTTCTGTTTTATTATGCACTTGGGTACCATAAACTGATACAGCAGATTCAACAGCTTCTGGGGGTCCAGGAGTTTAGGGGGTCCATTGTGGGTCTATAGATGTGTGTAAAATAAGGAATTTCACATGAGACCTATTGACTTCAAGAATGAGTTTGCATTAAGGAATTATTTTGTTGCAAGCTACATGGAATATATAGTGTTAGTTCAACAATCAAACGGCCACACAAGTGCATCTAAATTGAAAATTCAGGTTACCTATCGCATCTATCAGCACATAAAGTGTGAACCACCTGGAAACAAGTACTTCAGCACTAACATCATGGTACAGTTTTTAATAAAATTGGTGCAGTATGGCCAACCTTCATGACATATAGTCCTCATGTGTCATCTTTAAAATCCTTCTTTACATTCAACTAATTGAAGTGGTGAAATATACTCAGTATCTAGCATGTTGTACACAGGCTGCTTTAAGGGATTTAACGGCAATGCAAATGCTCCGAAGGCTAGATTTTCATATCAGACTGTGTCATCTTGATATACATGGCAGTAAAATCCCAGAATGAATAAACGTATTTAGATGAAGACTGGAAAGAACCATAAGTTGCCTAGAGTCATTGCAGCGTTTAGAAAATCTGTCCCTATCTCTGCATTTAGTGGCGCTACTAGAATCAGAGCCTGTGAATATATGGCTGGCTTCCATTTATCTCCATAAAACTTGAACTTTAGAATATGCATTTGGTTGTAAATTGCATTGCAATAAACTTTTATTTATAAAGTACTGGGAAAATATATACATGTCTACAACATTTTTTGCATAGATTTGCAAAATATTTCACTTAATAGATTTTTTTGTAGCTAAGAAAACGACATAAAGGTGGAAGCGACTCTTGAAGAAAAAGCCAGTTAAAATTATGATACAATTAATACAGGTGGACAAGAAGGTTATGAGAGTATGCCTTTCTGCTTTGAATTAAGTGACACGCTCAGTGGACAATGAGTAGGATACAAACCTAAAAAATCTCCATAAGCAGTATGACTATGTACTATATATGTGTATAGATATATATATATATACATACAGTGTCTGTGTATATATATATATATATATATATATTAAAGGTCTATTCTTTAGAAAATGTAAAATGGACCTTTAACATAAGCACCAGTGCATCTTTATTATACTGTAAACATATAAATAAAACCTGCCTAACTGCTAGCTGATCCAGAGGAAGGCAGCAAATTTATATGATGCTTCTCCAATTTGCCTCAGAAGTGGAAAACTTTTCTTTCTTACTCTAGCAGTGGGACTAGTTTATGCATAAAAAAAACATTTTCTTGCTTGAAAAAAAAACACAACCCCGTCTCGAAACTATCGTCAAGAAAGTACGATTGATTCTGGGAGAAAATTCAGAAACTTTCTATCTCTCACTGTAAAAAAAAACCCTACAAATATTACTATGGAACCTCCTTTCTTTTAATCATCTAAGTGATGTCCTTGTGTCTGCTGGAAGGACCTACTGGTAAAAAAAGCATGAGAGATTATTATATGATCCCCTTATATATTTATACATACTGTAATTATCATATCACCCCTTAAGTGTCTCTTCTCCAGCATGAACATCCCCAATTTGGTCTTTCCTCATAGCTAAGGTTTCCCATACTTTTTACCAGCATAGTTGCCCTTTTCTAGACCCTCTCTAATTCAATAATGTCTTGTTTGAGTGATGGAGACCAAAACTGTACGGCATATTCTAGAAGGGGCCTTACCAGTGCTCTATACAGTTGAAGAATGACTCCCTCCTCCCACGAATCTATGCAGCTTTTAATACAACCCAAAACCGTGTTTGCCCTTGATGCTGCTGATTGGCATTGCTTAATACGGTCAATGGTTTCATGTTATGATGTCATGCTAATAATTACCTGAAAGTATGGATGACAAGAGGATGAAGTGGGGTGCAGAGAATGTACACAGTGTAAGTGATCACTGCATTTATTCCATAGACCTTTGTATTATACCCATCTATTCAACAGCCATGTGGTTAATGCAGAAAGGAAGAAAATCATGTAAGTCCTGTACAGCAATAAAGGACATTGTCAATTAGTTTGATAAGTGTGGTGTTTATACAAATGGCCTGTAGAGGTCACTGTGCACATGATGTATACTGTGCATACACTTTACCTTCTATACTGTTTAAAAGCAATAGAGTTCAAGTTACT
>CM044439.1:145849368-145860569 GCA_024363595.1 Xenopus borealis
TATAAAATATATCTATATCTGTTTGGGCAAATAGATTACTGCACAATTGGAGCCCTCACATTGTATCCCCTCCCTGGCCTCTATAAGGGCTCATCCAGACGAGTAGATTCAAGGAGATTCGTCGCCTGGCGTGTGAATAGGCGCAGGCGACTTTAGCGCTAGTGGGTGCAAGATATGAGCAAGCCATTCAAGGAGATTAGTCGCCTCAAAGACGTG
The DNA here is from genome assembly GCA_024363595.1 of Xenopus borealis. Classification (NCBI taxonomy): domain Eukaryota; kingdom Metazoa; phylum Chordata; class Amphibia; order Anura; family Pipidae; genus Xenopus; species Xenopus borealis. The sequence continues at coordinate 145,849,585 of CM044439.1, forward strand.
GCGTTTTGTCGACGAATCTCCTCGTCTGGATGAGCCCTAAGGGTTTCAAAGGCAACGACCCAAACATTATCAAGACACACAATTGATTAGTCACAAAAGATGATTTCATTGTTTTATAACAATAACACGTGGCACTGGCCATTTTATTGGACATTTTACAGATACTCGAAGAGACTGTATCTGGGCCAGCAGGAGGATAAAAACTGAAGGTTTAGCTATTTAATAATTTTTTGTTTGTGAACAGTAGTTGGGGAGATGTCTCAAAAAGGATCTGTGATACACAGCAAATCTCATAAATAACAGGGGCTGCGTTCACTGAGGTTGGAAAAGTCAGTACATTTATGGAATAAAAGTCATCACCTGTGGAGATGGAGAAGGATTGTGAGGTTTCTGTACAAAATATGGGCCAGAAAGTGAGGGGAGGCTGAGAGATCTGAGAAGCAAAAAAGGATGTATGTTTCATATTTGCAGTTTTCCATGATTAACTTGCCCTAATAGTTGGTGAGACACCATTCAAAAGTACATTTTCTATAAATAAACAAACTGCTAGTGGACCAATCTGTTCTGGCTGTGTTCACTGTATGTGTCACGTAAAAATGAAAAGTACCATGCTTTATGGGGAACCCTGCTGGAACGAAAATACCTGACTGAAAGCACCCTGTTGTTGCTGAGTCTTACTATGAAAAAGCTAATACACACTTCTTTATCATGTAATCACCTTGTTCATATCTCCCAACTGTCCCGTTTTCAATGAGACAGTCTCGCTTTTGACATCTCAACCCACAGTCCGGTGTTTGTACTGAAAAAGATACAAAGTTTCTAACTTCTTTGGATTTTGGCAGAGAGCCCAGAACAGCCACCAGGTGCAGCTAAGATACTTTTGTAACAATTTTGAGATAAGCAAATAAGTAATTGTAACAATTCAGATGAGGAGGTCCCTTGGGACAATTCACCATCATTAACAAAATTAATAACAACTAGTGATGGCTGACCTCCCGCGAATAAATTTGCGAAACACCGGCGAAATTTCGCCTGGTGAAAAATTCACTCATGTCCCGTTTTTGAACGCCAGCGCCCTTTGCCGGCGTAGAAAAAACGGACTCCAGCATCTGTTTTTTTGACGCCCGCAATGGGCACCAGCATCCAAAAACGGACACTGGTATCCAAAACGAGACGCGGCAGCGAAAAATTCACGAAAAATTTGGAGAAGCAAAACGTCACTGATTCGCCCATCACTAATAATAACTTTTTTTTTCCCTCTCTTTATTTGCAAAATGTTGGGATGCATGCCTTGTTGTAGGTTTCTGGAAATTCACATATAGCGTGTACAGGAATAGGGGGTTAATCTAATTGTATAATTAATACTTCCACTTTAGGATATAAACAGCTCGAGTATCTAAATACAGTCCTCAGTACCTGTAGGGGTCAATGGAAACAAAGGGGCCTATTAACTAAAAATCTAAATTTCAAAAGTTTCCACAAATATCCAAAAATGTGTGGTTTTCTAATTTTTTTGTAAATGTTCTAAAAATTTGATATTTATGAAGTATAAAAGCCACGAAAACCACTAATGCAAAACGTTGATAGGTAAAAGTTATCTAGGCCCTGTAGAAGTCAATGGGAGCTGTGCTGATCCTATTGAAACCACATTAAATAAATTTGGACTATAAGGGCAATAGCACACCAGGAGATTAATGGACAGCGATGACTCTCTGCTTCTGCAGGCAGCTTTCACACCAGCAATTATGTGAATCACTAATTGTAAAACCCATGTGTCACTTCAGTCTCCCACAAACTGAAATTTTTAGAGATCTTCGAGGTATTCTGATTTTTTAGTGCATCATTCAGCATAATTGTCTGTTTATTCTTTTTTAATTCAGGTTTTTTTTCCATGAATCTCATGATATTTGTAGTTTTAGAGTTTGTGAGTTTAGTAGTGGTTTTAAAAACCTCTAAAACCATTAAAATCCAACATTTGATAAATAGGATCCTTAATTATTGTATCCACCAGTATACCTTAGAGCAGTGATCCCCAACCAGTAGCTCGTGAGAAACATGTTGCTCTCCAACTCCTTGGATGTTGCTCCCAGTGGCCTCAAAGCAGGAGCTTATTTTTGAATTCCAGGCTTGGAGGAAGGTTTTGGTTGTATAAGAACTAGGTGTACTGCTAAACAGAGCCTCAACACAGGTTGCCAATCCACAAAGGGGCTACCAAATGGCCAATCACAGCACTTATTTGGCACCCCAAAAACATTTTTCATGCTAGCGTTGCTCCCCAACTCCCTTTTCTTCTAAATGTTGCTCACTGCTTCAAAAGATTGGGGATCCCTGCCTTAGAGAAAAAGAAAGCAGAAAAACAATGGTACCTACTAAGCAAAAATAATGCAAATCATGTGTATTATTTTAATTGTCTTCTTTATCTTTAATGATAGGGAATGGGTTTGGGCCCATTGTTCTCAATTGCCTATTAGGACTTCCCATGGCAAATGTTAATGATAGGTGCTGCCACTCTACCAACTATTACCAATTATTATATTATTAAATTCAGACCCATTTTTTTAATAATCAACACTATCCTGCTCTCAGCAATTCTCTCTCTTCATTCTGTCTTTCTGCAATTGTCAGAGTCGGATTCTAATCAAGTATTTTTTGGGGGCTTCCTTAGCCTATTATTAAAGCTCAATCTTCAAAAATAAACAGGCAGGTTGCATTGCCCAATGTAATGGTCCTTTTCTGAGTTCCTGGGTGTGCTACCAAGTTCTATTATTCTGTTTCTGATCCTTGCCTGTCCCAGATTTTGCATTTCTGCTGCCTGAATTGTATTTAATCTTGTATGTTCTATGTACATAAATATTTACTGTACAGTGCTGTGGAATATGTTGGCACTTAAATACGTGTAATGAATAATAATAATAATACCAAAGATATTTATTCTTGTTATGCCTCAGTTCAGGTGTGAGAGTCAGGCTCAGGTTATTTAGTAGGGCAGCCGGAGACTCCAACAAGGAGAACAGGAGGTTTAGCACCCTAGAGGTCACCTGGCACAGTCAATACAAAAGCGGATAGGCTTATTGATATAGACCACAGTGAGGGCCTTGTACTGTGGGAATGGACCAAACAAAACGTGATACTGGCAGTTCAAGAGGCTGCAGGTTGGACAGGTCTGGTGATTTTGCATCTTGCTGTGCTGCACAAACATTATTCACTACTGCACTCTCTTCACACAAAGAGATAAATATATATGTATTTATTGTTTTCTTTATTTTCCCTTTGCAGACATCTGGGCCCAAAGGGAACTTTGGGTTAAAAAAAAAAAAATACACAAATACAAATCCATTTAGAGGCATATAGGATTGTTTACAAAACAAATGATTTCCCATAATTCCTGTGTCCTCACTCAGCAACCCTTATAATGCCATATATAAACGGGGAGGAAGTGGAGCAGGAGAAAAATTGAGCAAAGCCCCAAGGAGAGTCCCTTCATACACTGAGCCTTGAGAAGAGCACAGACAAGCCCAACTTCTCTTGGCATGTGCTTCCTGCAGATAAGTACAAAATCTTAATGTGCAGTGGAAATGTTAATTACTGTGGTAATACCATTACACCTCAAGTGAGCACAGCCTATCGCTTCACACTGTGACAATCGGGGGAGAAGGTGGGGGACACTGCAAAACAAGAAAATACTAATCTCTGCTTGTTTATTACAAAACTTCAATTGTCTCCCAGTCTGTCTGCTCTGAATAAAAAAGACTCAGCCCCTGCTCTAGTAATATAAGGAACAGCAGATCGATCTGCTGTGCCCTTCACAGGAATTAGGAGTTATCTGTTCTTGGTGGGTCACGTCTACTAAGCAGTGTGCAATCCTTGTAGCAAGCATTTCAATTACAGTATTTAGCAGAGCTAGGGTGAAAATGGGACGTCCAGCCTGTATATGCCGCTTGTTTCCAAAGAACTACATCTCCCAATGGATGGCAGCGAGGGATGCGCCAATGTTCTAAACCTTTTTCTCCTGGCAACAAGAGAGAAGACACAGAACAAATAAAAGGAAAGAGGGAGATAAAGAGGAAGGAATGTACAGTTCCATATAAATAGACAAATAAACAATGGAATGGCAGAAATTAATAAAACACAGTGGAATAAAAAAAGCCTACAAGAAGGAAGGGGGCGAGGAATAAGAGGAGAAGACAGCATTGAATGAAGGGGAAAAAAAAAGATTAGAAGAGAATAGGAAATAGAAAAGGGGGAAGAACAGAAACAAAAAAGTAGAATTAGAATAAATGGAATGAAGGAAAATACACGGAAAAAAATAATAATAATAATAATAATAATAATAAAGGAATAAAATGAATCGATGAATGAAGCACACTGGAGCCTGTTATTAAAGGGAGTAGAGCCAAATGACAATAAACTTCAAGACAATAATCACTTTTAGGGCTACAGTATCATTTGTGTTGGTGTTTACAGATGACATGATATTGGCATTTGAAATTTTCTAGCAGCAGAGAAAATAATGTGTGTGTGACATAGCCCTTAGAAAGCTTATACACATGAATATGTAGTTATACAAAGAAGTAAACTAGAAGAAAATTAACATGGGGAAACCCCTGTGCCAACATATACAGGATGCATGTTTGATGAAGGACTGTGCCTCCTTAATGTTTTGGTTTGACAATGCTACGATAATGTACAAACCATCCCTGCGGTAAATTGTTTTATTCTGCCCTTATTTCTTTGTATTATTTCAGAGTTGGGTGCTGGTCATTCCTCTAGGTACCATGGAGCTTGCACCTGAGACGGGATCAGCTCTGCCAGAAAGTTGCTGTGTTAGAGCTCTAGATAGGGTTGCCACCTTTTCCTGAAAAAAATACCGGCCTTCCTATCTATTTATCTTTTTTTCCTATTAATAACATTGGGATCAACCTTTAAAAATACCGGCCAGGCCGGTAAAATACCGGCCAGGTGGCAACCCTAGCTCTAGAATATACCAATTGTGAATTTTATTTAAGTGATAACTATGACCAGTAAGAAGAAAACACATAGGAAAAAAAGAACAATATTATGGAAAGTAGGAGAACAGAGAGAAGTAGGATATTTTGGTAGAAGAACAAAAGGAGTATATGGAATATAAGAAGATGTTGTACAGTAGATAATGTACTGTACATGGGAAATACATCAAATACAGAAAGGACTGAAGGACAGACAGGTGAAACTACAAAATAAGGGCTGAAACTCCCCTCTACAGAGATATGTGTGTGTGTGGTCAGGGCCGGAACTAGGGGTAGGCAGAAGAGGCACATGCCTGGGACCCAAAGATAGAGGGGTGCCTGCAGCATCGGACTGTGGGCCCACCCAGACTACTGTCCAGGGCCTCACGGCCTAACCCTGCCTCCTTACTGCGTCGCGTTCTCAGAGGGGCTTGGTGAGCATGCGTGAACTTTTGCCCTACTTTTGATTATCGGAAGAGGGGTTCTGGCCCGGCGGGGGCCTATGAGGTTCAGGGCCCACCGGGTTCTTTCCTGGCGTCCCACCCGCATATTCTGTGCTTAAACTGTTTCACACATGCGCTGTTTTGCACATGCACACTTGCATTTCCTTAGCCCTCTTCTGCGCATGAACACTCGCGCATCATCTCCGTTTACGCACTTCAGAGCATGCACAAGTGGTGGGGACAATGTAGTCGGCCAGGTTGCCTAAGGAACCCAGACAGCTTGGCTCAGCACTGTGTGTGGTTATATGAATTTCCATTTGTTTTCCCATTTGAAGAGGGAAAGACAGAGAAAGCCTTCAATATTTTTATTTTTTTCCAAAACTGAAGTCTAACGTTTAATGTTTCCAGCTTGTGTGTGTGTCAGTCTGGCCGCTCAGTAATTCAGGTGCAGATTCTAAACTGTTACAATTTGCAATAATTAGTTGATACATTTCTCAGCTGCATCTGTGAAATGTTACCGACTATTTTATCAAATATAACAGCTGTCTTTAATGAAACTCAGGGATTCTGCTCATCTGGCCAAACATGAAAAATGTATCAACTAAATGTATCAGATGAATCGGCAAACCAACCTCCCGTCCCCCTGCTCCCAGAGCTGCTTCAGAAAGACATAATATATGAACTTCTATATTAGAAAAATGGTCACAAACAGAAAAATAGGAAGTAGCTGAAAAAAGGCTGTGCCTTTGGTGAACTGAAAAAAAGTGTTGGGAGGTGAACAACCCCTTTAAGATGAAAGAAAACAAAAGAAAAGAGAAAGTGGGAGATGTATAGATAAAGAAATGAAGAATAGAAAAAGAGGGAGAGAGGAAGAGGAAAGTACAGGTAAATGATTTAGCCCTAAGAAGAGGTGAATAATGAAGAAAAGGGAGAGAAAATACATGAAAATAAAGTAAAGTAAAAATAAAGTGGAAACATTTGAGAAAATATTTTATTTATGAGAGGGAAAGACAGAATAACTGGGAGTATGGAAAGAACAAAGAGAAAAGTCTCAGGAAATATGAGAAAGTAAAGAGCAGGAGAAGAGACGTCAAGGATAAGAAGTGAAAAGACAGACTTACAATAATGGACAAATGGAGGAAGACAGTGGAGAAGGGGGTAGAGAGGGACCGCAAGAAATAAAAAGAGGGTACAATAGTTGTACAACAAACGAGTGAGCAAGACAGGGTTGTAGAGAAATGATAATTTGAAAAAAGGAAAAAAAAAAGAGAGACGAGAATGTGAGTCATTGCAATTACAGGAATTTACAAGGTAAGGAAAAATCTGGAGTCTGGCTGCTTGATAAATGGTTTGTGGGCAATGTAGATGAGAAAGAAGTAGGAAATATACCTAAGAGAAGGTAAATCAGAGAAGCAGAAATGGAGAATGCAGAGAAATAGCAAAGACACGCAATATCTGCCCCACCCTGTACATGTGTCTGTAATGGTTCTGCAAATACAGCACCATCAATAAAAAGGATTCCCTGGTGTAAAAGAAAATGGGCAGAACAGATGCTGATGAATACGTGAAAACCATGGACTTTGCAGTAGAACTTGTGAGAACATTGGCTGTAGAATTTCCACTGGGGCCTATTTATTCCATGTAAATATATATATATATATATATATATATATTTCCATTTAAACCTGCAAGCACAAATTTCTCCATAGTACAAACTACTTCTTAGTTCTTGGGCTGTGCTGGGTCTCTCCCTCTTGTGCAGAGCTGGGTCCCCACCATAATATTTCTATATTATTTTCATCTCTTTTGTTGTTCTCCTCTGGAGATCCCTCTATCTTTCTTCCTACTTGCCTCTCAGGACTCATCTATCATAATCCTCCCATCTTCCTGCACTGTTTCACTCTCTAGCCCCCCTGCAGCGGCTCGTCTATCTCTCCCGTCTCACTCCTTTATCTCAGTAGTATAGCCCAGTTTCCATTTGCCAGTAATCCCTCAAGCATGGGCTCTTGTCCACCTATACAGGGTGCATCGGAATATGTGGTACAGTAGTATATGTCTATACTCTAAAACTATTCTACTGCACTAGTCAGTCAACCAGTCTGCTACTTAAAAATAAAAATATAATTTCACTTTCTCATATTGACTTCTAAGTCTATTTAAAGGGGAACTCCATAAAAGCATAACTTAGGGGCACATTTACTAAAATTCCCTTAAAATCCCTCGAATCCCCTTGATATTCGATATTCGAATGCTTACCGAATAGTTTCATGCTTTATTTTCCTCGATATTCGATTTCTCGATGAATTCATACGATCGGATGCCGATCGTTCGATTTCACAAAAAAATTGTACTTTTTCCTTCGAGGCTTCCGAGGTGTTCGATCGTACGAATGGTATGCGAGGAGGTTCTCATAGGCTTCTATTGGTTTTCGGTAGGTTCAATCTGGCGAAGTAGGCACTCGAAGGATTTTAAATCCTTTGATCATTGAATGATCAAATGATCGGTATTCGATCAAACTTGATCGAACTTCGATCGGTATTCGATCAAACTTGATCGAACTTCGATCTCTTCACAAGAATTTTGTAAATCTGCCCTTTTTGAAAAGTAAACATAATTTCAATTTGCAACATATATAAATTAAAAAATATGCAGACTTTTCATGTTTTTTACTGGTTTATGACAGTTCCCTAAGCCTAGTCCCCTGCTTTCCTGTTGATCTGTCTAACTTTGCTGAGCTGGCTGACTACTGTTACTTCGTATCAGCCACCAGCTGTCCTCAACCTGCATCCTCCAAACCCCACTATTCCCTACACGTGATTTCAATAAGGAACAGTACATCACAGTGCAATGCATTGTGGGTTATGCATGCTGTTACGGAACGCATTTTAAGACATCGTCGAGTCAAACCGATGTCCTGCATGCGCCCTCCTACGTCTATGGAATGCAGCATTGGGTGCTTTTTAACTCACCCATTCTCCAAAGCTGCAGTCAGATATCGGTCTTCTGTCCTCCCCCATGAGCCCTCAGCCCTCCCTCTTGAGCCCTCAGCCCTCCCTCTTGAGCCCTCAGCCCTCCCTCATGAGACGTCAGCCCTCCCTCTTGTGCCCTTAGCCCCCCCTCTTGAGACGTCAGCCCTCCCTCTTCTTGCCTCATTCCTCCGTCTTCAGTTCTCCGCCTTCCGCCCTCAAGCCTCTTCCCTCAGTTATTTGGGAAGAGAAATTACCTGAGGGAAGAGGCTTGAGGGCAGAAGGCGGAGAACTGAAGACGGAGGAATGAGGCATGAAGAGGGAGGGCTGACGTCTCAAGAGGGGGGCTAAGGGCACAAGAGGTGTATGTAAACTGTGGAGAAGTTGATACAATTTGTAACATCAGTGTTTTAGCCCCTCCTTCCCTGTCAGGATTTTAAATAATGCAGAAAGAGAAGAACTGTTTAAAAGCTGGATTTCAGCATAGAAAATGGCATATTCATACTTTTTGAAGAAACAGACTCTTTATGAAATTTTGTGTGGAAAGCCACAGTTCCCCTTGAAACATTTCTATTTATTTTCCTTTAGGTTGCTAAAGTATATAAAACCCATGCCTACTATAAACTTAGTTTTGTTCAGCATGACAGTATGTACTTTGATAATACTGATTTTTTGTTTTCCTTGTATCAAGTCAGTCTAAAGTGAATATGACCACAATCCACATATGTGCCCAAATATCAGTGAGCGAGGGCCATATTAGTGCACCTTTTTTTGTACTGAGGAGTCATGAGAATTCATACCCTTCATTTTCTTTGGCTTAGTCAATGAGTATATACCCTTTTGCAGTGATTTATTCCCATACATTCCCTTCGAATTTATTCCCAGCCATTTTCTTCATGTTCATTTGCTTATTTCTTGCAATTTCTTTGATTTTATTGGCTTCTGGGCAGCCATTTAAATCATATTTGGTGTTTCCCCTGTTATTCACTTCATATCTGTAGACGTATTTCCAACCATTTCCATCATGCACTGCTATTCCTTTTATATTCATTTGCCCATTTTTTATAATCTATTCATGTCCACTCCCTATCTATTATTGGCTTAATGCCGACAACCCCTTTCATATTATTGGTTTGTTCCTTGTTATTACTTTCTTATCTTTATGTCCTGTCATTTACTTATAATTATTATTATTATTGGCTAATGTTTTTATCCATTCAGTGTGTTCCCTTCCAATACTGAGCTGTACATTTTACCCTACATTCAGCCTCCACCTCTCATTATCCACCCAATGTCTCTGTCTCCTGCCATTACACCTGAATCTACAGTTCACTGTTTCTTTCCGTTCTATCCTGATTTGTATCTGTTCTAATCTCAGTTTAATGTCCTCTGTTTCAGCTCCTCCAAAGTACCATTCCTTGATTGTGTTATGCTTCTTGTATTCATTCACTCACCCCTCCATTCACTCTTCCACCCTTCATTCACTCCCCCATTCATCCCTTTCCTGGATCATTCGTTCACAATTCATCTCTCATTCTTGCCTTCACACATCTAAAGTTCGATCAGTAACGCCTGGAGGATAATCTGGTGCTAATTAGCGCTCACCTCGCATGTTTCTCACTTTAATAAAAAAATGGTTGAAGCTTCAAAACTCAACAGAGCCACACAATGCAAAAATCTCTTTTTCCAATACAATAGAATTGTCTGTGATATGTGAGCCAAAGATGTGTGTTAGTGGGTAGTGTTGGGTGGGGTTGTGTTTGCGTGTCACACAGGGAGATAGAGTTTTCGTGTGTGTAAACTTTAGATTTAAAGGGATAGATGAGAGAGTAGATTGATAGATAGACAGACAAACAGATTGATAGACAGACAGACAGACAGACAGACAGACAGATAGATAGATAGATAGATAGATAGATAGATAGATAATAGATAGAGAGACAGACAGACAGACAGACAGACAGATGATGAGAGAGAGAGAGAGAGAGAGAGAGAGATTTTAAAGAAAGTAACATTATTTAAATACAAAATTGTTAAAAAAAAAAGTGAGCTTAGTAACTTGACCAGTAATACCTTCCTGATATATAGTCAGGGAAAGAAAAGTTGTTTTATTTCGGGGCTCAATAAGCAAATTCTACAGACTTCAGTACTATTTCCATTCTTCTGACAAAGTGGTCTAACACAGTTAAAAAATCTTGCTTTGATGCCACCTGTAAATGCCCAGGTTTACCAGCAAATACAGGCAGTTGCAGCTAAACTGCTCTGACACGATTATCTTCCTTCCTGCGGGGAGAATTCTCCCTCTCCGCTCCAGCTTCTCTCCATCACTCGCCCGAGCAGAGAAAAGAAAATACCCAGAACATTCCAGAAGATAACATTAGAAATTATTGATCAATCGAATGTGACCGGATGGGACTGTAAAACCCGATGAGTTTTCATTCAAGGCACCATCTTTCCGTGCGCTGCGCTTTCAGTATTTTCAGGTTTTTCGCAGCGATAAGGAAATTGCTTTCAAAGGATGAAAATGTGGAATTGAAATCTTTCTGTTGTGAAGGATAATGCGCATTTTGGTTATAGTTTTATAGAAAACA
>CM044439.1:145915544-145932640 GCA_024363595.1 Xenopus borealis
GTCTCTTCGCAGCTTCAGGACTTCAGTGTCGGCTCCTTTCGTGACTTCAGGTCTTTCCGCCGTTTCAGGACTGTTCGGCACTTCTGCATTCAGGCAGCTCGGCAGCAGGGCTTCGGCACTTCACCCCCGGGCCTCGGGACACTTGTCCCCCCATGATGACGGCCCTGGGTTGCATGAAGCCCAACCAGCTCTGGGGCTGATCATGAGATACAATCGTTTTTTAAATTTATAAAGGGGCATGTAACCAGTGCTCCTGACCTGAGGGGATAGGGTGACGAATGGCAGCGGGCCTATGGGCTCCCGCTATGTAAATCAGGCACGTGTAATTTACAGGATATTCATGGCAATTTTGAATTATATAAGCATATTATGAGTCACTCCAGGGTTCCTCCATCTGTATAATAATGTTCAATGTTATTCTTTTTTATAGTCATTGAACTCCTTGGTGACAATCCATATAGTTTACAATAGGAGGTATCTCTCTCCCATGAATACTAGTCTCTTTGATGCCTCACATTTTGCACCCTTTAGTCAGGGCTACTGTCAGGCGAGTATGGGGAGTTCTCCAGTCAGGGGTGCCAAGAATTGTAAAAGTATGATTTTCAGACCATAAAGGGGGCAGAGTTTGTGGGTGATTAGGTTGGATCTAGGTCGATCATGGGTGGAGTTTTAGGGGGTTATTTATCAAGCTCCAAATCTATCTCAGTTTTTTTCTTTTACAAACTACGAGCAAATCCGCGCAGGATTTTTAGGCTTATTTATTATAACATTTTCCAGAAAATTTTCTTTGCGGGATTTCTTGAGATTTCTTTTCTGAAAACCACACATTTTTCTCCCCCGAAAGCTCTGATAATAGCATGGAATTGCACGAATCGCAGCACACATCAAAAAATACAACCTTGGCAGGTTTGAGATGCCGGATTTTAATATTCTGAGTTTTTCATCCTGTGGGTTTAATGAATCCCCAAAAAATTTGTGACTTTAAAAAAGGCCTATTTAAAAAAAAAAAAAAAAGAAACAAATTATTGGGATTTTTGGAATTTGGAGCTTAAAGAATAACCCCATTTTTATAATAAGCCACCGTTGTAGACCAGGGACAAGCCCTATTCTTTATTGGGGTCTTTTTCTTGGCAGGTCCCTCCACTCAGGGGCCCAGGTAAACAACTGGTTAATAACTGGGGGCCCCTGCTGACTTGTTGTTGTGGGGCTACGTAATTTCTGATGGTGGCTCTGCCCATAATACTCTTGTATATGCAACTATGGCAATGTTAAATGAAGACTAACAATTAGGGACCAGCACAATATTTCACTAGATTTTGTCAGGAAAAAGAGCCATAGACCATGCAGTTTGAAAAATGTTGCATGAAAAAACACCCATTGACTTAAATGTGTTTGGTGATTAATTTTTCCCTACTAATGATCTATTTCCTGTTTAGCAACATATTTGTATGCTGGAATATAGCCAGAGTTGCTAATGTGCATCGGGGATTAGTGATTCAGTGTTAGTGCTCACTGCTGCTGCTGAGTTGCACTTAGTACTGACACAACTGAAAATGTATATATTTAGCACTAGTTATTTCCTTAATAAATCCGTAATCCATAATGTAATTATTCCATCAATACAAAACTTTAATTTGGGACACTATCAAAACAGGTTAAGCTAGTTTTGGCAGAAATTTCACCATTTCACCAACTGGTTCATTTGGACAAAATGCTCCATTACTGGTGCTTTTATTTGGAAGTTGAAGCCGCCAAATGCTTCCAATGGGCCATAAAAAGAGGAAGAAGTGACTTAATCATAAAACTTTTACCTCTTTCAGAAGAAAATCTACTATAGAAATGTAAAAAAATGTAAATGCAAGAAAAGCCTAGTCAGTTTTAAGCTGGAAATTTATAGATGAGCTATTAAAAGTAACTACATTTTTCTTTTATAATCATAATTACTGAAGTTTTAGGGAGGCAGCTATTCAGTCACTTCATCCTGGGGAAAGAACTATACATATACATGAAGCATAAGAGCTTAAATTATTACCATTTAACTGATATTCAATAGATTTGCCCGGCCTTCCCCATTGTCAGTGCCTAAATACTTCAAAAAGAATTCTAATAAAGTTGAAATTAATAGGAGGGAGGATTCTAATCCTACTATCTCTTAACATTTCAAAGTCATTTTCGCTCTCTTTTCTGCATATGTTTGCGCTGATTGCCTTAACCCTGTAATTCCCTGTAATTATTATGGAATTTCTAATTCTGGAGAATTCTGGAGTTCTTTAGTTGTGGTTAGTAAAATGTCACAGATAATTCTACTTATGAACTATGATGATCTATGCCAGTTGGTCTCCCTAACTTTATATGAAATTGTAACCTTACTCACCCTATAATTAAACTTCCGCTAATGATTATTGGTAAAACTATGAGGACAATGTTATAAGAAGTACACCGGCACCAGTACCAACCAACAAAACACTTGTTTTAAACATTCAGTTATGGGACCTGTTGTGCAGAATGCTCGGGACCTGGGGTTTTCCAACTAACGTTAAAGAATAAAAAAAAATGTAAATATTAAATAAACCCAATTTACTTAATTATATCTTAGTTGGGATCAAGTACAAGCTACTGTTTTATTATTACACAGAAAAATAAAATACTTTTTAAAAACTTCAGTCATTTGGATAGTCTGTTGGAGATGCCCTTCCTCTAATTTGGAGCTGTCTGGATAATGGGTTTCTGGATAACAGATCCCATACCTCTATGAGCAGTGAATTGACTGTAGATTGGTTAGTATGGATTCTTTGAACTAGAGCAAACTTTTTTCCTTTTATTGTTCACTGCACTTCGCCAGACGAATTTTTGCCAGCTCTACGCAAATTCACTAAAGTGCAAAGTTATGTTCAGGTCAGCGAACAGTAGGGTAGTTGTGCTAGTGTTACTTCGCCAGGCAAATCGCATTTACGCTAGTGATGCCTAATTTGCATACGGCGCGAATTTCAAAGTCTAATAGAAGTATACGTTACAGCCACTACATTACACTACACAAGCCCAGGAAACCTTTAATAAATAAAATAAAGTTGTCCTATTGCCCTACATGTGCCCCCTGTATAGTTGTGTTGCCATATGTTAGGAAATTTTGCTCTTTTTCAGACCCTACAAAAGGTAAAACACACCAACTTTTTTTCCATTTTTGTTTTCAAACTCCTATGTATTGTATTGAACTTCGCCAGGTAAAGTTCAGTAAAATGATCATCTTAGTGAATTTGCATTAATACGATCCTTCGTCAGTGCGCAACTTTGCCTGGAGTAAGGGTGCGAAGTTGCGCTAGTCTATCTACTTCGCTAGCCAAAATTCGCCATAGTCGGTGTTAGTGAATTTGCGAAGTTACGACATGACGTAACACTGTCGAATACCTGGGCCTCCCTCACGGTTCATAATAATAATTCATCTTGCTCCTCGAGAATAAAACGAAATCCTTCCACCAATGATTGACAAATCTTGTGTTCCTGTTTTTCATTACCCAAATGAAAATATATGATCTTCTTTTTCATGGAACCAGACCAAAGACGTCATCATTTGAAGACCTTTATATATTTGTACTTTTGCTGGAAACCAACAGTCCCCAAATTTATGAACAGAATGAAAATTAAAGCCATGTAGTCGCTCACATTAATAAGAAGCATCAGATATTTCCAGGTACACACAAACATACTAAAACTAGACAAGATACATATTTTTTTCTTTATTCATATGCATGGAAAATGCAAAGGAATTGTTATGGGAAAAGACCTTGGTATTTTGCATTAAATGAATGTCTGTCTCCCAGCTGCATCCTATTATACCTGCCCTGCTTACTATTATACTCCTTGAACCTTATCAAGCACAAATATCATCTCAGGCATACCAGTGGCCATCTAATAATTGTCCTTTATAAAGACTGATGCTACACAGAGCTGGCATTGCAATTTCAGAAGTGGAAAAGGGATATGTATATAGAGAGCGAGAGGTGGAAACTGAGAGGGGGAGATTGAGCTGAGTTTGCCCATGGCTATCTCGAAAGCTTGACGAGTTATTATCAGAGAAAACAGTCATATGCTGCATAAAAATCTTATTTTCCTTCCTTTAAAGGATTTGTCCCACAAACGAAAACTGACGCAACGGTTATCATTATACGGTAAAAACGAAGAATACTATTAATTATATTTCTAAATACACATTTTTGTTCAACACATGCTGATGATTTTTTTAAGCACAAATGTATGGTACTACTTGCCTCTGTCCTTAGGAAATGTCAATATTCTCCGGTTTGTTTGCATTCTGCTTTGCAAACTTTCAGACATGGAATGGGTCTGAGCAACAGGCTACTGCTGAAATGTGTATTGTCTTTTTAAAGGGATACTGTCAAGGGAAAATGTGTTTTTTTTTTTCAAAATGCATCATTTAAAAGTGCTGCTCCAGCAGAATTCTGCGCTGAAATCAGTTTTACAAAAGAGCAAACAGATTTTTTTATAATCAATTTTGAAATCTGACATGGGGGCTTGACATATTGTCAGATTCCCAGCTGCCCCCTATCATGTGACTTGTGCCCTGATAAACGTCAATCTCTCTTTACTGCTGTACTGTAAGTTGGAGTGATATCACCTCCCCTAACAACAGAACAATGGGAAGGTAACCAGACACAAAATAACAGATCCCTGATAGATCTAAGAACAGCACTCAGTAGTAAAAATCCAGGTCCCACTGTGACACATTAAGTTACATTGAGTAGGAGAAACAACAGCCTTCCCGAAAGCAGTTACATTCTAAAGTGATGGCTTTTTCTGAAAGCACATGCCAAGGCAAAATAACCTGAGATGGCAGCGCACACACCAGTACTATAAATTAAAAAAAAAAACACACACATGCTAGTTCAGGAATGAAATTTTATTTGGTAGAATTAATTATTTCAGTGTAAACTGGGTAATTTAGAATTTAAAGATAAAAACTACACCATAAAAATTTACAGAAATCCTTTAAGCATGTAGTTTATGTTAAGATGAAGCCTTGTTTGTCTAATGTCCACATAGGTGCTGTAGCTTTCATCATCTGATCACATGATGGGACCATTCATCCCTTGTTAGAAGTCATTCTGTCACAGTGTAGGGCTAGAAGCAGGAGAAATCTTGGCTGGAAGAAGAACATCTTGGTGCATTCTTACTTGATGACTAATGGATATTTCGCTAGTGATCTTGCACTTAGATCAATTTGCATAGGGCGGGTAATTTAAAGTTGTATGGACGTCTTTATTATAAATGTTGGTGCAAATGAATGAAGTTACCATTTTTATTACAAATGTCCAGGAAATTTTAAAGGAGAAGTAAAGCCTAACTAAAGAATTAGATAGAAATGTTGTACATGATGTTTTGTGCTTCTGTACCCAGAGGCAACCACAGCCCTTTAGCAGTAAAGATCTGTGTCTCCCCAGTAGATGCCCCAGTAGCTCCCCATCTTCTTTTCTGCTGATTCACTGATTCACATGCTCTGTGCTGCTGTCACTTACTGAGCTTAGGGACCCACTCACAATATACAGTACACATAGAATAGAAATATAGTCACAATATAAGGCTGATAAGTCATTAATACAGATAATTACTACATGGCAGCACAGAAACCAGTGCAATTAGCATCAGAATTTAATAATCAGCCCTGTATTATCAGCTTATATTACAGACCAACCTCATTTTCTGCTGAATAATTAGTGACAACCCCTAAGCTTAGCTTCTCAACAGCTGCTCAGAGCCCACTGAGCATGTGAGTGTCACAGACACTTTCCAAGATGGTGATCCTCTGTTACGAGTTTGAAGTCCTGGATCATTGCTGCTATTGACAAGCTGAAATTTTAGGTGGGTGCAATAAGTTCAGTGCATAAAATATGGTATTTTCATCCACATTCATTTTTAGGGTTTAGTTCTCCTTTAATAAAGGCAAGAGAGTTAATGAGCCCAATGTAAACTTAACATTCAATATGTTATGAAATGTCTGGAGAAAACTGGTAACCCAAAAAAAAAGTCAGGACTTTTGCAGGCAATCCCGCTTCATAAAAGGAAAAGCCACCAGTGTTTTTTGAACTTTAATGCATTTTTGGAACACAGAATATAATGTAAGTGACAGAAGATGGAAGAAGATGTAACTTTTTACTTTTTAGCACTTCGCCTGGTCTGAGGTGGCAAAGGGAATTCTGGCGTGTATATGACCATTAGCGATGGTCTCTTTCGTTAGTGAATTGACGCCTGCGCCTGTTGGCGATGTCCCTGTGGGTGACAACGCTGGGGAATTGTCGCTAGCGTTACCTACTTTTAATGTACTCTGATTTATTTTAAAAATAAAGGTATTTGATTATTCATAACTCTGCCCCTCCCTGCATCTCTGAACTCATCTATATATACTCACCCAACTGCTTACTACGCTCCTCTACTGACCTGCTACTCAACTCTTCTCTAATTACCTCCTCACATGCTCACATTCAAGACTTTGCAAGAGCTGCTCCCCTCCTCTGGAATTCTCTCCCAACTTCTGTCCGACTTTCTCCCAACCTTTCAGCTTTCAAGAAATCTCTTAAAACGCACTTATTTAGAGAAGCCTACCCTCACTGTTAACTATCAAATGCAATACCACTTACAGTACTACATCTCTCACCCACTTAACTCTGATCTTGCCCACTCCCACACCTTGTGTATCATTCCCTTCCCTTTAGATTGTAAGCTCTTTCTGCACAGAGCCTTTCTCACCCTTTGTATCGGTATTGATTGTGATGTATGTAACTCCATATGTTCTATGTATGTAAGTCATGTGATTTAGTTTACAGTGTTATGAAATATGTTGGCGCTATAGAAATACATGTTAATAATAATAATTCATCAATTATTTATCAAATGAAGTAATTCATTATTTATCAATAATCAACATTATTTGATTATTTCTTCTGCACCGTGGCACAGTGATCCCCAACCAGTGGCTTGCAGGCAACAGTTGCTCACCAACCCATTGAATGTTGCTCCCAGTGGCCTCAAAGCATAACTCCATCAACCTTTGCCAGCAAGTATATGATGGTTCAGGGAATGTTGGACTATATTTGGAGGCAAACAATAAAATTTGATATTAGGTGGGCCGCATCAGCAGGATATGACTCCTACAGTAGGAGGACTAACAAGGTGAAGGTTTAAAGCACTTTTTAAAGCACTTTTTTTGGTTCATTCTGCAGATATACAGGAGCAGAATTATAAGGGGAACACTAAGTTCTGCAGGATCACACTTCCAAGTGGGCATCAGTATGAGACACAGTTGGGAGATTACAGGAGCATACCTACATGAGCAGATTTATAAGACTAGATTTGAGTTGTAGAGGCACAAGACTACAATAGCAGACTCAGAGAGGGAGACAATAAGCTAAGAAGTCTCAATTCAGGACACGGACTATCATGAAATGATGCAATATCAAGCACGCAGGAGCAGGTGTACAGGTTTTCCCCAGGAAGTTGCTATGATGTAAGAAGTATGATCCAACCATCTCTCTCCCCCCAAACATACAGAAACCTCAACAGATTCATCCCACAATTATCAACAGTATCAGCACAACCCATCTCTCATATTAACAATATCAACAGCTCTCGACTACCTTGCTCCTTCTACCACCCGTCACAGCCGACCAGCTAAACCCCAACCCTGGCACACTAGTGTAACCTGGTACCTCAGAAGATGTAGTAGATCAGCTGAACTATGGTTGAGAAAGTCATAAACTGATCCTGACTTTATCCACTTCAAATTCATGTTCTCCTGCTACAATCAAGCTCTATCTATAGCTAAAGAACAGTACTTCTCTTCTTTAATCGCCACTCTGCTCTCATCGCAGCACACGTTTATCTCACTCCTGTGCCCCCTTAACTGCCCTGTAACTGCCCAAGATCTTGCTAATTTATTTAATGAAAACATCCATCTCATTAGACTGAACATACCGTTTGACAACAATCTCAGACTAACGTGCAGTCCATTCACATCCACTTTGCTTTCCTTCACCCCTGCAACGCTAGATGAAGTTAGCAAACCTCTAGCCTGCTCAAAACCCACAACCTGCTCCCTTGACCCCATAACCTCTCGCCTCCTTTATCCAATCTCTGATACACTCTCTCTGCACTTACCCACCAATTCAACCTTTCACTCTCTACTGGTACTTTTCCATCCTTATACAAACAAGCACTAATCATGTCCCTTGATCCCAGCTCTCTCGCTAACTATCATCTGATTTCCCTTCTTCCATTCATATCCAAATTACTGGAAAGGCTTTACAAACGCCTGATTCAGCATCTTACTCAGAACTCTCTTCTCGACCCCCTGCAATCTGACTTCCGTTCAGCACACTATACTGAAACAACACTCACCAATGACCAATGATCCAATGATCTTCTACTGGCAAAATCTAAAGGTCACTATTTCATACTCGTCATTCTAGAGCTCTCTGCAGCCTTTGGCACAGTTGACCACCCTCTCCTCCTTGACATTCAATACTCAGCCAGCATTCGTGGCACTGCTCTTTCATGGTTTACATCTTATCTGTCTGACATTCCCTTAAAGTTCCCTTCTCTAACTCTACTTCTACTACTTTCCCTCTCTCTGTCGGAATTCCTCAAGGCTCTGTTTTCGCTCTATACTACTTCACTAGGAAAACTTCTTCAGTCGTTTCGACTACAGTATCACTTCTATGCTGATGACACCCAACTCTTCTTGTCGACTCCTGACCTCTCTCCCTCTGTCCTTTCCCAAGTTACAGACTGTCTCTCTGCTGTCTCCTCCTGGATGTCACAGCTCCCCCTGAAACTGAAACCTTTCAAAAACAGAACTTGTTATATTTCCCCTGTCTCTCAGATATCACTCACAGTAAACAACACTACCTTTCATTCCACGACACAGGCACGCTGCCTAGGAGTTATACTAGACTTGCATCTTTCTTTTTCACAACACATTCAAACACTTGCAAAAACATTGTCATATTCAACTACATTGCACGGATATGACCATATCTCAGTTCAGAATCAACCAAAACACATATTCAGTCTCTAATCATCTCCTGCCTTGATTACAGCAACCTACTCCTTGCAGGTATTCCAACAACTCTAAATGCTAGACTCATCCATCTATTTCACTGCTCAACATCAGCTGCTCCCATATGCATGTCCCTTCACTGGCTCCTGATGTCCTCTAGAATCAAATTCAAATTACTAATCCTCGCATTCAAGGCCCTTAACAATGAAGGCCCTCCCTATATTTCATCTCTGATCTCCAAATACACTCCTTCACGCAACCTTCGCTCTGCTTCCAACCTTCGCTTTGCTTCTCCTCTAATCACTTCTGCCCATTCTCATCTTCAAGACTTCTCTCGGGCTTCTGCTTTTCTCTGGAACTCTCTTCCTCAAGCTGTCAGACTTTCTCCTTCTTACCAAACTTTCAAATGCTCTTTAAAGACCCACTAGTTTAAAGAAGGTTTTTCAATGGACCTTAATTAATCAATTACTGCTGTATCATAGATCACAAAATTGTGTCTAAAATCCTAATGTCTCAATTGTACCGTAACCTTTATTTTGTAAACTCTAATTTGCAGGGCCCTCCAATCCTATTGTACTCTGTAAACCCTTTTTTGTTATCCACCATGTATTCCCTATCTGTTATAACTAAGGTAAAGCACTACGTATCTTGTTGGCGCTATAAAAATAAATGATGATGATCCTTCGTAGCACCTTTGGGGGTGGATATGCAATAAAATGTATTTATGGAAAAGAAATTTGCATGAATAAGAACAAAAGTTAGCATTTCATTTTGGAACGTTAACATGGTTATTGCACTGCAAATTTTAATTGTGCATAGCACAACTGTCGCATAAATTTTTGGAGAAAAAACTTTTTCAGTAAGAAGTTTTATTACTTACACAGCTCACAGGCATAAACTGTAAAATGCACAATCTTTTTTCCACTGTTGGAAGAGGTCGCAAAACAGTTTCCAGGTTCACAAAAGCTATATTAAAATCACACAACTGCATATATTTTCTCTATGCAAACATTTTTGCTGTTAAAGACATTTCTGTCAGAGCTTTCCCATTCCCAAACTCTCTTATCATTATATAACCATCTCCTTTTATCCTCCAGGCCAAGGCTAGTTTCAGTGCAGGGCATGTGTTGTATTAGTCATCAAGACAAAATTGACAGCAGTCAGTCATAAAAGACACTGACAGGCAGTGTGCAAGTTAAAACTGTGTCATCATCATCATCATCGGGTGATAAGAAAAGCTCCGCCAGTTACACCCTTTTCTACCCTTATAAAGGGGGTCATAATGATTCTTTAAGGCATACCAAGTCCTATTGGACTTTCTCTGGCCACTATGAATAATTCATCCCTCAGCCCCACCTCTGGCTTAAAACCTAAAGAGTTTATTTACTTAACCACAACACCAGTGTTACAAGTACACGCATGGGACCCATTATCCAGAAAGCTTGAGACCTGGGGTTTTCCAGATAAGGACCTTTCCATAGTTTGGATCTCCATACTTCATCTCTAATTAAGAATCATTTAAATATTAATTAAACCCAACAGGATTGTTTAGTATCCACTAAGGATTAATTATATCTTAGCTGGGATCAAATACATGGTAAAGGAAATCCTTTTTAAAAATTGGAAGTATTTGATTTATATCGGGTTTCTGCTTAACAGATCCCATACCTGTCTATACCTATCTTTAGAAGGCCTATCCCTATCTATGTATATATATAATATGCATATTCCTATGCTTATACTAAAATTTATAACTGTAAATAACTTTATCTGTATACAGATAATACTTCTACAAGTCAGAAATAACAAGCTCCCCTTTATAACACAGGAGTGAAATATGTTCATTTTAGAACATCTGCCCCCTCTAGATAACAGAAATGGAGCTCCAGCCTGGAGCAGAGCTTTAGGGAAATTAATTTTGACTTAGGAAAGGACAAGCAATTCTGAATTTGGTTCTGCAGGTAAACTGTCAGGCAGGTCCTGAGTGTGAATCCTAGGTACTGGAGCAGTGATCCCCAACCAGTAGCTCGTGAGCAACATGTTGCTCTCCAACCCCTTGGATGTTGCTCCCAGTGGCCTCAAAGCAGGAGCTTATTTTTGAATTCCAGGCTTAGAGGTGAGTTTTGGTTGCATAAAAAACAGATGTCCTGACAAACATTCTCTCCTGTAGGCTGCCAGTCCATATAGGGGTTACCAAAAAGCCAATCAGAGCTCTTATTTGACATTCCCATGGACTTTTTCATGCTTGTGTTGTTCTCCAACTCTTTTTTAAATTTAAATGTGGCTCACGGGCAAAAAAGGTTGGGGACTCCTGTACTGGAGCTTGGCGAGGTGCAAGAGTCAGGGGGAGGTCATGAGATGATGGGATGGGGAGCTCAAGGCCTTGGGTAAGATCAGCTTATAGTGGAAAAAATCCCACCTATCTCCTTAAATGCTCCTGTGGCATTGTTACAACTTGGTGGTAGGAACACTTGCCAGGGATTGTGGGTATATTCTCTAAGTGAAAACGCACTAGACTGCTTATGCTTGTCAGGGATCTACTTGGGCACAGAAGGTTGCCATGAAGGGGAGTAATAATTAACTTGGCACAGTATGAGCCTGCTCCTTGATGCTACTTCAGTCAAGATCTGCGTATACATAAAAACTGGCACATTAACATTAAAATATGTACTTTACATAGCAGCAGCTTGCACTTTAACATTGATTTTCCTTTAAGAAGTGACATAACACTATTCATCCTGCCCTCTGCTGCTTGTAGCTTTAACCTAGGACTGAGAAGAGGGCTTGTTATAAAGTTTCCTTCCATTGCCATCGTTGCTATTGGTGTGAAAAGAAAACAGCTTGTAAGTGACAGGAGAAAGTGTTTACTCAGTGAATTAGCTGAGTTTTTATTGTGTAAGAAGGATTAAGAGCCTCAGCAGTGTCTCAGGATCCATTTCATATTGGAGTGGCTCAGTATTAGCTAGCTCCGGGGCAGGGCTAATTATCATAAGACTCAGGGCATAAAAGGCTTTTAAAAGCAGCATCTCTCATTTTCCAGGACTGGATTAACTCTTTAGCCTTAAGCTAAACTATGCTTGGAGAATCATTCTTCCATAATAACGGCTTTGATTTCTCTTCTCCTTCAAGGTTCGAATGTAACAACTTTGCTTGATCTGATGTGGGGAAGGATTTCGATGGCTCGTGTGAAATGCAGAGGCGCACAGCACAAACAGCTCCGGCTCTCCAGTAGCAGGGATAAATATTTGAACAGTGCTGAAACCTTTTGAAAAGGGAAAAAGAATACTTTTATAAATTCAAAAGAGAGTGTGTCATATTTTCTTCCCAAATCTGCTTTAAATTTGCTCTGTGTTGTTTTTATTCTACTGTTAACCAGATAATTCAAAGATAGATATGTAATCAGTGCCTTTGGGGGCGGGGCTGCCAAGAGTTTCTTTCTCAATTATTGAAAACGATATCCCAAATGAATACTTAAAGGAACACTTCATCCCCTAAATGAATGTTTAAGCAACGTGTAGCTTATATCAAATTAAGTGGCATAGTAAACTGGACTATATATATTAGTAAATATTGCCCTTTTATATCTCCTGCCTTGAACCACCATTTTGTGATGGTCTGTGTGTTGCCTCAGAGATCACCTGACCAGAAACACTGCAGCTCTAACTGTAACAGGAAGTAGTGTGGGAGTAAAAGACAGGAGTGTGTCTGTTAATTGGCTCATGTGACCTAACATATATTTGTGTGTTTGGATTGTTTGTTTGCACCGTGAATTGTAGAATCCCAGTGGGCGGCCCTTAGTTCTTAAAATGGCAATTTTCAATGTAGGATTACCTGATGGCACATACTCAAAAGTATATTTTTAGTAAAATTGTTTATTTACATGCTGGTTTATTCTATATGTATATTTATCTATTTTTATGTTATTAGAGACCTAGGGGGAAATGTCATACATTTCGCAAAGAGAATACATTTGCAAATAACAATTTCCATGTCACAAGGTAATATTCTTTGTTAGGCTTTTA
This sequence comes from Xenopus borealis, assembly GCA_024363595.1. NCBI lineage: Eukaryota > Metazoa > Chordata > Amphibia > Anura > Pipidae > Xenopus > Xenopus borealis. Next base: position 145,928,634 of record CM044439.1, read on the forward strand.
TTGCTTTATGTACAAAGCAAACGAACCGGGAGAGGACGAAAGTGAAAAAACCTATAGTGAAATCCAGCGATCATAGGACTCTGGTCTCTGGCACTCTGGTCACGTGGTAAAGGCAAAATAAATTGCAAAAGCTCAATTTCCACTGGATGTAGGAGACGAGGTTAAAATAAAATCCACTTAATTAAATTTGCTGAGTTAAAAATCATGTCAAACACTCATGGATATAGCAGGCAGGAGGAGAAGCATGGCTTAACGCGTTTCCTAACTGAGCTAGTCACAAAACGCATCAAACCGTTAAGACTCGCTTGAAGGTGGCAGAAACATTTGAAGTAAACTTCACAACTTTTTCATGAAGAAGTTTTATTACACACACTGGAGTGATATACGGGTAGAGAAAACCTGGACCAGCACCAGACCTGGACCCGCACACTCCTTCCCCCTCCATTTGTTGACCCGTATGTGGATGATGTCACAAAAGGGGTGGGAGTGGCAGACGAGAGTCTATAAAACAGGAGGCTGGAAGCTGGGAGGGCTGCGAGTGTTGTCAGCCTGACCCGCGGGTAAACTCATACACTGCGCACTATTGCAACTATTAAATTCGCAATCGCTATCCTACCTTTGCTCGAGGGGCAAAGTGTTCGCAGAGGCACAATTATTCACTTTGCGAACATTTATTTGCATTGCGAACAAATTATTCTGTGAGCAAATAACATTGCATTCTCCCGCTAGCTTGTTCAGTGATATCGTTTTCTTTTAATTCTAAAGCAAAAGGTATGCCTGCCAGCTCCTATGAACTCTTCTTTTCATCTTGGCATAGACTGAGTTTTATCAGCAAAGTTGGTATCAGAACCTACAAACTGACTTAGTGCTGCTGACATAGAATAATAAAACATCTATTCTCAATGGCATTCCCAGGATTTTCATGCCCCCACTCAGTGTCGGACTGGCCCACCAGAATACCAGGAAAACTCCCAGTGGGCCCTCATGCTGCTAAACTTCTGTCCTATTTCATGGCCATTGAGTCCAAAGAGGCTAAATAGATGGAATAATTGATTATAGTATGTAAAACAAACTATGAGAATAGAGGTTGATTGAGGAGATGAAGAATATTAGTACTGAGTGGGCCCCTGGTCTAAGGTTTTATGATGGGCCCCTGGTCTAAGGTTTATGGGTGGGCCCCTAGTGTCCCAGCCCAAAACTACCCCCACTTCTGGGAAAAAGTGCATGGGTCCTTCTGCCTATAGCAGCTTCCTTTGTCTTCAGGAGGAGTGCTCTGCTACTCCTATGCTGCCTGGACTTAAAGAGGACCTGTCACCTTGAGACTTGAGTAAAATATTTATTTTCCATCCTTAGTTAAACCCTTTAGTCAGCTGTTTTTGTCTATATCTGAAACGGATTACAAAATATCCTACATGTAAAAAGGGCTTCATAGGTGCTGCCATGTTTAAACACCCCTTTTTTTTCCATGTGTGGGCTGTGCCAAACTGCCAAATCTCATTCATGCTTAGTCAGAGTATACTCTATGATAGACAAGCTCTGTATAACTCATGTCACACCAGGACTTGATATTCTATGGGAATTATTTGAAACACCTTCTATTGTTCTATTCAGATTGTGTGGGCTACTCCAGCCACTAACAACTGCACAAACTGGTGATATCGTGAGAGGTCTGCAGTACTGATTCTACCCATGATGCTTTGCTCTCCTGACTTTCTGGAAAGTCAGGGCTTCAGTTAGTGTCTCACGGACATTTGAAAAGTAGTTATAAATTGAGAATTAGTGAGATTTGAGCATAATAAATAGGGGTATGTGGTTTGTTTTAAAAGTTTTATTTCCTTCCTAGTGTTAACTCAATCATGACAGGTTTCCTTTAAATAGATACTGACACCAGAAAATAAACTTTTTTATATCCATCATAAATATCTTTGAATGCTATTTCTAATTTTGCTATACAAGTATTTTTCTGATGCTTCTACATTAGTTTTCTACCTCCTGGTTCCTCTATGAGGGTGCTGCTATATTTGCCAGTTGGTATTAGAAACTCTAACTGACAGACTGAGATGGGATGGTCAGGTTGGCAAAACATTCACGTTTATGTTCTTCAAGTAATAATTACAAAAGCAGAACTATCAAAGAAAATAATCAACGTGACCTATAGGTAACTTTTAGTGTAGATCAATAGCTTTAAAAGAAAGTTTTTAGTGTTGGTATCACTTTAACGAGAAAGGACCAAGGGGAAAGCTCTGGGCAGCAAAGGAACTGTAACGTATAAATGGAATGGAAAACAAGGAGAGAGGTCAGGGGACAGGCCAGGTCAAAACGGTTTCAATACCGGAAGCAGAAGCATAGTCAAGGTCACAGGCCAGGGTCATACACAGATCAGAACAGAATACGAAGGATAGTCAAACACAGACAGGGGTCAGCTCAGGCAGCAGATGGAAAAGGTCAAGGTCAGGCAGAGTCAATGACAGGATCAGACACCCAGGAACTATGGAACATCAACCTATACTGGACAATAAATAACAGAAGAGTAGGGGGTTTTATAGCCAGTCAAATGGCTTGCACAAATCACGTGGCCAGATTGGCAATAGCTGAAACAAGCCACACTTACTTGCAATCACCAAGCATAGCCATAGGAGTGAACCAGTGCCTTAGCTGTCTGATTGCAAAGAGCAGTGGTAATGCAGACAACACAGAAACACCAGGTCCCTGGTTCAACTTTATGTAGGTTAACAGAACAAGCTGTAGTGGATGCAGGTTTAGCAGCCAATATGACTGTGATGGGCTTTCTGTTGGACTATATAAAACATATGCCTTTCTGAAAGTAGGGCAGGAGGTCTCTCAAAGAGACATTTGTCCTGAATTAACTGTTGCATTTGCCTCTCACATACATTAATTACCTATTACTTTTTTTTATAGAAACAGCATGAATGTATTTAGAATTTATTTAAAAAAAAAAATTGCCCCCTGCAGTCGCTGGCTTACTCACACCAGGAGGGAGCTCCCGGTGCGAGCCACCATGACAGTCCAGGTGCATGCGCAGTATGAAAAGCTGCCTGAAATTGTGGCAGCTTTTCATTCGGCTTATGCGCATGACGTCACATGCACATACTGCGCATGTGTAAGGAAGCGACTGCAGGGGGCAATTTTTTTTTCTTTAAACCACTAGAACCCCAAACCGGAATGCGGGTTCTATCAGCCCGCACCTTCGGTTTTGGAATTTTTTTTGCCCCATAGGTGCCCTTTAAGAGTGTGAGAGCAGAGAGTATGAAGATTTCACAATGCCTTGATGAAAAAATTCTAAATACATTCATGGTGTTTCTATAAAAAAAAGTAATAGGTTATTAATGTATGTGAGAGGCAAATGCAACAGTTAATTCAGGACAAATGTCTCTTTGAGAGACCTCCTGCCCTACTTTCAGAAATTGCCCCCTGCAGGCGCTGGCTTACTCACATCGGGAGGGTGGACCTTCGATTTGGGGGATTTTTTTTTCGCCCCATAGGTGCCCTTTAACATTCCTTTCTTTCATCTGCCTGCCTTCAATATAAGGTGTTCTGAGTCTAACTTTCAACCCTTGAATCGTTAGTTAACACAACCCCTTTAGCAAAATAAAACCTCTTCCTCTACTAAAGTCACTCCTCTGGCTGCCCCAGCCAGTTACAACTTAGCATTAAACACTTCTTAAACCTTCATAGCAAATACGTCCCTATTAACACTGCTGTTCCGTACATCCACTCCAGTTTCCCAGGTTCCACCTTTTTCATGTGCTTTTTTTTTTAATTCTGTATTTCTATAATAAGCTTCCTCTAATCATGACAAGTTTCCACTATTATGACAGTTTCTGCCACTAATGACACCTCAGCTTGTGCACTTTGATAATAGTCTTATGTTTCTATACGTTCCGATGCCTTTTATTTAATAGAAGGGACTCTTCCATCTAAGGACTTAATGCCATTTCTTTTCTTGTATCTGTCTGTTGTTTTACAGTATATATATATATATATAT
>CM044439.1:146052032-146064110 GCA_024363595.1 Xenopus borealis
AAAAGGCATGGCAGAAAATACTGTAATGAACCAAGGTATACTATATTATCAGCTTTTCATAGATAAGCAGATGCAGACTGGAGTCAACTGACAATTACTTTTCAGTTACACAAAACAATTCTCAGAGGATCCTCTCCATTCCTCATACAACATTCCTCTCAGAAAGACTCCAGGACCACTGTCATGTGAAAATGCAGAGTGTAATTAGTTGCTGAGAGAGCTTCCACTCTCCATAAAACTACCCCCCTACTTCTCTGTGATGTCCAGCATACACTGCCCAAGCTTCTCACAAGCTGTCTTACTATTGCTCCACTAGGCTACCACAAACCTAATCTTACATGATCTCAATCCCTAACTGGCGTACAATCGACAGGGACTCTACTACAATTTCTTACTCCTTGTTGGGACACAGGCTGCCCTTGCTGGCTTCACTGGTTATATCTCAACCAATCAACTCTCTCTATCTAGTTCTAGCAAGGCACAGGTCCCCGCCTGGTCTTGCTTGGTAATATCTGTCTCCCCTGCTGATGTTCTTAGGCCAATAATCCTTATATTGGTGGGGGAATTTCCTTACAGACCAACTTTAATGCCCTTTGCTGGCTGCACTAAAAACTGCCACTGTGGGAAAAGGAAAAATTGACTACTGCGTCTGTGGACATAAAGGATCCCTAAGCTTTTCTGAAGGACCCCCTAGTTCCCCAAAGGGAAAAAAAAATATAAAAATATATATTCCTGACTATGAAATGGAATTTAATCCAGTCTCTGTTTCAGCAACCTCAAATATGTATTAATGCACTTAGCCTTGTGTTCTGTGATTTTAAATACACCTGTATATATAAACAATACCACTATATAGAACTCTTGCAATGAGCAAAACAAACAGAAAACAATGCAAGTAGGGATCATAGGGATTCATGGTTGATCCGAGGCAAAGAAACCTAACATTACCATGGGCAAAGGCAGGCCTTGACTGGAGTGGTACACAGTTTTTTGCTATTAGAGCAGTGGAAATGTGTCTTATGGCATTTTAACATTTGTCAGTTTGGCAGCTGCCAGGAAAATACTAAGGGACAGCGTCCTCTTCGCACCCAGAGCAACACTTCGCCAGGCGAAAATTCACTCAGACAACGCTAATTTACTAAAATGCGGAGGCTCATGCTGGGTGCCAGCCGCTGGAGAATTTTTGCTAGTGTTACTTCAGCAATGCAAGCAAATCAAAGCGAATATGCACTAGCGTTCATTCCTGCCTAGAGAAAACTCGCTAGAGGTCTTGCGCTCAGGCTAATTTGCATACGATGGGAAATTTTAAGTTGAATGGATGTCTTTATGTCATATGTTGCAGCAAATACATTACATTTCAACTGTTAATTACACATGTCCAGGGATCTTTAATAAAGACAATAGAGTTGTTATAATGCCCTACACATGAGCCCAATATATAGTTATTCTTTATGTTAGAAAATGTATGGGGGAAAATGTCTTTATGACTTTTGCTGGCTATCACAGGCTATCAACATTTTTGAACTTTGATGCATTTTCCACTCAAATTATGATGTAAGTAACAGACGATTGAGGAGGTTCTATGCACTCCATTAGCTCCATTAGCCTGGTCTGAGCTGGCAAAGGCAAGTCTGGTGAAACAGCTAACGTTCAGTAACGTCCATTCACCAGAGCAAAAAGTTGCCTGGCTATAGAGTGCAAATGACCACTAGTGTCTATCTCTTTCACTAGCAAATTGTTGCCTGTGCCCGTGATGTCCCTGAAGACGGTAACGCTGGGGATTTGACACTTTGCCCTTCAGTAAATCTGCCCCAATGCATAAAATGCATAATGGCAACAGAAAACTTTGGTGTATGAGGAACAATATCTGTCTGTTTTCCATATTTTGGGCTAGGACCCCTGATTTCATTGAAAGCATACATCAAGGTTCCTACATAGTATGTTACATAGGGTGGGAAAGATCTTTCCTGTCTCAGTACAATAATGAAAGGAATAAAAAGAAAGGAATAGACAAAATGGGTTTTCTGAGATGGGAAAGGAAGGATTGGACTGGCACAGAGTCCTGACCTCACCCCAAGTGAGCCCCTATGGTATAGCAGATGTACAGGTACTCCATCTGACTGAGGTCAACACTTAGTTATGATGTCTGTCAGTTGTACATTGCAAACTGATGTCAGGAATCAGTCAATTACAGCAGGTGATTTATTTCAGTAAATCAATGCATGAGATTGCTTGTCGAACGTTAGGCTGAGACGCTCACTATGAAATAGATAGATGTACTAACAGGACCGGATTTACATAGATGGCGTAACAGAGCAATGGGAATTGGCACACAGGAAATTTAAATTTCTAAACTAATGTGGGTGTGTTTGGGCAGCATGCCGCCCCCTAAAATTCTGCCGCCCTAGGCCAGGGTTTAGGGGGCCTCTCCACAAATCCGGGCCTGTGTACTAATAACCATAAGAAAAAAAACTAACAAAGAATATTTGAGAAACACATTTCTTTGGATATCACTGAAGTTTAATTATTTTATTGATGGTGATGGTTCCCCTTTAATGCAGCTATGGATATGTGTTGGCATGCGTAGCTTCCTATTTATAATTTAACTATATATATATATATATATATATATATATATATGAGTAAATGATTATTCTGGGCTGCATTTGTCCCCTGCTATTTGCTCTTGGCATTTAAAGCACATTATAAAATTTCAGTGCTCGGCTGAGAGACAAAATAACACTTGAATAAGTTATATTTGTACCCATGTAAACCCCTACTCGCCCCATTTAATATTCTCCATAACAGCCATGCCTAAAGAATTGTAATATCCTATTTGCTTGTAAGTTAATATACTAATTTTTACAGCTGCATGTTACAGGCATACAATTGCTTTCTGCTGTTGTTAGTCAGCTCTAAATCGGGGACTTAATATCTGGTTTAAATCTAACTCCCTGTGTTTATGTAAAGCTCCAAAGTCTCATATATTATATCATCCGGCTTTGATCTCATTCAGACGTCTGTTTGCACTAAAAGCCACGAGCCATGGGACAGCTGGATAGAATATCAAACTAGCGTGACTGATTAGAAATGACAGCTCAGTCAGGTCTTCTTAGCCTTACCTGCAAGAAACTACTGGAAAACCACAAGCTCTGGAAATTCATTGCCACGTGTGGAAACATGAGTGTATTCCCAACAGACTACCTAAATGTCTCAGGTTCATAACAATTATCCGAACAACATCATCATCCAACCAACAGCTAAAAGCTATTTTATTAGGCTGTGAATATGTCCCACTAAATACAGTAAAAAACAAAACATCACAAACAGTATTTGGGATACACACCAAGCCTTATGTTACATGTTCTAAGGAAATCTCTATGTTAAAACTGAAAAGATATGTCTACATTTGCAATTTTAAGGGTATTATTTTTTTTTTAATTTAGCATTTTTACAACCAAAAGGGAAAAGAAAACAAAAAACAAATTTAAAATAAAGAAAAATAAACAATCATGCTTGACACTTACAAAAGAACAATTGCCCACATCACAATAATTGCCACAAGGCAGAGGGAGGCACAGACCATCTGAATCTCAGGGTATATACCATGTAAATACATACACAAGGCTATTCTTTTTATTATGTAATCTGCGTTAAAGGCTGTCGAACAAATGGATAAATCGATAAATTAAAAAACAGATGGATTCAAACAATAACTTAAGAATGACTATTAGTGATGTAAAACAATGGCCGCGTTTCTATTTCTTTTTGCCTATAGCGATAATAAGTTGGTGGCTAAATATAAAATACTTTGGTAACTTCAATGAGGTCTTCTAAAAACATATGTCCAAAGTGCAATACTTAATTGTTCCAAAAAAAAGTATGATATTAATTGCTGGGACTTGGGGTTTTCCGAATAAGGGGTATTTCTGTAATGTTGATCCTCATATCTTAATGCGTACTACAAAATAATTTGAAAAATAATTAAACTCAATAGGAGTGGTATGTTTTTTATTACTGCAGAGAAAAAGCAAATATTTTTTTTTTTTTAACTGAATGATTTGCTTAAAAAGCAGTCTATAGTACATGTAGGGCATAGGACAGGCTGTTCCGTGATTTTAAGCTTTCTGGATAATGGGTTTGTGGATAATGCATCCCATAGGCAAGAAAGGATTATACACCCAAAATTAATTTATCATAACCAAGCATAACTGATTAATTGAATACCAATGATGCACAGACTTGGTGGCACTTAATATCTTGCTCCATTTAAGCCAAAATATCCAACTTTCTCTCTGGGAGAGGCTCTCATGTAGTCTTCCTCAGCAGTGCTGTCTGCGAACTGAAAACATCATCAACCAATTAAATACCTTTGCATGACCTTTTATCAGTCTCATGGCCCTCAGCCCACTTCATTTATTCACACGGACTTTATAGACTTTAAGATGGGTGAAAAAACAAAAAAAAAATAAATGTTTGGCCAATGAAGTTTTGTTCTGCTTTCCAATATAAATTAATGACAATTAATTATAGTGATTATAAAGTTATTTGTAACTTATCTTGAAAATGGTATCTTGCTAAGACTGAGCTTTTTCTTTTCTTAGGAAAAATTTTATTCTCGGGGTTTCAAGAATGAATTTGATGCCGGGTGCTTATGAGAATGGTCAGCAGAGCATATTTAAAGTTCAAAGGATGTTATTAGAAACGTATTTTCTGCTGGAAATAGAGGTTTAAAATAAGTTTTAATAATGGAATTATATATATATGTTCTGCCGATTGCCAGCTTGCAACTGAAAATGCTGTTTTTGTTGTCTAGGGTCCCCAGTGAGAAAAACATCTACAGTGAGGGTTTAGTATTATTTTTATTCTATATAGGCCACCTGTCTTTTTTAAGATCCATTCTTTTAAGACCCACATTGCAAGTCTTCCATTGAGACCTCCAAACTGCTGCCTGATAACCTGGGTAATTAAGCCCTATCATTCAGGTGGCAGTTGTAAATCCCAAGCCTGACAGTTGCAAAAGCAAATTGTCAATATTTAAAAAAAAAAAAAAATAATAATGAAGACTATTTAGAAATGTTCTTACAATACGGCTCTGTATCATGCTAACAGTCCATTTTAAGGTGATATATACCTTTATAAAAATATATTTAATGAATTAGCTTCTATCATAAATGCCCATCCTCATATATAGCATAAAAAAAAGGAAAAAGACTGAAAGAGAGAGAGAGAGAGGGAGATAAAGCAAATGAAAGAGAGGAAGAGAGCTTATCAGGGAAGCTAGGACTGAAGCCGATTTGAAATATTACCAGCCTTGCATTTTTAAATTTGATGCACAACAACCAGGATGCTAATACGTCTCTTAGTTTAAAGGAGGGGGGAGCGCTGCTTCTAACTCCTTCAGCTGAAGATTAGGAGAGAGGCTTTAAGAAGATTTAAAAAAGAGGAAAATCAACTTGTGAGGAGCGTAAAGAGACGGTTTGTGATTCAAGATGCTTTGGGCAATTCATCATGGAAATGGGTTTCTGCGCTGAGGCCATGAGGACCATTTTTGGGCCTGTCAAGGAAGTCTGTTCCTTTTTTTTTTTTATACATTACATTGAGAATGTAAATTGTATAGGAAGAAATGTGAGGGAGGGAGAGAGGGAAATACTATTTGGAACGGTGACAGGGTGTGTTAATAGGCAGTGAGGTGCAGAACATCTCCTACTGCTTCAATTATAAGAGATACAGAGTAAGCTGAGAGCCGGAGCTGGAGGGGACTGAAGGGGAAAGGTGAGATAGGGAGTAAGACTTTTGTTAAACATGCAAGAGCTATAGGAAAGATAGAGAAAAAGAAACATAGTCTTTGTTCAGAAGTCGGTTAACTTAGTTAAACATGGAATGAATCTCATTCATATCACCCAACCTTTTGCCGAATGCGACGTATTTTTGCATTGTGTTATTGCACTGCTCTGAGTGTGTGCAATGCACAACAGAAACATTGTACCAACAATCTAGATACATTTGTCACCATTATTATTCTCTATGCCAGCATTGTCTGGCAGCCAACATACCCTCAAGGGCTCCATGTATCTTTCTGTGCAAATGCATCTTTGTAATATCAATAGGGAAGCACCAAATCTTTATTTTTGGATTTGGCAAACTGATCAAATCCTTCACATAAGACGCCAACCAATTGCCAAAACAAATCCAAACTCTAATTTACATATTACTTTTAAAAAATGTGCCTTCCGTCAGAGTTTAACTTTTTGCTTGCCAAGTCAAAGGCTGAAAGTGGCAGCAGTAAGGGACTTATGTTGGCAAGTGTGGGAATAAACTACCAGCCAGCGATGCATTTCTGCATATAGCAACCCTCTGCAAGCATAGAGACCTGTCAAATTGCTTCTGAGCCCTGCTTGTCAGAACAACCATACCGAAAACAGACACAAGGCAACTTTGTGCCTGTTGTTAGGATATTCCATGGGGGCCCCATGTTGCCCTTGCAATGAGAGCCTTCATGCCAGAGGCTGCAGCCTGTCGAAGGTAAGACATGCACTATAACACATACACATACAGATGTTTTCATTGCATTTTTATATCTGCACTGGAAATCAGAATTTGGGAAATTATAATTCATGATTTTATTTGATGATTTTAGCCATTTGGTATATGCTTTATAAGAGTACCATACCCAGACATATTATTGCGCTCAGATAACATATATTGTCTGGTTTGAGACACATAAGGCTATAATATGAGTCAACTGTGAACATACAAAGGTTGGCTGGTAAAATCCATTATGTTTACCCAAGGATAGCTGTGCACTAGTGATGCCTAGAGAAACATTTCACCCTTTTGTATTTTCAATACAATATAGCTATTTTCAAACCATACATTGTTCCCATATGTAACCTTACTGTAAAAGATTCCTAGGACACATAAAACAAGTCCAGTAACACTGCGCTCGGCACCCGTTCCTGATTTCTTTTATCCATATCATTGAATGAGCCTTATAAAAACTGACATTCATATTGTCATATACTGTACAGGTACTGTATAAGAATTATCTTCATTGCCATAAGATAATGTAGAGTTGCAAGTCCTGAGTAATTATATATTTTATTTTAAAAAATGTAAATTTTGACAATGATTTGATACGGTGGAGTAGAAAGACATAAGTGGCCATTTACCAATGACAGCCTTGTCCTTACTGACAGCCACAGGGCAAGCAGTGAAAACTGGACTTTTTTTGATGATTCTCCCTACTTAGGAATCTTCTCATCTACCCCACATAAATACAGCGCTATCAAATACAAGCAGCAGTGGATTCATCAGCGAAGCGTAGGCCTTTAGGGTTTCATTTTGGAATATTGCTCTGAAGACAACTGTATCCATCCTTACAATAAATGGAAAGAATGATTGGATGAGGATCACATTCATTTTGCAGACATTTTGCAAATGTACGTTTTATTTTTTTGTAAAGGTTAGTTTTTTAAAGTTTGTTTTAAAGCAGTGATTCCATACTAGTTGCTCCCAAGCAACATGTTGTTCACTAACCACTTGGGTGTTGCTCCCAGTGGTCTCAAAGCAGATGCTTATTTAATGAGGCAAGTTTTAGTGGCATAAAAACCAGGTGTACTGTCAAACAGAGCCTCTTGTAGGCTGCCAATACACAAATGGGCTACCAAAGAGCCAATCACAGCCCTTTTCTGGCACCCCAAGAACTTTTTTCATGCTCGTGTTGCTCCCCAACTCTTTTTACTTTTGAATCTGGCTCATAGTACAAAAAGATTGGGGACCCCTGTTTTTAAGATTCACATAATTTGAAGCTCTCACGACATAATTGAAGCATGCTCACATTGAAAGGCATGTTTCTGGTGGTTTCAGGAAACAATTGGCTGTTGTTTGTAGGTAACTCAGTAAAAGAAACAAAGATTAGATTCTTAAGAATATTTCTTTCACTTGTTTGTTGCTTTCATTTGTTTTATTATATTATATTATTGCTATCATTATTCAGTACAAACAGCTTATTCTTTAGATTGTTCTATATAGTCACCCAAATGTCATCGACATCTGTAATTACTCACCTCACAACAGTTCAAGTACTGATGGATTATTTTTTCAGACATAATGTAATATTGAAATCATATTATTAAACAGCACTTAGCCATGATTGGATAGTATCTGCCTACCGTATAACCTTCCGTGTATTTGCAAAGGGGTGTCCATAGTAATCAGGAAATCAATTACCTGCAGTATAATTTCATTAATAGTTGATTATATTGACATGTTTGCTTTTGTTGGTTGTAGGAAGTCCTTGGAGGGGGTAAGAGGCTCCTTGAGGTCGGGAGACATTACTGGGCTAAGAAAAGAACACACAGATAACACCTTCGAAACAAAAAATGAAAGGAAGAAAAAGATAGTTAAATAAGGCATCTGAAGGTTGTCAGAGTACTTAATCGTTTTGGCAATATCACTAGGGGAAGCCTAAGCACTCTCCCATTCTACAGAGACACACTAGATAAAACTTTAGAACTCACCATGATGGTAAACCGTGCTCTGTTTTCCTGATACCTATGCTTTGTTGGATTTGATCCCAAGAGCTAACAGCTTTGCACCTACCTGACCTTAGAGACAGCCAGCATGGCCCATGTTTTATTATACTGAATAGTTTAATTTTACTGGCACTGGCATGTGTGATAGTGAGCTGGGGGTGCAAAGCACTAAAAGACACTAAAGGGCAGATTTATCAAGGGTCGAATTTCAAAAATGTTGGAATCCGAATTCAAAAAGACCAACTGAAATTAATTTGACTTTTTTTTTTCGATTGAATAGGTCCGTTTTTAATCGAATGGGCTCAAATACAAAACTATTCAATCAAAAACTGACCTATTTGAATGAAAAAAAAACTCGAAGTTTTTGAAATTCGACCCTTGATAAATCTGACCCTAGGCACTTGCACCACACCCAAAGCACTTGTAGACACTAATCACTTGAATCACACCTAAATAGAGATACAGACTGCATTCTGTGCCTTGCCCTGGATTGCCCAAAAGGTGCAACTCCCGGAGGACAAGGTGGGGGGCAAGTGCATTTAGGGCACTTTGACACTTGACCACGTATTAATTAAGGGTTTTAGAGTCCTGTAATAGTTGTATCATACAGAGCAGGGATCCCCAACCTTTTTCACCTGTAAGCAACATTCAGATGTAAAAAGAGTTGGGGGGCAACACAAGAATGAAAAATGTCTTGGGTGGTTCCAAATAAGGGTTGTGATTGACTATTGATAGCCCCTATGTGGACTAGCAGCTTACAGGAGACTCTGTTTGGCAGTACATCTGGTTTTTATACAACCAAAACTTTCCTTCATTCCTTGAATTCAAAAATAAGCACCTGCTCTGAGGTCACTGGGAGCAACATCCAAGGGGTCGGGGAGCAACATGTTGCTCGCGAGCTACTGGTTGGGGATCACTGATATAGAGTAGCATAGCATTGCCTGCCCTGCCCTGTCCTGTTTGGGGCTCCAGAGGTCTTGTGTCCATGAGGCTCCTTCTTTGAACCTCCTGGATTACACAAAAAAAAAAGTTGTGCACTGTGATGAAGGGGTGTGGGGCCCCTGGAACTTTTGCTATAACTTTTTGGAGGTAGTAGTTTACACCGACTGAATCGCTGTATTTTAGAGTCTTGTTTACCTGGAAGGACTCAACTGACCAGAAAGGAACTTGAAAAGTGCTTGTAATCAACAATGCCAGGAGTTGCCCATATGCCACCTATATTATGCCCCTGAAATGTGAATCAATAACAGGCACAAGCATTGATGTATACAAAAACAGGATCGACTCTAGGTGTTGTCATGTCTCCTGTAATAGCCATTATTGCAGCAGATATATCCATGGAATGCCACCCCAATTTCCATACTGTGTAGGGTTAAAAAGAGGTATTTGAATATACCCTGTTTTTTAAATAGAGTTGGGACATTACTTTTTGCGAAAAGTTAGCAAAAAAAAATTTTTGTGTGTCAGCTCCTGATCTTTGATGAATGCAGAAGAACTCACATCTCAACAACTTGGTTGATCACCTGGACACATTTAGGTCCCTTGTTATAAAGCATTGAAAAATTAATAAAACAATTTAGTAAAATTGTCATCCTTACAAAATGTCATCATCAACATAAACTGTCATTCAAAAACAGCTGTTTTGCACTATAGCCAATTTTTTAAACCGTCAGCTTTGGGTTCCATGGGTATATTCCCAGGGAAGTCAGCTTTGCAAATGTTGAACAAGGTAACACAATTCATGAGAATGAATGGACCAGGTAAAGCAGTTCATGAGTTTAAGGGATTCAGATAGTTTGTTGCATGCATAGATAAAACAGCTCAGGTAAATAAGAGTTCAATAAGATTATTAACTGGAATAATAAAGCACATGTAATAAAGTAGCATTTTGATTCACTTTGCAAACTTGGCTTTTCGTGTTTAGATGGATTAAGTTTTCTCAAACAGCTTCATTCTCTGCTCCAGCTACTTTCTTTTAATAGATACAATAATAACCTGAACTTAGTTTAAATGGGTTCAATTGTTTAGCTTTTTATTCTGCAGCTCTCCATTTTGCAGTTTAAGCAATGTGGTTGATATGGATTAAATGACTCTAGCAACCGTGAATTGATTTTTAATAAGAGACTGGAATATGAATAGGAGAGAGCCTTAATAAAAAGAGGAGTAGTAAAAAAACAATAAATCTGTAGCCTTACAGAGCATATGTTTTTAGAAGGGGTCAGTGATAACCATTTGAAAGCTGGAAAGAGTCGGAAGAAGAAGGCACATAATGCAAAAACTATAAAAAGAAAAATGAAGGGCAACTGAAACATTGCTTAGATTTAGCCATTCTATTTTTATTATGCTGTGCAAAAAAACAGCTGGATAAAACACCACACATCTCCATTTAAAAAGTGGCGTAAAAATGTTGAATGCACTATTTTCTAAGCATGAAGGAATATAAAATAATGACAGAAATTCTGGGGTTTGCATGTTGTCAAATTTACACACATCAATAGAATTTGGCATTTATTTTACACAGCTTTTTACAACTTTTTTTCAGCGACTTTGGTTTTGCACAACACACTAAATAAGCTCTTTAATCTTCGCCTTTCTTGTTTTTCTTTCTTCCAAAGATCCTGAATGACTTCTCGCTTTCTCAACCATAACCTTATGCTTGCAACCTTATCTCATCATGCATGATGCCAGTGCTTAATAAGTGCAGGATACAGATGTTACTACAACAGTTAAAGGGCAAGGAAAGTGTAAAATAGAATGAGGCTAGAAATGCTGTATTTTGTATACTAAACATAAACATGAACTTACTGCACCACAAGCCTAATCAAACAAATGATTTATGATTTCAAAGTTGGCCACAGGGGGCTGTCATCTTGTAACTTTGTTATACATCTTTGCAAGACTAGACTACATACACATGCTCAGTGTGGTCTTCTTAGGTATCGTCATACATGATTAAAAAACAAAGCTGCTTGAGTTCTGCATGGCTGTAATAAGTATGATTGTTTCCCTGCCAGAAGTTAGGGACCAACTGCAAATTCCTATTAACAGCAGTAAATGAAGGGATAATTTCACTGCATACAGTCAGGTTTCTTATAAAAATGGTACAGATTTTTTAATTAAAGTATATTGGAGATAGATTTTCTTTTTCATCAAAGAAAGTAAAAATGGAATTTTATTTCTTTGCTTTTCCTTGCCCTTTAAGGGCTGGTGGCATTGACATGTACATATAATAATGTATTCACAGTGCGTGTGTTCATGCGAAGGTGGTCAAACATGGCTAGAGATGAGCAGAACCCCTTCAACAACTAGAACCAAACAAGAGGATCTTTGCCTGAGATGGGGCCACCTGAGACTGAAACTTATTGTTCACCAGACCCATTGGTTGCTGGTGACCAAAAAAGATTTTTTGAGTGTTCATAATCAATCACTGACAAAACCTGATATAGAAATTTTCTAGAATGCCTGATAAACAGACTAATAGATTGTGAAATGCATTATATAGTCAGTAATGATAATACAGACCTTACAGTCAGACAAAAAA
>CM044439.1:146357936-146374747 GCA_024363595.1 Xenopus borealis
ATCGAATGATCGGATATTCGATAATTCGATCATTCGATGATTGAAGGATTCAAAATTTTTGCCTACTGCTTACTTCACCTGATTGAACCTACCGAATTGTAATTGAAGCCCATGGGAAGCTGCCCATAGGCTTCTGAGGCTAAGTCAAATACCATTCATACGATTGAAGCATTCGATCGTTCGAATCGTACGAAGGAAATTTTACAATTTTTTTGTGAAATCGAACGATTGGTATCCGATCGTATGAATTCATCGAGAAATAGAATATTGAGCAAAATGATAGTCTAAAACAATTCGATAAGCATTCGATGGTCGAATTTCGAGTAGGATCGAGCAAATTTTGGGGAATAATAGTAAATTTGCCCCTAGATGTACATTCATGTTACAGAGTCATTTTTAGTGTCAGTATCACTTTAAATGCAAGGCAGGGTGCTAAGTGCAAAAAACAAGAACACTCCATCACATTCTTTGCATTTTGTCACCTGCCCCTTGAGAAAGTGCTGCAAATATACTGAGAGATTTAGGATGCCGGGGGAGGGGAATAACCATCCACCTAAGTGCCCATTAGTACCCATCTGTACCATACGCTAGATTAGCAGCCAGACCCCTGAAGCGATGTTTTTGCTCCCCTTAGGTCCAGGGTCTCTTTATATTACTCTTATGTTCCACACTATTAACACCCAATGGCCAATGTGTGCATAATACTGTATCAAATAACTGTATAGTAACAAATGCATTAGCTCTATGTGTGATGTGACACAATATTACACCAATTTACTCCAGATGTTCATAGGTTTGTTAATTTGTCAATGAAAATTAGGGATGCCCTGGACCCTGTAAATCAGGATTTGGCCTAATCCTCCTGAACAACTAACCAAATCCAAATCCTCAGAGTGCCTGGAAATTTGAGGTAGAAATGGCTGATTTGTGCTCCAAAACAGATATCTGTGCAAAGCATATGCAACACATTTTAGGGTCAGATTCAGTTTGGACAAGCTCTTGGATTCAACCAAATCTTTTTGAAAAAGGCTTGAATTTGGGGCATCCCTAATGGAAACTGAGTCATATTAACCAAAGAACATCAACTAATAATGGGAGGTTTTTATCTTATGAGGAAATTCACCAGTAAGCTTGTCTGAGGAAGGAGCTTTAATAAACGAGAAACATTATTTGTAATTGAAATAAAGAATAATAGTCATGCAATGGAAATGCATAATCGTTTAAGTGATACAGTATATATCTTTACTGTCTATGAAAGGTTATTTTGGATTATAATCCTTAGGAAAAAACAATAAGAAGCCCCCACGAATTTAAGAATTTTGTTAGTATAATGGGAATTAAATTACAAGCCAAATCTGATGATTGTCTCGGATGATTTGATATGTCAGTTTCTATTTGCACTGATGTGCTGACACAGGCAGCTGAGGATTCTAGATTTCACACTGTCTATTCAGCTGGATATTCCTTTTCACACTGCACTGAACAATGACATTATGGATCCATCAGGTGAAGAGAGGAAATACATTAAGGAGATTATAAGCAAGGTATATTATAGTTACAACTGTTTGTAGAATCTAAGGTGTGAATCATGCCTTTTGTACTGTTTATTCTTCCCAATAAAACACACAAGGCCATGGCTGGGAGAGAATGACCCAAACAGTAAACACCCAAAAAGAGCAAAATATGCTAAGATATAGATAGCTCATTAGATTGCTCCAAAGTTAGTATAAGAGGCAGTATATATATATATGTATACTGTGTGTACACTAGTACAAATCAACTGACCCGGTTTTCGGATTTTGCTTGAATTCATTAACTTTTTCATTAACTTAAATTCATTAACTATTCAGTGTGGCATTTTGTACGCTCTTTCTTGCAGGTCACATACCCCCATAATGTAGATATTGACATCTTTGGCTCTCCAGATGTTGTTATATTGCAAATCTCAGTACCTGGATGCTGGAAGTTGACAGTTAACACATAAAGGTCCAGAGGCTGAAGAAGAATTAAAAACTGGGAACAAAAACACTGTATTTGTAAAGTAAGAAAGCCTGTAGACTGCCAATACCAGCCTATTAGGTGTAGCAGGAGAGCCCTGCCAACAGTGGTCTTCAACAACGCACTTTTGAGACCCCAGAAGTTTCTGCTGTGATGTTGACAAGAATGATACACATGTCTAATGCGGTACAATAGGGGTCAGGCAACAGGTCAGAGTTAGTCAGTGAACACACAACTTCAAAAACAGTCAAAAAGTCAAATAACCAGCAGGAGAACATAGTAAAGGCTTAGCACGGGCAGCAAAAGAACGAAGACCTACTGTTTATATTTGAATTTGGCACCAAAATTGACACCAGAGTGTCTGCTGATGTCATGACGCGGTGATGTGAGGCACCAAATCACATCAGAACACATTCCAGAGCACGCCGCATAAGATAGACCTGGGGACCAGAGCATCTGCAGGTAAGAGCACGCCAGTTATCTGGTGTCTGTGACAATATTGATTAATGGTGAATAAAATTCAGCCCAGATGTGCTCTAGTTTATACATACTCCATTTAAGTCTCTGCTGACCTAAAGGAGAAGGCAAGGCATAATCACTGGGGGGGAGGGTGCCAAAATGTTTGCTTACCTGAAATCCCAGGCATGGTGCTCTGATCACTGCAAAATGCATCTGTTCCAGGGTACTATTGTCGGAGCACCTATTGCACCTATTGTTCCTGTTGAGCCCCTCTGTGGCCTTGGTCCAAATGCATATGCCCAGTAGATTGAAAGGCCAACTTTTTGCATTTAATTGTGGCTGCACTGGGCTACAGAGAGGATTCAGGAAGATGAAGAATATAGTAACATGGATCTCCTATAGTAGTAGCCTGTGCCTGTGCCATTTTCATTAAATAGGAGCACCAGCCTGGGGTTTTAGTTGGCATCACTGAGGGAGCCTAGCGTTTAGCCACCCTACCAAGGATTATGCTGTTTCTTTTCTTTTACAAGAGCACACAAATATACACTGAGGGTGCTTGGGGTTTTGTTAAAATACAAAACAAAAAAGGTTGTTTTGCAATAAGTCTTGATTGCATTTCTGGTTTTCCTTCCAGTTACCATTATTTTATTTTGTAGGAGCTACAACTGGCCAGTAATCAGTGAAGTAAGAACAGTTGAAATGATGTAAAATATGTCAATATGATCATCAATGACCCCAATGACAAATGGCGATCTACAACAAATCACAACAAGAGTTCAGCCAAAGAAAAGCTCACAGACTCCCGGTTTGGAGTAGTATAACATGTTTCAGCTTCATGGAGATGGAAGTGACATAGAAATGGACTAGATTTGATTCCAACAGAAAAACATATCTCCTAATTCATTTCCAAACGTCCCCATAGACTTCCATGAGATAAACCATGAGCTCAGTTTTTCTAATACAATTGAATGTAGCCCAATGTGTGTAATATATCCTGTAAAAGTAAAAGAAAGCACAATTATGCTCTTTGCGCTAGTGTCCTGGCCCTCTCCGCCGCCCTCATGGACCACCCAGACCCCCCTGGCGAAAAAAGTTTGCTGAGCATGTGCAGTTGAAGCTAGGTCCCCATCAACGTCAACTGCACATGCTCTTGTAAGAAGAGAGACTAAATCACATGAAATGTTGCCTGCCAACCCGCTGTGCTGTTCTGCGGTTAAGGGGTCCAGTTTAGGAGGGAGGGTTCTGGAGGAGGGCCCAGTTATTAAGGTTTTCATTTTCCATTAACCATTTAAAAAGCTACATTTTAATGTGGGTGCAGCTTTAAAATTTGACCATGGATGCAGGGCAGATCAGCCGTTCCACTAGTGTTTTTTATTTGGCAGTGAAAACGCTCTAAGCCTTAAAGCATAATAGGTAAAAGTTATACATTACTTGGGGTGACAGTTTTGTACAAATCTGAAGATTGAACTGAAGAAGCCACTCGGATGAGTGGTGAAACGTTTAAAAAACAAAAAAACAATAAGAGGGTTATTTATTGAAGTTTTTTTTACCATACAATCCAAATTTTTAGTAGGAAAAAAAAAATGAATTTTTCAGGATTTATTATACCCCGATGATGGAAAAAGTCCAAATCCGAAATCTGGCATCTCACAACTGCGAGGTTTCATGTAAGTCAATGGGAGTAGCCCCAAAGATATCTTGATCTGCGCTGGGTTTCATGCAATAATCCGAAGATTTCGTGATTTTCGGGCAAAAAGACGAAAAATTTGTACAATCTCAATTTTTCCCAAATTTTTCAGGTTTTTTCCCGCACAGGCAATTTTCGGGAAAATTTATTGATAAATAAGGGGGAAAACGTGTGCAGATTTGGGCCAAGGAGTTTAATAAGATAAATTCAGACTTTGATAAGTGGGCCTCCCCATGTCCAGTTGCCTTTGACTTAATTCTACTAGCTACTGTAAACCTGAAAACTATTTCTTAATTTATTATTGGATACAGAGAATACAGATGCTGTATAATTGGCATTGCAAAGCCAGCACTGAATAGGTAGAAAGACATTTATGCATTCTGTTTTGTCAGTCCCTTAGGAAACATGATTCACTTGCACTGAAATCCTTCGTAATTACAGTGACTGATCTCATTAAAGAGGAAACTGAAATATTGATCTCAGAACTCAGTCCCTGTGTGTGGGTATCAGCGCGTGTGGAATGAAAACACCAAAAGCTGCTGGAAATACAGATCAGGCAGCTTTAAAGTTTATTGATATACTGTGTCGAGGATTAAGGTATTGCAAATAATCCATATGCCTTTAGGTTTATTTATGAAGGTAATGGATAATATTGTATATATTAAAATAAACTCATTTCTTTTTTTGCTATACATTGCCAAACACAAATCAGATCGACCACATAATGTTTATAATTCTGTCTCCAGCTGAGACCATAGAACACATAATGAAACACAGACATGCAGCTGCCCCAGGACATACAAGTGCATGACTTTCACATCTAGTCCATGAGTCTCTGGTGCAAATTTACAAAAGCACGAAGTGTCTAACACTAGCGCTAATTCGCCAGCGTGCCGTCATTTCACAACTTCACTAACAGTGTCCCTGGCGAAAATTCACTAGCGAAGTAGATAGACTTGCGCAACTTCACACCCTTACGCCAGGCAAAGTTGCGCACTGACGAAGGGACGTAACTACGCTAATTCAATAAGATTAACATTTTTGTGAACGTTACCTCTTCCGCTAGACGTTACTTCACCAGGTCAGACCTGGTGAAGTTCAATACAATAGATAGGAGTTTGAAAAAAAACTTGAAATTTTTCCCAAAAAAGTCCCAAAAAATGCTGGGGTCTTTTACCTTTTGTAGGGTGATAGTCTGAAAAACACCAAACATTTTTTAGGGTTACCCTCCTTCCCCCATACATTTCCTTATGGCAACACAACTATACAGGGGGCACATGTAGGGCAATAGGACAACATTATTTAATTTATTAAAGGTTTCCTGGGCTTGTGTAGTGGAATGTAGTGGCTGTAACATATACCTCTATTATACGCTTAAGTTTGCGCCGTATGCAAATTAGGCATCGCTAGCATAAATGTGCTTTGCCTGGCGAAATAACAGCAGCGCTACTTTGCTACCGTTCGCCGCCGTGAGTGAAAATTCGCCTGGCGAAGTGCGGCGAATGCCAGCGAAGTCCTCACTAGTGCATTTTCACACTTTAGTGAATTTGCCCCTATACCTTAAGTCCAATTAGGTATATATCTATCAGGTAGGTTTTAAAATCCCGGGGGGATCACAGGAGCACTTAAATACAATCCTCTCCCAAGGGACCTGCATAGGTGCCCATTATGATCTGAAGTTTGTATTTATGAACCAATGCCACAACCACTGTTATTACAGCAATTATTTTCACTCTCACATGGGTGTACATTCTATGCAACTGTCTTAGCAACAAGTACTTCTCAACTAGCAGTTAGGCAGGTTAAAAAAAAAAAGGTTGAACTTGATGGACTTTTGTCTTTTTTTTCAGCCTAATGTAGGGACCCATAAGTAGTATGGCCCTTATGGCTTCATTCCCTACCCCTTACCTTCCTCTTCCTGTTACTGGGCTAAGTCCCATGTAACAAAATATTGATACAGGTTGTGACCACCCCCTGCAGTGCTGTAATAAAAGTACTTTCAGGGAGGGGCACTTCCTCTTTGGCCTGCAGCAGTTGATCTGGGCAGTGTATCCACTGAGCCTGGAGTCAACAAGGCCCCAGAAGCGTTCGGCCCTAAAGGTACTACCACCTTTAGTGAAGTCGGGGATACAGGGACCCCGTGAATGAGGACTAGTTAGCTATAGATTAGCTCTGTCATAGCACTCTCTAGGAGAGGTGAGATTAGAGAGGGAAGATAGCACGGGCAGCTCAAGCTCCAACAAGGAGGATAGAAGGGAGTAGCTCTCCCCCAGGCTCTACTTTGCCTGAAGTGAATTCATAATTTTCAAGCCTAAACATGCAAAGGATACTAAAGGAAGTTGTAACTGGGGGATCCTTTCACAATGTGTAGTGTGCAAAGTACAATCTTCAGAGGCTGCAATGAACCAGTTTCTCCAGTGCCTAGAGCAGTGGTCCCAATTAGTGGCTTGCATGTGACATGTTGCTCACCAACCCCATGGATGTTGCTCCCAGTAGCCTCAAAGCAGGTTCCTATTTTTACATTTCTGGGTTGGAAGCAAGTTTTGGTTGTCTAAAAGCTAATAGTACTGCAAAAGAGATCTTCCTATGGGAAATCCATCGAAGTTTGTTCAATTTAATGAGGAAGAGAGAGGAGGCTTGTTGAATCAGCCAGCAAATTTCTGCTAGCAGTTTTCTGCTCCCTGTGGCCCTAGCATTAGACTACCTATCCATGTAGGGGCTACCAAATAACCAATAATAGCCCTAATTTGGCACACCAGGAACATTTTTCATGCTTGCGCTGCTCCCCAATCCATTTACAACTGAATGTGGCTCAAAAGGTAAAAAAGCTGGGAACTCCTGGCCTAGCACATCATGGGGAATTGTACAATGCTTCCCTCT
Source organism: Xenopus borealis (assembly GCA_024363595.1). NCBI lineage: Eukaryota > Metazoa > Chordata > Amphibia > Anura > Pipidae > Xenopus > Xenopus borealis. The sequence goes on from CM044439.1 coordinate 146,364,961, forward strand.
TTAGGCTGCTAGCCTCATGTTTTATTTTAGAAGGCATTAAAAGAACATCCTTTTCAACCATCCCTGACTTAATCTCTGGCTCTGAATTTTGCAGAGGTACTTAAAGGGAATGTAAAGGCAAAAAAATTAAATCCCATTTTTACTTTCTTTAATGAAAAAGAAATCTATCTTCAATATACTTTACTTAAAAAATATCTACCGTTTTTATAAGAAACCTGACTGTATGCAGTGAAATTCTCCCTTTATTTACTGCTGTGAATAGGAATTGTCAGATGGTCCCTAACTGCTGGGCAGGGAAACAATCATACTTATGAACAGCAGGGGGAGCCCCCACCTTACTTCCCAGCCATGCAGAACTCAAGCAGCTTTGTTTCCCTGTAAATCCCTAAGCAGCCCAGTCTTAGTCTTGCAAAGATCTATAACAAAGTTACAAGATGACAGCCCCCTGTGGCCAACTTTGAAAGCATAAATCATTTGTTTGATTAGGCTTGTGCTGCAGTAAGTTCATGTTTGTGTTTAGTATACAAAATGCAGCATTTCTATTGTTATTCTATTTTAGACTTTCCTTGTCCTTTAAGAGAATGTAAGGGAAGTCATTTTCATCCTGGGTGAAAATAACCAACTATAGAAACAGATTGGTGAATGTATTTCATCAATCAAAATGTAAAAAAACCCAAACATTAAAAGTTTACTCTTATATTAAATATGATTCAATAAATGCTACTGGCCTAAATTATAAGATAAACTCATCTTTACACTACTGCTTGGTAAATGCTTTGCTCGGAGTTGGGGAATGTGGTTTACTAAGAACAGCTGTCCAATCAAACATCTCAGACACAGACACCTTGGCAGTTATTTAAAGGGGGCTTTTATGCCCAAATTTATATGGTGGTTTTACCGTGCTAAAGATAGTGTAATAGACGTTGACTGTTCCATTATTTCATAAAATATGAAACATGTAAACAATTATGCCCTTGTTTAACTCACCCATAATGTTTTTGGAGGCAGAAAGTGCTAAAGAAAACTTTCAGCCTCAGATTTTTAATTAGTCTCAGTACTTCACCATTATTAAAACAGAGAAACACCAAAGGGGTTATTTATGCTCAAATGCAACAAAGGGCACACACAGTTATGTTTATTGACTCTTGCCCCTGAATTTTACTGAATGGCTGCAGCTCTCTATGTTTCAAAATGGATTTTCTGCCCCATGAATATATCACTGCCTGTATTCAGCAACACTGTATTCATAAATAACTGGTGGGAGGTGTTAAATTGGCACCCCCTCCCCAGGGCTGTATTTAGACATTGCGCGTGCTGATGTAACACACCATGTGCGCTGATGTCACGTGACATATTCAGAAGAAGCGACATCAGCATGCCGTATGCATGACGTCACTTCCGCAGTCTTCCACGGACCCCCTAACCCTCATCCCCTCACCGGATTTACTATGGAAATTTGTGGCGAAGGGTGGGGAGGGTTAAAAAAAACGGAAAAAAAAGGCACCCCAGTATATAAATACAGCCCTGCCCATCCCTTTCCATGTTTCCATAGTCCACAATGCACGCTCCCCAACTTGTTGCATCGGCAGATTAAATTTAGGATAGATCATTTGTGATCCAACAGGATGGCAGGGTTCCTTGTCAAAAACCAATCCCTGACCTGACATATATGCCAAGTTGGATATGGATGAAGTTGCACACACTCCTAACACTCCTTCAATGAAGAAGCCTGGTGCCCAGTGTGGGAGGTTGCGGCCCAGTGTACATGCCAAGTTGGCGAGCCAAGATTTACAAACTGGCTTCACCTTGGTCAACTCTTCTCTTCACCCCCTTCCCCAGCCTGTTCAGTCCCCCTCTGCTGTCCCCCCCCTTTCCAGTTCCGTCCCCCTCCCCTGCCAGTCACTGTCCTGTCCCTTTCACCCAGCTAAGTGCCCTCTTGTCCCCTTCCTATGCCGGTGCATGCGTGCGCTCTCAGGCATGCACTTGCAACTTTATTCGTTGGGCACAGCATTGGAGACTGATGTGCGTCTCCAGTGCTAGTCACTAATTGCAATGTGACTGGGACGCCCCTCAAATTCTGCCACCCTAGGCCCGGGTCTTTGTGGCCTTGACACAAATCCGGGCCTGCAAGTTGGTTGGGCAGTATGTTAAACGTGTGCAAATGTCACTACCCTCCTCTCAGCAATCTTTCTTTCTACATGTAGGCTTTGTGTCAAAGCCATATTTTAAATAAAGACAGTTAGCTGTAATACATGATTCGGACAAAGGGAACACAGACCATTGATTTTTTTAGCGCTAACAGTCCATCAGAAAATGACTTTGACTCCATGCCTGCATGTAGATAGATAGATTGTTGAGAGGGGGATAGTCAAGTTTGGACACATTTTGCCATACTGCCCTTGGTTTAGGACAAAGACTGGTTTGGCTCCATTTTTATAGTCAATAATCACCTTTAAGACACTGGAGAACAGCAATATATATAAATATAAATTTATAATGGGAAAGCAGTATAGATTTTGTTTAGGGTTGCTGGTATAAGAAGTCCTTGTTTGGCGTCAGACTGGTTTCATATTGCTGTTTTAAAATAAGAAGTTTGCTTCCTCTTCTACTGCATAGTGTAGCCAGCTCAGATTCAGTTGTTTCACTTCCCTCTGTATCAACTACATGCTGAGTAGCAGTTATTTCAGCTAAGAATTGTACTTGGTGAACAAGTGTCTTTTTCTTTCATGTCCAAATTTTTCTGGTTGAGTTTTTAAGGGTAAAAAGCCACATTTTTAGAGGGGAAAAAAAACAAAAAATCTTTTTAGATCTTTTATGCTCCAAAGCTGCTAAAAATCAGAATCCTAAAATACTCTAGCTAAAATATGTCAAAGACAACGGCACATGTCCCTTTTACAACCTACTACCTTTTTTTTTGTCTTCATGATGTTCAAAGGTTTGAGGCTGTTTGACACTGGTTTTGACTGAAAATACGAAAAAGTCAAGGGTTTCGGGAGACAACTCGAAAAAGTTGAGGTTTTTTGAGCGGCAATTCAATAATTGAAATATTTATAATTGTGTACAAGCACTGTAGCCAAATTGTTCAGTTTTAAATTGAGGCAAATGATCAGTCCCAAGCATTCTGGATAAGAGGTCCCGTAACTACATAGATAATACAAAAATGAATTAAATCCTTAAAATGGTGTATATTGAAGATGGACTTCCTGTAATTCAGAGCTTTTTGGATAATGATTTTCTGGATAAGGGATCCAATTCCTTTACTAAATACAGTAATACTTCATTTTTAGGTGTGTCTCTTCCTTGTACCCAACCATTAAGGCTATTGGCACCCAAGAAATTCTGCTGATGGTTAAATGTATAATGTTTTTCTATATGTATTGCTCTGTCTTCTTCATTGGCACAAAAGAATTGCACAAAACTAACTACGTGTCTGTTTTTGGGGAGGGCACTATTCTCTAATTTTGGTCCACCGTCATAGAAAGCCCAAAGAAAACAGTTTGCGATTTTCGTGGAAAACACTTCTCCAGACTTTAGCCTTAGAGGAAAATAACCAAGTTAATCACAGGAACCAGTCTATGGTTAATGATTCTTCCTACGCTGGGATTGACAGATAAAATGAATCCTTCACTCTTCAAAGAGCAGAAGGATATACGCATCCTTCTAAGTTCCGCCAAGCAACGCGGAGTGTAATAGACTGATGGGCAGATAGGAGATGCATGAAACCCACTGCAGGAGTCACAGGCACATCTATAGCCGGCACTAATGGAATTAGGGAAAACTGGGAGAATAATTAGATGAGTTATTCATAATTAAACCTAGTGCTATGAGAACATTCTCCCAAAAAAATCTCAAAGATGGCTAAACTGACAAATCTGGTGTAAGCTTGTGAAGATTCTCATTCATCCAGGTCATGGATATATCTGTAGAAATAAGTCAAATCAACTGGACTTGCTGTGTTTTTTTTTTTCTTGACATCGTATTGCCAGTCATCCAACTGGCTTTCCCAATAACTTGTAAGTTATTCTGAATTGAGAAAGCCAGTTGGATGACTGGTGAAACTTCTTCTAATGAAAAAAAAAACATCAAGTCCAGTTGATTTGACTTATTTCTACAGATATAATCTGCTGGTAACTTTCAAGACGTTCTTTGAGAATACTGAAGAGCATGATCTCTTAGCCCTTCATAATTATGAACCTATAACTGCTGAATTGAAAAAACAAATCTTTAAACTGCCAACTCTCAAATGCCAGATCATTGTTATATACCAAGGTACCTACAGCTACTAAAGCCATATTCAGTCATTCCGTAGATAACAGGAAGATCATTGCCTAATCAGATTTTATAAAATATAGAAGATATGGAAGAAAAACATCTGTTGAATTATTTTAATTTTTAATTGATCATTTTATAAATGTAGCTGCCCACCTCCAATCACTGTGGTACTAAATAGCAAATGTATCTAGTCCATTCCATTCCTTATAATAAAAGGGTGTTGATTAAAGGGCCAATGCATGTATGAAACAAGACATCTGTGAAGGCCTCTGAAGCTTCCATGGATTCTTCCATTCTGGTTGAGCATCAGAAGAAGCTAAAAGAGAACAGCACAGCTCAACAATTAATATAATAGGGGAAATTACCTACTGGGCCGCAAGGAGCTTTGTTGGCTAGTCCTAAAAAGGCATGTACTGTACACAAAAATCAATACATGGATTGGAAGTATTCACACGAGGATCAGTAAGTACTAATGTACTGAGCACAGCTTAGCTTGATGATGAAAAAGGGATCAATATCCGTTACCATGGAGGCAAGGGCCTATTTTTTACATATTTTTATAGCTGAGCTATAAAATGCACAGACAATTTCGTTTGTAATTGAGGCACTTTCTGTGAAGTTAGAGGTGTTTGGCTGCTATGCGTGTGATTGATTTGCTCCTTTGTGCACCTGTACTTATTTTCAGAATTCATTACCTTGTTACAGTTGTCTAAACAAAAGATGGCAGAGACATGACTGTGAAATTCATGAGTGCTCCTTTGTTATAGCTCAGTGAGGAACAAGCTAGGACAAGTCACAGTGTGTAAGCACAAAGCAAGATGCAAAGGAGAAAATAACTTTATATACAAGGATGAAAGAGAAATTTTTTCTATAGTGCTTTTTCCCATGGGACTCAATGCACTATACAGCAATCAAGGCTGCCATGCTAGGTGCACTTAGTATGTTGGGGCACCATGAGATTAATTGAATTGTCTGAATTGTCCAGGGTCACAAAAGCAGTTGCTACAAGTTGCTACAGGTAATCCAACCATGGTCTCTAGCTGATCCCACACTTTAAGACTTTAAGGCCTTGTGTACTTTGTATAAACATTTGATGAAAGTTAGCAGAAGGATTTTGTAATTTACCTTTTTCTTAAAACAGCGGGGGAGTGGGTTTTTTCTAAAGCTGGCCAAATGCTGGCTATGCTGCCTATTTGTCCCTTTCAGACCAAGTTGAGTTGGAGGCTTATCTACCTGTGTTTTGGCCTTGTCAGACAGTTCTTCTGTCTGGCAGATATCTGTTATACAGGTTTTATCCTATCAGGACAAAGACCAAATTGGATCATTAATGTGTTCCACTTCCTTCAACCTACAGTGCTGCCCATAATGATCAAATAAGCCAGATATCAACTGGTGGGCATATCGATAAAATCCAAATAAGTGGATCTTTACATGTATGGCCACCATTACGTGAAAGGAAATGGATACTAGAAGCAGAGGGCGGTTGTACATGTAGTATTCCGGGAAGATTAGTCGCCCAAAATCACATCAAATCTCCTCTTCTTCAGGTGACTAATCTCCCCAAAATGTCTTCCCGATAGCTAGAATGCAAATCACTGGTGGGATGGCACTTGGATCACTTCATTTTCTGAAGTCGACCAAAGTTGTCTCACAAGGACGCTGACCGACTAATCTCCCCGGAACACTAAGTGTGCAACCACCCTTAGATGCAGAAGTGGTGCCTATTTAGGAGAATATCAGAGGGAAGACATAGGTTTGCTTAGCCAGGCTGCTGCTGAAGTTTAGATATATAGTGTAGGAAATGTCCTTCATTGATAATCAATGATGCAAAGATGCAGGGCATTCCAAAAGTTGTTTCATTCGTTTAAGGGTAAATAAAAATAATGGGCATTGAGAAATTGCCCCCATGGGTTTCTTTAGAGAAAGTCTTAGACATGAAGAGGCCATGGACTGAACATGTGGTAGATTTTCCTAGATCATAATGGAAATGTAATTTACACCATTGTTTATTCTAATACAGAGGGAATGATGCTTAAAGTACTTACTGATATTGATACACCCAGAGCTGGGGAAATGTTTCCAGGATTAAGCAAGAGTAGGGACAAGTATGATTTATAATAGCCAAAGTGAATTTGTGCTAAAATGTTGCCCTTCCTCATATTGAGAGCCATTTCCTTCCTTCTGGATTTTCTGACAGATGTTTGATGCTGGTGAACCATGGAGCTACTGCCACCCTGAACATAGCTGTAGTTACATGTTGCAAAAAAAATTTGCTTTCCTCTTAGACATAAAGGACAACATTCTAAAAGGTTTTTACATTAGCACTTGAATTCCAAGACTGCACCAGATAAATATTCTAAGGTTCCAAAATTGAAGACCTGAGTTTATTTTACTTCTGAGGAAGAATTCTGGGATAGGATTCCAGGGATAAGGAGCTGCAAGATTATAGCAATTTTAAATGGGGGGTGAACTAGTTCCCCTCATAAAGGAGTGCAGAAGTATTCTAGAAGCAGAGCAGCAGATTGTCCGAAGGGAGGGTGTAGGAGTCAAGGAGACTGGTTAATTGTTTCCTTGGGCTGTTCAGTTCAATATCATCTGGCTTTTATAAAGTTCTGAATTCTGGGCAAGTTTGCAGCTCAGACCCCTCAAGCTGCCCAGTCCCCTACTCTGTCTGTTGGCATCACTGGTCCACTTTGTGACATCAATGTAACAAAAGGTGAAGCATATTATGGGGCCCAAAAATGTATTTACTTTGGGGGTTTATTACTGACTGCTACAGGTGTCCTATAAAGTTGATGTTTTTCTCCAACCTTTTATAGATAGTGCTGAACTGGGGCTGTCAGGTCTAGGGCACCCAAAAGAAACTGTCATTATGAATTCTATATACTTAGAATAAATTAATGTCACACTGTGACTGTAACTGAAAGGCCACTTTGAGTTGTTTTTCATGAGGGAAGTTCTAAGCCAGTTATGGGGGTCTGATTCATTTTATTAGTTGATAATAAGGATCTACATCCATAAAAGCATTGTTAGTATGCTGTTCCATTGAAAATATTATTTCAATAATGATTTATGAGATAATTTATATTGCTATATTTAACAAAAACTATTTCTTATGTAACATTAACATAATAAAAATCTAAATGAAAAGGATGAAACAGGAGGGGGGGTTTAGTCAAGTTGTTTGTTGACAGTGTCTTGAGATCTACTGATCACCAGCTAAAGGTCTACTAATAGATCTATGTGTTCTATTCATCCATATCCTTTCATCCTACTTTTATTGTATAGCTTATAGGAGAACCAAACCCATACTTTAAAACAAAACCTCCCAGCTCCCCCCCTGCCTACTTGCTACTTAACTTTTTACATTTTACTCACCCCTTGTGGCAGATTCAGGCGGCGGAGTTCACAGTAGCCATCTTCTTCAGTGATCTTTGTGTATTGAACGTCGTGGCAGCGTATTCGCAGTTGGAGCAAATTCCTGGTTCCAGACAACTGTGCATGCACCAAAACTCACAGGAATCTCAGAAGAACTGAAAGATGACATGAAGATTACCAAAGAAGATGGCTGCCGTGAACTCCGCCACCTGATATTTTCAGTTTTGGGATAGGTACCTCTCCCATTGACTTATACATGACCTTGACAGGTCTGAGAAGGCTGGCTTTTCTATTCTAGCTTTTTGCAGCATCAGGGTACAATAAGTCTAAAAACTTTTTATTTTATTTTTCTTCACAAGAAATTCAAGTTTTTGCCCCAAAAAGCCAGACCACATAAATTCGGGTTTAGTAAATAACTGTGAGATGCCCGCCATACTCTTAGCAGGGACACCTGCCATGTCCTTCCCCTTTGTGCACTGATTCTAAATTATGTGGTTTGACGTGGACTACAGATGACATCATTGTGTATAGGTGTGAAATTCAAATATTTAAACAGCCTGCATCTACTGTCTTGTTTCCCAACATAGGTAAATTCTCATAATTCCTGGGTGTTCTGACCAGTTCCTGACAATGACCAAGCCTTTTCTGCTGCCCGTTCCAACTCTTGCCTGTACCTTGACCATTCTATTGTATCCTGTCTTATATCTGCTTTCTGGTGTACCTACCTGGACTGTGACCTTGACTACACTCCTGCCTCTTGATTTTGTACTGCGCATCCTGAATTGATAAAGACTTGGCCGTTCTTTGACCACTCTCCTATTCTCCATTCCCGTTTCACGTATGGTTGCCTTGCTGGCCCAGAACTCTCTCCTAGGTACTCTCACAATAAGACCAGGTGGCACCTGAGTAGCAGAGTGCTCCTCCCAAATCGAAAGGCAGTTGTTATAGGTGTAACAATGAGCCGTGACATTGGGGTCTGTTCTGGGTTGGGATACCTAATGTCACAAGAACCCCCCCAAGTGAAGAAGAAGTCAGAGAAATAAACTGAGACAAAACCAGAAGTGCAAGAACTGCAGCTAGGACTATCACCAAGCATTGTTTACTTCTGTTGACATCCTTATGAAGGCAAGTTTTTGCACCAAATGTGCAGGATCATGTAGATGCAAGTACGGTAGACTACTGCATGGGCATGCACTCATATATGCATACCTCGTTGCATGTGCGCAGATAATTGTACCACACCAAGACATAATGAAGCCTTACAATTCCATTTCAAAGCAGAGACCTGTGTCTACCCCATGACTAAAGCGCTGCCTGTGTTCAGGGGACATAACCGTCCAGCTCTCTAACTTGTGTGTCGTTCAGAGAGGGAGAGAATTATTGCAGGTATTAACCCATAATAAGTTTGGCCCAGACACTGCATGTGCATCCGAAGGCTAAGGTATTGGTCAGTGGGCAAATATTGGAAGGCGTATCTCTGGGAAGGGGCACCCGACAGGGGTGCCCCCTCCCGCCATTGCTTTTTGCCTTGGCCATCAGAATACAGGCAAATGAAGAAATACAGGGCTTACGCAAAGGAAACTTGTCTGAAAAAATATCACTCTACGTCTACGCTGATGATATGCTGGTGTATCTGGCCCTAGAAAACCTCCTGACAACTGCTTCTGACTTCAGCCAATACTCAGATCTGAAAATCAATCTCTCTAAATCTATTGTGTTTCCCATAGACCCCCTCCCAGGGCACACGAACACCTTACTACAGCAAAAACTCATTTAAATACCTAAGTATAGTGATCCAGAAAGATCTTAATAGGTGTGAACAGCTCAGTCTGGATCCAGTAGTACAGTACTCTGAGTAACAAAGTTTCAGTATGGCAAGACCTACCTCTTTCTCTTCCAGGCAAAATTAATATGTTTAAAATGATCTTTATACCCAAATTTCTATATGTTCTCCATAATTCTCCAATAACCCCCCTAGCCCAATGGTTCACTAAAGTGGACAAAATAATTAGAAGCTTCTTGTGGGCAGGAGAACACTCACAATTAAACTTTAGGGTGCTACAGGCACCTGCATCTGGAGGAGGCCTAGCACTACCTAATCTTAAACTCTATTTGCTTGCGGCCCAGCTGGTATATT
>CM044439.1:146507711-146522724 GCA_024363595.1 Xenopus borealis
ACATGAAGCAGGGTTCTGAGCTGTTTTGTGCAGTATATTTTTAGAGAGACCTACATTGTTCAGGGGTATAGTTTTCCTTTAAATGATTTTTTAGTAGACAAACTCAATAAGATTGTTTTACCTCCACTTAGGATTATATCTGAATCCAGAATGAGTTACTTATTACAGAGAAATGGGAAATCCATTTTAAAAATGTGATTTGTTTCATTAAAAATGTGTGAGAGCCTGTCATTCAGAGCTTTCTGTATTAAAAGTTTCTGTATAGCACATCCCATACATTTGGTTTGTAGTGGCATTTCCAGCCCTTGGACCTCTAGTTTTGATAGCTGTGCCTTACAGTGTCTGTCTGGGTTTCCTGATAAATTCCTTCCATTAACAGACTGTTAAAGCTATGCTTTCTTAAAATTAGTTTTGTGTCTGCATAGGTCACATATTGATGACATACCTTGCACCTGTCCTTTTTAGAATGGCATGGCATATACCTTTTAGAACATTCATTTTATAAGGAGTGGGTTATGGATGCTCTTGCTGCCTTGTGGAGCACTAACACGTGCTGCCTTTGGAGACTGACAAATGAGGTTGTTAAAGGGAATGGATCAACATGTAATAGAAAAGTATTTTTTATTTATTTTAATTAGCTTTAAACCTAGTATTCAGTGCGGGGGTCACAGTAATATCTACCATAGAATCTCATTATTTTCTTTACAATTCTCACTGTTGCTCAGGGACTTAAAAACTGTGCATTATATATCAATGCATATGTTGAAATTGCTATACTCTTTGCAAGCAGTTCAGTTCTTTGCAGATTATTTTCTAAGATCCAGGTTTTTAATGGACCAATACAAATATCTTGGTTTTTATAGTGATGCACATTTTTCCCCCTCTGCAGTGCTCATGATCTGACCAAGTGGGACCTGTTTGGAAACTGTTACCGATTGCTAAGGGCTGCAATTGAGCATGAAGGAATGATGGAGCAGGTACCATTAAAATCTACAGTTAAATGACAACAAAAGAATACTTTGATTTACCTGATAACCATACAGAGCTAATAGAACTGTGTGCTTTTCCATTTCTTGTTTGCAGATTGTTGTGCAAGCTCTTCAGTGCTCACACTACTCCATTCTCTGGCAGCTGGTGAAGATCACAGAAGGCAACCCTTCCAAAGTAAGCCGCACATCAGTATCTACCATATACTATTAAGTCCCATGTGCCAAGTTGGCATTGTAAATAATACACTGGGATGAAGTTGCAATTTTGCAACCCTTTCTTTTTTTGTTTAATTAGGCATGACAGAAATGATAATGAAATATGTGCTATGTGAACTAGTTTATTAGTTGTTTGCAAAAAGTATTTCTTTGCTACTTTTATTATATTCCCCCTTAGAGCTGTTCATTTTGAGGATGCTTTATTAAAGTCATGTAAAGTTTCTTGTGGTTATTTTACAGGACGAAATGCTGACATTGAGAAAGACTGTGAAATCTTTCTTAGCGGTGTGTCAGCAGTTTCTCTCAAGCATGACTACACTCGTAAAAGAACAGGTAAAATATATTATATAAGGACAAAAGTTAAGTGGTTGTTCTTTGTCATTTAGTATTGTGGTATAGAAGTGCCATGCATTGCATTAATGAAGCACTGGTGCTTAAAGGAGAATTCAGCCATAACATTAAACCCATCCCTACCAAGACCCCCTCCCTCCTCCCCCCCCCCCAGCCTGTGTTACCCCGGGCAAATGCCCCTAATGTTTTACTTACCTCTCGGTGCAGATTCAGCCATTGGACTTCACGGGCTTCGCCTTCAGCTGCTTCTGTAATCTTCTGAATGAGAGTGAAGCTTCGGTGCTTCAACTGTGCATGCACCGATATGCCGCTCTCATTTCAAAGTTTACCTAAGCGGCTAAAGATGGTGCCTGTGAAGTCCGATGGCTGAATCTGCATTGAGGGGTAAGTAAAACGTTAGGGGCATTTGTCCGGTGTAACATTTAGGCTGGGGGGGGAGAAGGGAACGGGGTTCTTGATGGGGGGTAGGGTTTTTTTATGTTCCGGTTGAATTATCCTTTAAAGCGCTGATGTTGGAATGCTAAAAAAAGTCATGGCCAGTACTTTTTTTTCACCCCATTACACTGATGTGGACTCCAATATGCATTTAAGCTTGTGGTGGTACAACACAATGATAGGCTTTCTTAGGTTCTCCAGCTTATTACAGTATCCCACCACCCTAGCCCAATGAGTATGGAAATTGCGCCGAAAAGGGAATCAGAACTGGAATGGTGAGCTGGACCTGCAGAGGAAGGGGACTTTTTTAATAAGCAATATTATACCATTTGTTGTGTATATTGTTAAATTCTCAAATCACCACTGGCAACTAATTTGTTTTTCTCTTCCAGGCTTTTATGCTGCTCTGTGATCTACTTATGATATATAGCCATCAGTTAACAACAGCAGGCAGAGAAAACCTGCTACTGCTTGTTTTTAATCCAGATATGGGACTACAATCTGAGCTGCTCAGTTTTGTCATGGATCATGTCTTCATTGACCAGGATGATGAAAACCAGAGCATGGGTAAGGAGAGAGTATGTCTTGAGTTTTGTGGGGGGAAAAAAACATTTTGTGCTCTCACTTTAGGGGCATTTTCTGAGGGGAAACCTTTAGTTTACATAGTAAAATGATTGTTTTTTAGGAGAACCTGAATTTTCTAAATCTGTATTTGTGTATTTACACCTCTGCAAAAGGATTTTACAGAGAAAAAAGAAAATTGCTATTTTTCACAATATATGAATAGGTACCATAAAAAAATTTCATAGGCATGAACATCCAGCTGATTTGGAAACCTTATGTCTCTTTAACATGCCAATGCCAGATATGTATAGTTTTAAGGAAATTTGACTATTGTACAGCAAAAAAGTGCCTGCCGTGTTTTATCGAATTTTGAAAGCAAGGAGACAGAAATCTGCATACTTAAGATTCCAAGGACAAAAAGTCCTGAAGCAGTGGGTTTACCCCAGAAAACCATGTATTTTTGAAAAGTACTAGGGATGCACTGAATTCACTATTTTCGATTTGGCTGAATCCTTTGTGAAAGATTCGGCCGAATACCAATCCAAATCATAATTTGCATATGCAAATTCAGGGTGGGAAAGGAAAAAGTGGAAAAAATTTTTACTTTCTTGATTTGTTACAAAAAGTTGCGTGAAATCTCGCCCTGCCCAAATTTGCTTATGCAAATTCAGATTTGGTTCGGCCAGGCACAAGGATTCGGACGAATCCTGGATTCAGTGCATTCCTAAAAAGTACACATTCTGCTGATTCCAAAATGGATAACTATGAATCTACTGCTAACTACCAAGCATCAAAGCTTGTCTGAATGTAGCAATTTTTAAAAAAATTTATTAAAATTCCCATTTCCCACACTGTTTTAGGCACCCTAAATATGTTTGCCAGGAGTCCACTGAACAGTTTGATGCCCATTGTGCATCAAAGGTTGCAAATCAAAATTGTCCAGGACACATCAGCTACCTAAAAATCATCACATCTACTGCGTTTTTTTGTGGGGTAAAAACACAAATATATGTTTACCCCCCCCAAAACCATATATTTTTGGAAAGTACACATCCTGCCGAATCTAAAATGGGTAACTATGCCTTTCTGCTCCAAACTACTGAGTCGCAAGGCTTTCCCAAATTTGTCGGTTTTGGTGAAATACCTGAAAATTGCCTCAAAGATTCAAATATCCAGCATCTTATCATCCATGTATGAAAAAGCACCTGGGGTTTGCCAAACAGTTTGATGCCCATGTGTTTACCAAAGTATCTGGCATAGAGGCCCCCAAAATGAAATTAGTGCATACACATTTCATGGCATACATTTCTAATACCAAAAAAATACACATTCTGCAAATTCTAAAATGGGTAAATGTATTTTTGTATGGCAAAGCGTGAAGCCTTAACGCTACCTTAACTTTGTTTTTATGCGATTTCTGAAAATCATCACAAAGCTTGTATTTTACCATATTATGTACCCCATATTTCAGAACTTACCAGCATAAAACATCCTAAATATGAACACCAGGGCTCTACTGAATAGTTTGATGCCGATATGCAAAGGTTTGCCAAACCATGTGGCATACAGAGACTGGGGGTCTCAAAATAGTGCATATGAATTTTCACAAATGACACTCCGCTCAGGAGAAGATGAAGCCTGTGAACTCCGCTGGACAGGACAAGTTAGGGGCATTTACAATGGGGGGGGGGGGGGGGTTACAAGTAGGGGTTGAATTTTCCTTTAAAGGACATTACTAGAAACTGTCAGCATATTTTACCCTACTGCATTGTAATTATTTCTGGCAATTGCTTCTAAGCCAAAGCATGTTTTATGAAAGTAGTAGAGATCAAGCACCTGGGCAGCACTAATGAAAATGCCTCAAAGATGCCAACAATTTGTAACACACTCCCTCACACTTACACACATACTTACACACACTTACTTATGCACACTTATACTTACACACACACTCACTTTCACTCTCACACACACTCTATTATACTTCCACTCGCTTATATTTACACACTTAATTCTGTGTTTTCTTTGATTTTGTGTGCTGATTGTGTCCACTTCACTGTTTTTTTAATTTTTTTTTTTATAGAGGGAGACGAAGAGGATGAAGCCAATAAAATTGAGGCATTGCACAAAAGAAGAAACCTGCTTGCGGCTTTCTGCAAACTTATCATCTATGATATTGTAGATATGCATGCTGCTGCAGATATCTTCAAACACTACATGAAGGTAGAATTCACTCCCCTATGACAACAGTAACACATGCTAGAGCTAGGACAAATTTTGAAAGTGAGGAATCACATGTTTTGATATTCATGCTGGATAGCTTGAGATACACTCTTACTGACTGTCAATTCCCAATACGTAGATTGACATTTATCAATAATGATTCATTAACTTCCAAAATTCCACATTCAGTGTATAAAGGTTGGGCCTTATATTGTGAAATATTAGAATAAAGAAAAATATGTGCATGGTGCAAACCTTTTGTTAAATGGATGTTCTGTATCTACACTTTTTCACTCTTAATCCATAGATATCTACTGGGATGTGGCATCTGAATATACTGTTTATGTCACATTGTAGTAGGGCTTCAAGTTAATGGCATGGTCTAGTAGACCTATCCCTTGCCATTTATTATCATCCTATCTCAAGACCCAAGTAATAAGGTGGGGAGGCACAGTTAGAAATTCAGTTTGGGGTGTTCTGATTACTCCTTGCTAGAGTAGGCTGCGAAAAGCATTTTGAGCAAAGTAGGGAAATTTTTTTTACTAAAAGGGGGAGGGGTCGCAATATTTAGTAAGTATAACATGTTAAATTGAAAATTCTGTTGTTTCAGTATTACAATGACTACGGGGACATTATCAAAGAAACACTAAGCAAAGCAAGACAGATGGACAAAATACAATGTGCAAAGACCCTCATTCTGAGCTTGCAGCAGGTAATGTTTATACAGTTTATATATTTTTCGATATGGTCTCTTTACACTTATTTTTTGCATCAAAAAAGATCTTATTATGTCCCAGTCTCTGAGTTAGTTATGCAGGTATGGGATCTGTACTTGAGACCTGTAGTTTTCTGGCTATTCTAGAGAAAAAATCTGTTAAATATACAGTTGCTTGTTGAAGCACAGGTCTATGAAATGCCACCACTCTGTTTCAAGCATTTCTGGAAAACAGTAATGGTCCTTTGTGGAGCAACTTATAGGAAAGAAGTTATACAGATGGAATTCGTTGTGATGCAGAAACACTGCAATTAATTAGGGATTCACCAAATCCAGGATTACTCATGAGAAAAAAGGTTTCACTCTGAAATTTTGCACTGACTTTTTATTACTTTGTAAGTCAGGGGTGTCCAACCTGCGGCCCAGGATGTATATGAATGTGGCCCAATTGAAACTCTTGGTTCCCGAGGAAACATCATGTTGCAAAGAATATAGGAGTAGGCAGAAGTGGGGGGGGGAAATCTGTCCATTGCCCAGTTAGTAGTAGTAATAATGACTATGAAGATTTTCATTCATCCAGGTCATGGTATATCTGATAAGTAATTCTAAAGCTGCTCGGATGAGTAGTGAAACGTCTTCAATAATTACTCAGCAAGTCCAGTTGTTTTAGAATTACTTATATCAGATAGTAGTAATACTATTTTAATATGCAGGTGACCTACATTCCACTGTATTGTAGTTCTTTTCTGTGTATTTTCTTTACTTTTACAAATAAAAAGTGTTTGTGTATTTCATGTGTGGCCCCAGACTAGGGGGCATGTTTACTAAGATTGGAGATAAATATCTGGAGACATTTTTGGAGATGTTGCCCATAGCAACCAATCAGATCTTTGCTAACTTATAGGTGGCTGTTTAAATCTAATTGCTGATTGGTTGCTATGGGCAACATCTCCAGAAATCTCTCCAAATATTTATCTCCTATCTTAGTAAACATGCCCCAATGTTTCTTTTTCCAGTGTGGCCCAGGGAAGCCAAAAGGTTGGACACCCCTGTTGTAAGCTGTTTGTAGCTGTATCTCCTTCCATTTATATTGTTACTCTTGCTAGTGTCCTATAGCAGTGTTGGGTTTCCATAATGTTGTAGTTTCATCTAGATCCTTCAGACTTCTTGTGCCAGGAAAACTGTTAATAAGCATGTGAAACATTCATGTATCTTCTTTGTGTACTGTACCATTCTTTTAGAGATATTGTGTAATTAAAATTACATGGGAAATGTTCTTATTCATTACTATATTAATCTTATTATAGCTGTTCAATGAGCTGGTCCAGGAGCAAGGCCACAATCTTGACAGGACATCTGCACATGTCAGTGGCATTAAGGAACTGGCTCGAAGGTTTGCACTCACATTTGGTTTGGATCAGATTAAAACAAGAGAGGCGGTGGCCACATTGCATAAGTAAGTATCAAAGATAACTCCGTTTATAAGCAGCATATTTTCCCCTAAGCCTGCAAAAGCTATATAAAATATATTAATATGCATTGGTATACATTTATATGTGACCTGTTATCCAGAATGCTTGGGACCTGAGGTTTTCTGGATAAGGGATCTTTCCATAGTTTGTATCTCCATACCTTAAGTCTACTAGAAAATCATGTAAACATTAAATAAACCCAATAGGCTGGTTTTGCCTCCAATAAGGCTTAATTATGTGTTAGTTTGGGTCAAGTACAAGCTACTGTTTTATTATTACAGAGAAAAAGGAAATCATTTTTAAACATTTGGATTATTTTGATAAAATGGAGTCTACGAGAGATGGCCTTTTCATAATTTGGATCTTTCTGAATAATTGGTTTCCGGATAACGGATCCCAAACCAGTACAAGCTTTTCATATTTGCATGCATCAATTGCAATAGAGGTTTTGATGGAGTCATGGCTTGTTTCAGAAAGCCATATTAAATAGATACTGACACCTGAAATGAAACATTTTTACAAGTATAATAAAATTGTCTTTTGCAGGCGCTTTTTTATTTTGCCAACAATATTTGCTTTGATGTAAGCTGTGCAAGATAGATATGCATGTGAAGTGCCGAAAAACTCCTTAGGGTCAGTCCACACAAGGAGATTCAGGGAGATTAGTCCCCGCTGCGACAAATCGCCTCTTCTTTTTGTTTCCTTGTGCGATTTCGGAAAAAGTAGCGCTGCGTGTGAATTGCCGCCGGTCATTTTCATTTTAACCGGCACAAGACAGAGATAAGCAGTTTGAGGAGATTAGTTGCCCAAAAGAAGAGGATGACTAATCTCCCCGAATCTCCTAGTGTGGACTGACCCTTATATGTGCTACTTTTCATAATATTTTGGGCCAGTTTTCAAAGCAAGGAATAATGTCTGCATTAGTTAATGCTAGAGAGTTAGCTGCATGCATTGCTTAACTGTTTTTTTTTATAACTTTGTGTATTTGAATGGCAAAGCTGAATAATGCTAAAATATTTTTCTTTTCTTCAGAGATGGAATTGAGTTTGCCTTTAAATATCAAAATCCTAAAGGGCAGGAGTACCCCCCTCTTAATTTAGCCTTCCTGGAGGTGTTGAGTGAATTTTCCTCAAAGCTCCTGCGGCAGGACAAGAAGACTGTGTAAGTAAGAAAAGGAAGCGTACATAAATCATTTTCACTCAGAGTTGTGGGCTTAGTCATTTGTAGTGCACTGACAATTGTATTAATTTAAAATGAAAGTCTAATCTGTGTAATGTAACATTTTAGTTCCATAGGACCTTGATGATGGCCCAGTCAAAGTGAATAATTAAATATTAATTAATAATAACTGCTGTATGACACAGCCACTGCCCAATCTGCTTTATCTTATAGTAGTTTATCTTATAATAGCTGAGAAGCATACAAGGTGCAGGCTCAGCTTTTGCTCAGTTTTTCCACCTGCATTTTCCCTTCACTGTTGCCTTCTCCCTTCACTGTTGCCTTCTCCTGCTGGGAAAGAGAAGCCCAGCATACGCCTATGTGCTCTTGGCTAAATTCTGCCCAGCAACAAATGAGTGAAGCTGCAGAAAGTGTCATTGGCAATCATGAGCTGGTTTACATGTATGGGACCTGTTATCCAGAATGCTAGGGACCTAGGTTTTTCCAAATATGGGATCTTTCCTTAATTTGGATCTCCATAATTTGAAGGGGTGGTTCACCTTCAAGTTCAAATGGTCTTCGTTATTTATTTTTTTATAGTTTTTTTAATGAATTTCTTCTTCTGGCTCTCTTTCAAATGGGTGACATATATATTGTTACTGCTCCTTTTTATTACTCCTCTTTCTATTGAGGCCATCTCCTATTCATATTCCAGCTACGGAGGCATTATTGCCAATAGATTAGCCACAATAGTGCTAGAGTGCTATATTCATTCTGTAGAATGTTTTACCATACCTGAGTAAAAAGCTGTATAAGCTCTCTGTTTGTTTAGGATAGCAGCTGCAGTATTATCTTGGTGTCACTTATAGCTCTAGGCTCAGATTACATCAGAGATGGGGGGGGGAAGAGGAGCAAACTGAGCATGCTCACGCCCGGGGCAAGGAGGTTTAAGCTGAAAGCAGGAAGTCTGATACAGAAACCCATGTGTACACCATAGAAGGAAAGAAATGCAGTGCTTCTTTTGACAGAGGACCTTGAGGGTTTACTGGTATATTTAGGTAGACTTTTCTGAAAAGGCTTACTTAGATTTTTTTTTTTTTTGCACACAACCCCACAAATTCGAATGTTTGGTAATTATTCAAGCAGAAAAAACTTGAATATAAAACTTTGGCATCTTCAAGTTTCATGTAGAAGTCAGTGGGAATTGTTCTAGGCAAAATTCAAGCTATTTTTTTCATTCAAGACTGTCAGAAATTTGTGGGGTTTATTTTTTAACATTTATTAATTGAGGTTTTTATATTGGGATTTTTAATAAATAAACATTCAAGTTTTTTCACATTGGGAGTTGATTCGAAGTGAAAAAACTCCAAAACTTCAGAAATTAGATTTTTGATAAATATGCCCATATGTCTACTCCAAAAAAAATATTTAAACATGAATTCAGTCCAATAGGATTATTTTGCCTCCAATAAGGACTAATATATTAATATTATATTTTAGTTGGGAACAAGTGCACGCTACTGTTTTATTATTACAGAGGAAAGGCAAACCATTTTTAAAAATTTTAATAATTTTATTAAAATGGTGTTTATGGGAGATGGCCTTCCTGTAATTTGAAGCTTACTGGCTAATGGGTTTCCAAATAACAGATCCCATACCTGTATATTCCACAGCCATATAGGACACTTCACAGCACTTTGAGTTATCATTTCAAGAGCCCCTAGGTTGATTTTTGTATATTAAACTATCCATAAATTATTGCATTTACTTCCTCCATAGTTCAAGATAATACTGTGATAGTAGGCTCTAGGAATTGCCCCGTATCGAGCCCACAGCTCCTGGATTCTTTATGATGGCAGAGCACACTACTTTCTTAAAGTCTTTTCACCTCATTTAGAAGCTGAACTAAAATATTCTATTGAAGCAGGACCTTTGGGCCAAACTTTTTATATATGCTATAATAATGCTTTGCTTTTTCAGACATTCGTACCTGGAAAAGTTCCTCACTGATCAAATGATGGAGAGGAGGGAAGATGTTTGGCTTCCTCTCATCTCCTACAGAAACTCATTGGTTACAGGCGGAGATGAGGACAGACTGTCTGTGAATAGTGGAGGAAGTAACAGCAAAGGTTCTTCAGTAAGAAGTAAGAAAGGCCGACCTCCCCTACACAAAAAAAGAGGTATAGAAGGTAAGCAATGCACTGTTGCTTTGAGATAAAAACAATTCACTTAATTCTGTAAAGAGGACAGATGTTGTAAATTTGTCAGGGAACACAGTGTCATAGTCATTCATTATTCAGCGATTGCATTAACCAGCTATACACTGGTTCTTCTTGATCTCATCTTCAACATTGCATAGGACAAGGGTCCCCAACCGCTGGTCCGTGGCCCATAACCAGGCCGAGGATAGTCCTGAACTGAGCCGCCAAAATTCATTCAGTGCACCCAAACTGAACGCCAGCTCCCCCCGACCCCCCAGTCCTTGCACAAAAATTTGCTGCTGTACAGTTCCCCGGAACAAAAAAGTTTGGGAACTCCTTCCATAGGACACAATAACTGTTACAAATAACACAAGTTAAAATAATTAAAATGAAATAACCAATTTAAAGGATGGTCATTGGTGAAAATAACATTATTTCTCTGGGAACTCTTGGAGTTAGGCTCCAACCTCCAGGACGCAGGACACTTAGCTTAAAATGGGGCATGCCAGGGATGTGGCTTCACCCTCCCTACTGTAGCAATCCCTCAGTTTTTTAAGTGTCCTGCTACAGGAGGATGGACTACTCTTGTCCCCCTGAGGCAAGGAGAATATATGCACAGGAACAGCGGGGCCACCAGGGGCAGGATTACCTGTACCCTTCTAGGTGAACCCCCATCGAGGGAACTCCACCGGGGTCATTGACTATCCTGGCGGCTAAACCCGACCACCACATACAATTCCTGCTATCCACCCATAAGGGAGCAGTTAGATTATCTAACTGGGGAGAATGAAGAGTAGGAACCTCCTTCCTTATTCACTCTGTCCAGGGTTGCTCTCCCCTAGCCAGCTACCTAATCGCACTGTGCCGCCCTCTCCCTCTTTCACAGGCTCCCTGGGTAGAGCGATCTTCCCCTACCCTGTTCTATCACGGGCAGGAGGCTGGGTTCTTCTCTGTGGCAGAAACAGGGGCTCGCAACCACCCAGGGACCCTGCCCACCCACAACACTTGAATCTGGCGAATCCGTACAGAATACTTCTGCACAGGCACATCAGCAGACCCCAGACCCCTTATAGGCTATTCAGCTTTCCCAGTCTCTGGCATCCTTGCAGAGCCTTCCATCCATTGTGGATAATTTGGGTAAAGCTCTAGCCAAGCTAGGCCACAAACCCAGCAGAAAGAGCAAAACACTTCCCAGCCCCAAAGGGGACACTGACACCCATAACCCCTCTAATGGATCATCAGTGGGAGTGGACATCTCTCATTTAGAGGGTGAGCTTCCATCATCAGATGTTTCTTCAGAAGAGGATGAGGAGGAGACTAGGGGCAGAGATGTCCCTCATGAGGTGGACAATATCATCAAGGGAGTGATGGAAGTACTAAAAATCTCACAAACGGCTTCCTCTATGAGCTTGTTCAAGAGAAAACACAAATCCACTGCATATTTACCATCACATGATCAACTACTTGTATAATTCACGAGGAGCAGAACTTTCGTTCCAGGCTACACGGAAAATTCCCCAAGGAGACTTTCCAAATCTACAGCTTTACCAGTTACAGATGAGGCAGCCTACAGAGACCCATCTGACAGACTTCGAGAAGGATTCCTGAGGGCAGTCTATTCCTCCGCAGGATCAACCCTTCGCCCAGCGCTAGCGTCAGCCTGGGTAGCCAGAGCCATACAGACATGGTCTGAATCCCTAATGGCGGACATTCAAGAAGGTGTTCCCAGAGCAGATCTCATGTCATCCACACAGTCATCGCAGAGGCCGCAGCCTATTTGTGTGATGCTGCAGGGACACTAGTACTTCAAGGAATCTCGGTGACCCCATACTTAGAAGACCTAGGCCAAAATATAGAAAAGAACAGTATGGATCTTGACAAGCAATCTCACTTCTGAGTTTTGGCTGGACCATCAACTGGGACAAATGCAGTATGACACCCAGCCACCAGATGATATTCCTGGGTCTCCAGTTCAACACTTTAACACAGAGGGTCTCTCTACCCCAGGACAAACAGAGGAAGAAAAGACAATCTCCTTCATTACCAGTTACCCACAGTCCACCTGGCAATGAAGGTGCTGGGTCTGATGGTCTCAGCCATCGAAGTGGTACTCTTTGCTCAGATACACCTACAACCACTACAAGCCAACATTACATTCCAACAGGATGGAAAGGAGGTCCTCTGTCACAATGAATCTCCCTACTACACGAAACAAAACAATCACTGCTGTGGTGGTTAAGGCACCAAAACTTATCCACGGGACAATCCTGGGCAACACCAGACTAGACTGTCATAACAACCGACGCAAGTCTTTGAGGTTGGGGAGCAACGTGGAACAACAAGGTCCATGATCTCCCGCGGAAACCAAATTACCAATAAACATTCTAGAACTGTGTGCGGTCAGATTAGCCCTAAGCCACTGGTCACTCCATCTCCAAGACAAGTCAGTCTGAGTGCAAAAGCGACAACTCCACTTCAGTTGCATACATAAACAGACAAGGAGGAACCTGCAGCAAAGCTGCCCTAGCAGAAGTAGGGCAAATTCTAGCCTGGGCAGTACTCAGCTCTGTAAGACTATCCACCATCCACAATCCGGGTGTCAAATACACAAGCAGATTTTCTCAGAACCAGCTGGACCTGGGATCATGGAAACTTCATCCCTAGGTGCACGAGGAGCTGATGAAAAAGTGGGGTCTCCCCCCAAATTGACCTCATGGCAGCCAGAACCAATCACAAAGTAGCAAACTTCTTTTCTCATTATCAGGACCCGACGGCGGTGGGAGTGGATGCCATGACACAAAACTGGCGGCTCACCCTAGCCTACGTGTTCCCTCCTTTTCCATGTTACCTCGGGTTCTGAAGAAAAGCAATCACAAATAAGTCATTTTGATAGCCCAGTACTGGCCCAGGAGAACCTGTTTTTCAGACCTTCAGGAAATGTCCATAGCACAACCAATTTGTCTCCTGGCCAGGAGCGACATTCTAATGCAGGGGCCCATATTTCACCACAGTCCATGACTATTTGCTTTGATGGGATGGTTGTTGAGGCAGCCATTTGGAGACAAACAGGCATAGCAGAGGAGGTCATTACCACAATGCTAAAGTCACGCAAAGCCACATCATCTAGAGCCTCTCGTAGGATATGGCACAGCTATTGGACTTGGTGCAAAGAGGCAAGCTTTCCTTTTCTTGAGTGTAACATTCCCAGAATCTTATCTTTCCTGCAAAAAGGCCTTCAGCTAGGTCTTAAGTTGAGTTTTTTGAAGGTTCACGTTTCGGCTCTCACTGTGTTCTATTCCAGTCTCGACTAGCGGTGGACATCTCGGTCCGCACCTTCCTGCAGGGCATAGCTCACATTGCCCCACTCTTTCGGCCATCTGTACCGGGAAGGGATCTAAACCTGTTCTAGAGGCTCTCCTTGATACTTCCTTCAAACCCCTGGGGGTTATTTTCAAGAAGTGGCTCACCTGGAAGTTGGCATTCTTAGTAGCAATTTCATCTGCCAGAAGAGTCTCAGAACTTGGTGCTTTATCGTGTGATCCTTCATTAATAGTCTTCTACATGGATAAGGCAGTACTATGCACTGTGCCTTCCTTCCAAAAGTTGTGTCCTCATTCCACATGAACCAGGAGAGTGTAGTACCATCTCTGTCCGTAATCCAAGAACGAAAAGGAACGGCAACTTCACAGCCTAGATGTGGTCAGAGCACTTTGCTGGTATCTTGAACGCTCCAAACCTTTTCGTCGTTCTCGAGCACTATTTGTTATTCCATCTGGTCCTCGTCTGGGCATGGCAGCTTGTAAGACTTCCATTGCTCGATGGATCAGAGAGATAATCCACCAGGTTTATCTATCTAAGGGAAGATCTCCTCCAGCAAACGTTCAAGCTGACTCCACAAGATCACCTGCATGGCGCAACTCTGCAGATCTGCAGATCTGCACTTGGTTCTCAGTACATACATTTACTAAATTTTACAGCCTATACACGTTTTTTTCAGCGGAAGCTGCCTTCAGCCTCAAAGTACTGCAGTCGGTTGGTTGTGCAGTGACTGTCTCATTCTTCACTGTAAATTAACCTGATTTCGCTCCCACCCTGCTGTTCTGGGGAGGCTTTAAGTCCCCAAGAGTTCCCTGTGTCCCCCTGAGAAGACAGAGAAAACAGGATTTTTATGATACTCACCGTTAAATCCGTTTCTCTGTAATCGATAGGTGGACACAGGGCTGCCCGTTCTTGAGTGAAATCTGGACCTTGTTGGTCTTAGGGAATTGTTTTTCTGGCTTACCAGTTCTGCAAGTTGAGTTGACTTATTATCTTTCAGCAGTCTATTTTGTACAAACTGAGGGATTGCTACAGTATGGAGGGTTAAGCCACATCCCTGGCACGCCTCCTTAATTTTAGATAAGTGTCCTGCCTCCTGGAGGGTGGAGCTTAACCCCAAGAGTTCCCTGTGTCCCCCCTATCGACTACAGAGAAAAGGATTTAATTTGTTATAATTCTGTAATATTTATTATTATAAACAGTCTGTTTATCAGTAGTTCTTAAATGGCTTAAACTGTATTTATATGTTTGAATGCTATAAGGGGTCCTGAAAAAGATTATGGATGACATAGCGGGGAATTGGTCCATAATGTCTGAAGATCTCGAGTTTAATTTGTTTGTGTTTATATATGCTTTTTTTTTTTTTTTTTT
>CM044439.1:146537494-146549848 GCA_024363595.1 Xenopus borealis
TAATTGATCCACAGTACAGAATACAATGAAAGGAACAGAGACTGTTTTTTTATTTGCCAAACACAGAGGATTCCCTGACCAATCTAAAGTGTGCCATTTGTAATGGTTGCCTCTTACCTCTCACTGCAGCAGGAAAGGGGTTGGCAAATTTCTCAACGTATTCTTCCTCCGCCTCTGCTTGATTCTGCTTCCCACGGAATATGATCTGAACAGCCCCCTGCCACCAAAGAATAACAAAATACCATTACTATTTGAAATATTATTTCTTCATAATGTCTAATAATTTAAGTTTAAATGATCCATGTGATACAAATAACTGTCAGAAATACATGTCGTACCTTAGCTCCCATGACAGCAACCTCAGCTGTTGGCCATGCATAGTTAAGATCACCTCTCAGATGCTTAGAGCTCATCACATCATAGGCCCCTCCATATGCCTAGAGCAAACAAATGGAGGAGAATTAGCTACACACATGAAACCAACCAGCAGCTGTTGAACAGTTGTTCTACAGTATTGTTTTCACTCATTCTCTGAATATGTTTTAAATAATTCAGCAGTGTATGATGAGTTTTTCACTGCAAGCAGCACTTCCCAAAATGTAAGGCTTGACTGCCCTAGGAGGGCCCCGAGCTGTACAGTGGTCCAGTTAGGATGATATTTGGGGAGAATGCATACCCCTACTGGAAAGTAGTTTTTTTGGGGGAGGTGGACTGAAGTGGGGATAGCTGGGAGTTGGGGTGGCTGTTCATAGCTGGTTGCAAAAGTCTGGGTGAAATAAAATGAGGAATGGATGTGTGTCTGAGCTGTTGCTTGAAAGAGAAAAAGATTATGGTGTAGGATAAAGTTGGGCAGAATACACATTTATATTAATGCTGAATCTGCAAGACAGCCCACTCTCCACATTATATCAAACTCTGCAATCCCACCTACACAGCCACCCATCCAGGCTATAGCTTGTGAGATTGCAGCAAGGTCACCCATTCTTATAGGCTTATACCCCTTTCTCTCTTTCCTTGTTCTTACCTTTCTGGTGATCACTGTGATCTTTGGGACTGTGGCCTCTGCAAAGGCAAACAACAGTTTTGCTCCATGTCTGATAATCCCACCATACTCCTGGGCAGTACCTATGGAAGTGGACATAATAGATTAGGTTTTCAGTAGGAAATACACCTTTCAATCTTATTAAAATAAAACTAACACCATCTATGCTCTGGCCTTCCAGCCATCCTTGGCCACCCTGGTTCAGACACCCATGTAAGTTACATTACCTGGTAAAAATCCTGGTACATCGACAAAAGTGATAATGGGTATGTTGAAGGCATCGCAGAATCTGACAAAGCGGGCTCCTTTCACAGAAGAATTAATGTCCAAGCAGCCTAAGGGAGACCAAATGTGCCCCATTTTACTACGTTACTATTATCAAGACAACCCCACCTTATGCAAACTAAATGCCTGTCCCTTTAACCAGGACATTATATATTATGCAACAATACCTGAGGCCACCTTAGGCTGGTTACCCACAATGCCAACAGTTCTTCCATTCATCCTGGCAAATCCAACTACAATGTTCTTGGCATAGTTTGGCATGATTTCAAAGAATTCCCGCTCATCAATAATCTGTGTATAAAACCAGAGAGATCACAGGACATTAAAGTAAGAGTGTGTCTAGGTGGCCATAAACAGAGAGATCCACTCGTTTGGCGACATGGATCTCTCCCCGATATGCCCACCTTGAGGTGGTGATATCAGGCTGATCCAATCATGGGTCCTAGAGCCCAATGATCAGATCCCAACGATGAGTAACGGGCGGTCCAATCACAAGACCGCTTCAAAACAGATGACGACACGATCCGACTGGATATTTAGTCCCGTCCAAAGACATCTGGTTCCCATACATGAGCCAATAAGCTGTGGACTCTGTCTGCTTTAATCAGCCCATGTATGGCCACCTTTAGTGGAATTTAACATGAAGTAACATCTGCAAGAATCATTTACCGCGTGTATGATATCCAGCATGTCATAAGCTTTTGTGGACTCCATGGGAACCACTGTATCCAGTCCAGGAACAAGACGGTCACTGGGAAGGTAAACAAGGGTTATGAGTGACCGAGTAATAGCTATTATAGGTTAATAGAGTAATATTAACACATCATATGACACTGCAACAGATATTATCAAAATGTACATAGCTTAAGTCTACTAAAAAAATGCATTTTAACATTAATCAAGCCTAAGAAGATTTTTTTCTATAAGGATTTATTATATATATATATATATATATATATATATATGTGGGATCAAGTACAAGGTTCTCTTTCATTATTATAGATATAAAGGAAATCATCTTTAAAATGTTGAATTATTTGATCATAATGGAGTCTATGCGAGACCTTTTCGTAATTCAGAGCTTTCTGGATAAAGGATGACGCCTGTAATATAATATGCTCTTCTATTTTACCTTCAGGCCAAACTTACCTTGGATCATGACACTTTCTGACTGGCGCCGGGTCTTTATTGCTCAATGGTAGATAGTTAAAGAATTCCCGTAGGTTTAATAAAGCGTCAATGTCATTTTCAAAAGCACGGTGAGCCACACCTGCAACAGAACTACAGGTAAGTAAGACACATAACAAATGATTAGGATAGGCTAGTGTGAAACTCAGAAAAGACTGTCTTCAAGGTGCCTGGGTTTATTCCTAGGCTGAAATCTATTTGTACTATACTGTAAAAATGTACAGCAATGCATATACAATAGCATTATATGCATACATTCCATCAGTAGGTGCATGTGATCCTGTGTTTGGGACACGGTGTATAGTGTTTGCTAATTTGTCATCAAATGTCCAGATTCATTCATAAGTCACTTTTTCAGTGGAGGAAAATAAAGATGGGACTTAAAGGAAACGAGTCGTTTCTAGATCAATAATCGTCTCACTGTCTAGATTACCCAGCAGGGTAATATAGTGAATAAAGTACCCCCTCTTGTAAAATATAAGGACATTCTAAGGAGTTCCATGTCACATACTCACTGAAACACAAGTTTCAGTGAGTCATGTGACAGAAATGACATCACTAAACTCTGAGTATAACCAATGACATCACTAAGCACCGTTTATAAGGATATAATTTACGGGATATTCATGGCTCTTGTGTATTGTAAGATTATATAATATCTATCTTAAAGTTTAATACCCAATAGTTGATTATGTATTAGTTGCCCTCGCTTTTCGGCATGGCCACAACCCAGATTTACCTGACAATGCCGTGTGGGTTTTGGCTCCTCCCAAGTCTTCCTGCGTGACGTCTTCATTGGTAACGGACTTTACTACATCTGGGCCAGTGATGAATAGGTAGGAAGTATCCTAACACAGGCAAAACAACTGTGTAAATAGCATAGTAGCCTGAAAGTATAAACATGGGCTAATACTGTTGTGAGAATAGAATACATCAACAAAGTACTGGGGTGCAAAGAATCAGGGTAATGTCTCCCCACAATAAGTACAATCGAACTTGTAATGTTAGGACTAAATACACTCACACAAAGAGATTAATCTAACGTTTGCAAAGCCACTTTCCCTATATCAGGCAAACATTGAGAGGACAAAGCCATGTTATAAGTAAACTTACCTTCACCATAAATGTAAAGTCTGTTAATGCCGGAGAGTAGACTGCACCCCCAGCACAGGGCCCCATAATCAGTGAAATCTGTGGGACAACCCCTGAGCTCAGCACATTCCTCTGGAACAAGAAAAAAAGTCAAAAAGGTAAAAGCCAAACAGAGCTACATATGTTGCGCTCCAATATTAATTTAAGCGGGTGCTTTACCTTTAGTATGTTATCGAATGGGTAATTGTAAACAACTTTTTCATTTGCCTTCATTTTTTTTTTGTCTCTCATTCAAATCAATGCAGGGTTGCTAGGATAATCTGGACCCTAGCAACCAGATAGCTGAACCACATGAAAACCAATTGCAAACTCAGAGGTGAACAACCCCTTTAAATGGCAACATTAAAACCGATCACATCTACTACAGGTCTTGACTAGACATCAAAATAGGCCCTGGCATTTCAAGTTCAAAGAGACCCAAACAGCCTCTCACTCTTTCTATGGCATCTTACAGAAACCCCTCTGGAAATTACCAGAACAAACAGATTGCAAGTCCGGGCCTCCACCTACGATTAAAGGGCACTATTTTAATGAACACTTAGCTATGTGAGGTTCCCCCTGCTTTTGAACTGCTCGGGCTACCATAGTGTCAGCTAAATGTGGAAAGGAACACATGGAGCCATTACTAAAGAGGGCAACATTGAGAGGTGCCAGATAATGAAAATTTCTATGTTTTGGTATTCTTGGCATTCCTGTAATTCCCGTCAGTACTTTGAGAAAAGTCTCTGAAGAGGTCGAATGTCAGTTATTTAATTTTTTTCTAAGACCTGAGTGTGGACCCTACTTGTGTGATATATGTCTTGAGAAAGGTCCAGACTGGACGGAAAGCCCTGAGCTTGAGACTTACCAGGAATATGTCGGCATAGCCAGCCAAAGACTCCACACCTTCCTGGATGCGAGCCCCTCCTGAGTCATTGAGTCCAATAACAGGAGCTCCCACCATGACAGCCTGATCCATGATCTAGTAGGATGACAACAGTGAATATGTTTTAGGAAATGCCTACATAGAGTTTAACCAAGGTAAAAGGCATTGTTGCTCTTGACAAAAAAACTATAATCAATACGGTGTACTACATGCTATAAAGTGTTTAATGGATCTTTGAAGTATTCAGAGCTCAAGTTATATTCCATGTTCAATTGTCTCAAAAGCTGAAATACTGGCTTACAACTAACAACGCAAACCTTTTAAAGGGATTTATATTCTCTGACACCTTAAAGGGATGCTGTCACAGGGGTTTTTTTATTTTCAAAACGTGATGCTCCAGCAGAATTAAATTTTAAAATTTGGCATGAGGCTAGACCTGTACATTTCCCAGGTGCCCCCAACTATGTGACTATGCTCTGATAAACTACAGTCGCTTTTTACTGCTGTACTGCAAGTTGGAGTGATATCAACCCCCTCCCTTCCACCCCAGCAGCTCATCAGCAGAACAATGGGCAGCTAACCAGATAGCAGCTCTCCGACGCCCCTGATGAAGGAGATGTTTGCATAAGGTTTCAGGCACATGGGCAGATTGAGAAATTGCCAGCAGGATGGCACTCACGGCGCTTCATTTTCCTAAGTCGCCCGAAGTTTGCTCATGAAGAAACTTCAGAAAATAAAGTTCTGCAAGGGCCATCACGCTGACTATTTTTCATTCAAGCCAGCGGAAAGGCAGTTTGGGGAGATTATCGTCCCGAAGAAGAAGAGATGTCACTGGGGGGGGGGTCAACTAATCTCCCTGTGTGCCCTTACACCTAAAGTGTTCCCTGCTTTTTCCAGCTTGAATGCTATTCGCATGTCTATGTACCCAATCACGTTCTCACACACAAAGGACAATATTATTATCGTGAAGCCATGGGGGAAGCTATTCAAAGGAGAAAAGGCTCAAGTTACACAGCAGATACGCTCTGTAGATAATATTATAGGTTACCCATTAGTTACACTGTGCCATATAGGCTTATTTCAGTTTCCGACACTGTTACTCAGCAGCTTGTTTATATCAACTGTAGTAGTGTCTTTGAAGCAAACACATCACTTTTACCAGTGCAGGGCAACACTATGATATTTTCATTATAAAACACTTTCATTTTTTGGTGTTACTGTTCCTTTAAGGCTTTGCCCCTTGATAGAACTCCAGCATGAGGTTTATAATCAGCATAAGGCCAGTGGTTCTACCAATTCTCTGTATAAACCAAGCAGCCAGTGTCTTGGACTCTGTCAATATAACAAAACCCCACCATGCACCCCACATATGGCAAAGGAACACTATCATAAAGGAAGGCCTATATGAATCACTAGTATTTAATCAACCACTTTCATTCAGCATTGCAGGTTCCACATATCTAAGAGTCTGCAGCAAGTCAGGCACCCCTGAGTTACGTACAGAAATGAGAATAGTTCTGGTCTTCTTTTTGCATAAGTCTTATTATTAATGATACCTTGTACAATCACAACTGACCAGATCCCAAACGTTCTGGCATAGTCATAATAGCCAGTCATAATTATCTCTATGTGAGTCAGGCCCGGACTGGCAATCTGTGGGTTCGGGCCCGATGGGCCTCTTGCTTTAAAATATAAATGGGCTGCTCACCTAAAAAATGCAAATTAGGTATATCTTTAATATGCAAATGAGCCAGTCACTTTAGAAATGTAAATGAGCTGTCCATAATATCCAGCCACAGCTAAGCCAATGCCTGTATTTGTTAGTGCTCATACCAGTACTGGCATATGGGTGGAACCAGGAATTCTGAGCAACTTCACTTAGTAATATTAGAGTTTCTTGCTATATACCCAATCCCTTATGATTATGATAGGTATGTTGCAACAGGAGAATCCATGCTCAGAACAATCACTTCAGCCTGTATATGTTACACTGTGATATGTAGCATTAATTACATGAGACAGACTAGTCTATACAAGTATGACACACTTTGTCCCTGTGATACACATGGTAATTAAAGTCCTCTTATCTGCCAGGGTACATGGTCTAGTTGGGGGCACACAAAGGAAAATGTAGAATATACTGTAAGTATAGGGTCACTAATCCAACTGATAGAATAGTTGTGATAGAAACTAGGGGGAGATTTGTTGCAAGGACCAGTTCCAGCACATAGGGTGTATAGTATTGCTGGGGATTATATAGTAATGGACTCTTCATATATCTATTAATAAACACTAATTCTAGTTAACCTTGCATGCGCGTGAATACATGGGCTGCTTTGACACTTTTGACTTGGCTGCTTTTTCCCTCCCAGTCCAGGCCTGATGTGGGTATTACCAAGCACTATGTATCAAATAGCATAAAAAATATTTACACATTACCTTGCAGATCTTTTGAGCATGTGCCCCAGATAAACTGCCCCCAAAAACAGTAAAATCCTGTAAGAAATTCAACAAAAGGTACATCAGGTTCCCTAAAAGAACATATTGTATAAGCATGCTTTTCACTTTCCTGAACAGTTATACTCACTCATCTGTATAATTTCTTATAATACACAAAAGCCATGATATCCTTATAAACGGTGACTAGTGATGTCATCAATTGCAAACAGAGCTTAGTGATGTCACTTTTGTCACGACTCACTAAAACTTGTGTATTATAATAAATAAAGTACCCCTTGTTGGAAAATACAAGGATATTACAAGAAACCTTGGAATACCGTGACCTTTTATCATCATAATCATCATTTATTTGTATAGCGCCGACAAGATACGCAGTGCTTTTATATGGCTATGGAACTCCTCGGTAACTTATAATATCCTCATAATTTGCAAGAGGGGTAGTTTATTCACTATATACACAGTGCTTAGTGATGTCAGTTATAATCGGAGCTTAGTGATGTAATTTCTATCACGACTCAGTGAAACTTTTATATTATAATGAATAAAGTACCCCCTGGCTCTGCCTTGTGTTTTTATATAGTCATGGAACTCCTTGTTAACTTAGAGTATACTTATATTTTACAATAAGGGGTACTTTATTCACTATATATTAGGGATGCACCTAATCCAGGATTCGGTCGAATCAAATTGGAGTCCTAATTTGCATATGCAAATTAGGGCCAGGGAGGGAAATCACGTGACTTTTTGGCACAAAACAAGGAAGTAAAAAATGTTTTCCCCTTCAGATTGGTATTCGGCCGAATCTTTCAGGAAGGATTGGATTTGGTGCATCCCTACTATATAGGACAAAGGTCCTTGTGTGGGACTGAAACGTTGGATAAATAAACCTTTTTTGTTTTGACAAAGTTTTGTCACGGGTTCTGCAAATCCTGTGAGTGCCATCACCTACACATTGTGTATATGTATATATATATTTATTGTTTATCTGTGTAACAAAGCTGCAGTATGACCAGAGTCAGATCAGTTGTTGTACCATGTTCTATCCATGTCACCAACTGTAGCTAAAGATTTACCAATTGTCCAGAAGAAGGAGTCCAAAGTGATTGTATAGGATGAAATGGGCCATAAGTGATCAGTCCAGGCTCTGGGGGTTTGACAGAAGAGCGACACTGCTTTTCTCTCATATTGTTAATTCAAGGACAAGGAAAGGGTAATGAACTGGAGGTGCCAAAGGTAAGGCTTTTCTCCCCAGCAGATGCTCCTGTGGGAATCTGTCTAAATAAGCACAGTGGGAGAAGCTTACTAGTAGCTCCCAAATGCTCCCCTGCAGCTTCAGACGTGTAGTCCGAATAGTAACGTTTTCCCATTTAACTCTGATGTGCATGAGAAAGCCTAGACAGGTGCAAGGCAGCCTTGAGAAATATTAAGAAAATGGTGGTGCTCTACTCGGTTAGAAAGATCCCTGGACTGCTGCAATGTTTTAGTATTTCGCAAGGTTGAACAAATTAGCAATTTAATATTGAAAACCACCAGTGCATTAGCCTTTCCTCTTCCATTAAAGGACAAGCAAAACAAACAAGTTTTAGATGCGACTTACCTGGCTGAAAACATAAACGAGCCTTCCATTAATGCGGCCTTGTCCTGTCACAACACTGTCCCCAGGATACTGCAAGAAAGAACAACACAATATAGCCAATGGATTCCTTATACAGGTATGGGACTTCTTATCCAGAATACTCAGGACCTGGGGTTTCCAGAAAAGGGATCTTTCTGTAATATGGCTCTTCCTACTTTCTCTATTTAAAAAATTAATTTAACCATTAAATTAACCTAATTATTTGCCTCCAATAAGGATTATTGGAGGCAAATGGGGCCCACGATTGAATCACCCCGATATCATCCACCTCAATGTGGGGATATAGGGGAGAGATCCGTTCATTTGGCGACATTGCCAAACCAGCAGATCTCTCCGTGTATGGCCACCTTTAGGATCAAGTACAAGCTACTGCTTTATTAATAGAAAAAAAAAGGAAATCATTTTTTAAAACACAGAATTATTTAATTAAAATGGACTCTACGGAGCGTGGCCTTCCTGAACTTCAGATCTTTCTGGATAATGGGTTTCCGGATAACAAATCCTATATATGTTAATATAAGAGACATGTACATTAGCAGGTGCCACCCTCTATACATCCAGTGCTTGGCAGCTATCATTAGAAACTTACTTTTAATGAAACCTGCTCCTCAGAACTAACTGCACCTACCTACGCCCTGCTTTTGGGATTGCCTCTAGTCAGTTAAAGATTACAGAATATTTTGTTCACTCCCTCTATGAAACTGCTGCATATTGTGCCAAAGGTTCCTGCAGCAATAAACACTCCACAACAGCAAGAGTAAAAACTATGTGTCCAATTATCATTCTGTTACTGAAAATAATACATTGTATAATACACTAGAGCCGTGAATATCTTGTAAATTATACCTTATAAACGGTGAGATCTGATGTCATCATTTTTAAACGGTGAGATCTGATGTCATTGCTGTCACATATCTCACTGAAAATTGTGTATTATAATAAATAAAGTAGCCACAGTTGCAAAATATGAGGATATTAGAAGTTACCTTGGAGTTCCATGGCCTTCGGCCTCGTGTTTTTATATGGTCATGAAACTCCTCGTTAACTTACAATATCCTTATATTTTACAATAGGGGGTACTTTATTCACTATATACACCGTGCTTAGTGATGTCATTTCCATCACATAACTCAGTGAAACTTTTGTATTATAATGAAGGCTCTGCCTTGTGTTTTTATATAGTCATGGAACTCCTCGTTAACTTAGAGTATACTTATATTTTACAATAGGGGGTACTTTATTATAGGGATGCACTGAATCCAGGATTCTGCCTCTCAACAGGATTTAGAGACGGCCGAATCCTTCTGCCTGGCCGAACTGAATCCAAACCCTAATTTGCATATGCAAATTAGGGGTGGGAAGGTAAAGTACATGACTTTTTGTCACAAAACAAGTAAAAAATGTTTCCCCTTCCCACCCCTAATTTTCATATACAAATTAGGATTTGGTTCGGTATTCAGCTAAATCATTCGCAAAGGATTCTGGGGTTCGACCGAACCCAAAATAGAGATGATGTCACTGCAGGTACCAGTCTGGAAGCCTTGCCCTATAGCACTGCTGTACAGGACACAAAGGAATTGCCCACCCTCTCCCTGGAGTATTCTCACTCTGTAACCTTAATGAGCAATGGCTTATACAGCAGTCACCTTATTCCTGTCCTCTTCCATTCCAAAATCCGAGCATCGGTGCTCCACAAACATATCATATTCTGCAAAGCTCCCTGGGTCCAACAGGAGACTGATCCGCTCCCTCGCCGTCAGCTTTCCCTGGAAAAGAACATCTCAAGGCATTAGGCAAACATTTAGGGACGTCCACCCAAACACTGTTCCTTTGCCTAATGAAAGAAAATGTCATTCTAAGCAAATGTCCATTGTTTTTATTTTTTTAGGGATGCACCTAATCCACCATTTGTGATTTGGCTGAATCTTTCATTAAGGAACTGAACCAAATACGAATTTGCATATGCACATGACTTGGGGCAGCTGGGAAATTGACAAAATGTCTAGTCCCATGTCAAATTTTAAAATGAAATATAAAAAAAATCTGTTTGCTCTTTTTGAGAAATGGATTGCAGTGCAGAATTCTGCTGGAGCAGCACTAACTAATGCATTTTGGAAAAAAAAAAACTTTTCCCATGACAGTATTCCTTTAAGGTTTTTGAGTTATTTATCTTTTTATTGATCAGTCCTTCAATTTTCATTTAAAACAATCTGGTAGCTAGGGTCCAAATTACCCTAGCAACCATATATTGATTGGAAAAAGAGACTGGAATATGAATAGGAGAGGGACTGAATAGAAAGATGAGTAATAAAAATGAGCAATAACAATACATTTGTAAACTTACAAAGCATTTGTTTTAAGAAGGGGTCTGCAAAGAGTCTGAATAAAAAGGCAAATAAAAAAAACTACAAAAAAGAAATGAAAAACAATTGAAAAGTTTATTAGAAATGGCCAATCTATAACATGATAAAAGTTACCTTAAAGGCGAACCACCCGTTTAATGACAATGGAGCAATGGGTTCAGAGAAATGTTACATGTAAATGCAATTGCTATTGAAAGTAGGCTGTTAAAGGGCACCTATGGCTAAAAAAAAGTTAACCCCAACCAAAGGTGCGGACTGATAGAGCCTGCATTCCTGTTGGGGGTACCAGTACTTTTTTTTTTTTTTAAATGCCCCCTGCCAGCACAGGCAAATTCGCTCCCAGTGTGACCTGCCATGACAGTGGACAACTGGACGCGCTCCATCAGTCCGCACCTTTGGTCGGGGGTAACTTTTTGTTTTTAGGATAGATGCCCTTTAATAATCTCTACACTTTGGGTTCTGACGCCTGAAACAAAGTAGCAAAAGCCAGCTGATTACCAAAGCGGACTTTTCGTGTGGTGTCTGAGCAGGATAAACAAACAGTCATTCAGTAGCAGTGACACTGACTAATGGGACACACTAGCCTGGGTGCAATAGCCCGCAGCAATATGAACCAATGAGCAATTAGTTGTCAGCAGCAGGTACAAAACTGAAGGCAAAGCTGGTTGCTATAGGTTACTGTACCGAGACAAACTGGCCTACTTCAAATAAATGAGCCCCAGTCTCTCCCACTCTCTCTCCAGCACTACAACTCCCAGCATGCCTAGACAGCCAGCGTGCCGGAAGTAGAAGCACAACAAGCACACGAGGTAAGTCCTGCTCGCACCTGTAAGTCCAAGTGCCGTGACTTTCCTTCGGCCCAGGGTCACCGCTACCTTGCACTTACCCTTCGGTGCTGAGCCTCTATGCGCTGCTCTCCCCCGCCGAGCAGAGCCTCTCTCCTCTTTTTCTCTATTCGCTCCGGCACGGAAAGATGAGACACCGAGTACGCGCGGAGCAACCCACACACAGAGCCGGAGCCCCTGAAAGCAGCCAGAAACCGGGACACGCTACGGACAGCCGCCATGACTGCTTCACTCACTCGCAGCCAATCAGCGGTCGGCACAGCGAGACCCAGCTCGACGCACGACAGGCAACGGACCAATAGGCAAGCGGAAGCTGTATCTCGTCACGAAGTAGATCGCAGTCAGCCAATCAAACGTGCCGAACTGACCTTGAGTACAAGTGAGCTGTCACAGAGACGTACAGTAAGTTCGAATCAGGGGGGATTATGTGGGGGCAAAGTGCTTGCAGTTTTAATGGGACGTTCCGCCGACAGTGAGTGATACACGTCACGGGCACCCCTCTATAGTTAGGAGACCCA
>CM044439.1:146565825-146576250 GCA_024363595.1 Xenopus borealis
CAGCTGCAGACTGGAAACAGTATTGGGGAGCCCTCCAGCTGCAGACTGGAAACAGTATTGGGGAGCCCCTCAGGCTGCAGGTTGAAGGTGCCAGTGTTTCTAATGTATATCAGTCCTCCTTTATGTGACTTTAATGAATGAAAGGGCACAACCTATGTTTAATGACACTTACTGGTGTAACTTGGGGTTGAGTGTAAGTGCAGGTGTTGTAGTATCATTCCCTGACCTGTACCCACATGCACCGTGTGCCCAGCAGATCCACACTTCCCAAACACTGCTGCTCATCACACTTAACTCAAACACATTCTGAGGCTGATTAATAGCAAATCTTATTTACCATTTGTATTTACTGATTTACAGACTCGAGTCCCCGTGTTCCTGACGATTGTCTATAAGGCTTTATTGTCTCGTGCGCTTATTGCCCATTAGTGTAAAGCTACTGGATGTGCTTTGATGGGGAGGAAGTAGTTTTGCTAGACAACCCCTCCTCCTGCCTGGGAAAGAGATTGGATACTGGATTAACACCAAGCCATTGTATGTTTGCTTAATTGCAATGTAAACCCCCAAATAACATTTTTATCATATTTTCACAGGTTGTAAATGTAAGTGCAGTTAGTACAGCTGTGTCCCTTTCTGTTCTGTCTCCTGGTGCTTGTGACTTTTTATACAAAGTAGTACAGGCCACCTGATAGACCTGTGTGTGAAGAGACTTCTGATACAATTGCTCATGAAATGCATTCTTTCACTATATATATATAGATATATATATATATATATATATAGATATAGATATATATAAATGTGTGGCTAGCCAGTAGTCTGTGGGCATTGGGAGTCTGGCTTGTAGAGTGGCTCTGGGCTCAGTCTGTGGCACAACAGGAAACTCCAATAAAGGGGAAGGATGTTTGATTGCTGCTGCCTATAGTATTTCCTCAATGTACTCGCACACCACATGTCCATGGTCTGAAGAGGTTTTTCACTAGGATCTCTACCACGTTTAGCATAAAATTGGTTTTAATACAGCAAACTGATTCACCAGCACCCTCGGCTTCTCCAACGTGCTGGGTGCTGGTGCTATAAGAAGGACGGTGCCTCTAGGAAATCCGTAAAGAATCCCCGGCATAAGATATCTGCAGACGAGCTAAATTCTATCTGGAGTTGCCCTATAGGTTGAAGTTTTTGTGTAAGAGCTCATAACCCATCGCTCCTTTAGTTTGGAAATGTCAGTCTGTTGCGCTGCATGCACAAGTAGCCCAGTAAATAAAAGAATACCTGTGAATAACCCTTCACGAGCTTTTCCGTTGCTATGTGTCTGGTACGTAGCCACACCCCTGCACACGATTGGTTTCTGTCTGGCCTGCCTCTCTGTTGACATTGTAAGTCCCAAGCTGCTGAGGATCTGCTGTGTGTGTGTACATGGAGTCAGCTCCACCTTGTGTCGGCTGCTAGAAGTTCCTGTGCCTGCAGGCTATGCAAAGCTTACTCATTACCATAAATGCTGAGAAATAATGGTTTTGTTTTTTATTGGACAGATTTATTTTCCTTTCTTTCAAATGTAAGCTGTTGTGTAATTAAAGTATCTAGTGACTCATGCAGCTGCAGGAGTGGCCAATGTGACCTTCTAGTAGCCTGGAATACTATAAATATATATACTAAAGTATACTGGAGACACCTCAAACTACCAACCCACAGTGACTGCTTTCTGCCTTAATGGGGCTATTTGGGTAAAGGAAAACTAAAGCCTAAAATGGATATAGCTAGAAATGCTATAATTTATATTCTGAACTTATTGCCCCAGCCTAAAGTTTCAGCTTGTCAATAGCAGCAACGATCCAGGACTTCAAACTTGTCACAGGGGGTCACCATCTTGGAAAGTATCTGTGACACTCACATGCTCAGTGGGCTCTGAGCAGCTGTTGAGAAGCTAAGCTTAGGGGTTGTCACTAATTATCCAGCAGAAAATAAGGTTGGTCTGTAATATAAGCTGATGCTACAGGGCTGATTATTAAATTCTGATGCTAATTGCACTGGTTTCTGTGCTGCCATGTAGTAATTATCTGTATTAATGACTAACCAGCCTTATATTGTGACTATATTTCTATTCTATGTGTACTGTATATTGTGAGTGGGTCCCTAAGCTCAGTAAGTGACAGCAGCACAGAGCATGTGAATCAGTGAATCAGAATCAGAAAAGAAGATGGGGAGCTACTGGGGCATCTACTGGGGAGACACAGATCTTTACTGCTAAAGGGCTGTGGTTGCCTTGGGCTGGTACACAAGCACAAAACATCATGTACAACATTTCTACCTACTTCTTTAGTTAGGCTTTAGTTCTCCTTTCTGTCTGACTAATTAGAGTCTGGGCTGGTGGTAGGTCTTTAAACTGACACAATAACAGATAAGATATGTGTCCAATAGAATGCTGATTGATGCTAAGTTAGAGCTGCCAAACTTACTGACAGAACTATAAACTCGCAGCCAGAACTACTCCATGTGACTTACATGGTTTTCTTTTTTCTTTGTTTTACCAGGAAAACTGCTGGAAGATCCCATTGCCCCCATCAACTCCACGTGCCAGCACTATGTTTGTAAGCCGTGCAAGGGTAAAAAGATGATGATGAAACCTTCATGCAGCTGGTGCAAAGACTATGAGCAGTTTGAGGAGAACAAGCAACTGAGCATCCTGGTGAACTGTTATAAAAAGCTGTGCGAATACATCACACATACGCCACTGGCACAGGACATATTATTAAATACAGTTGAGTGTTCCGCAGACATTTTAGCTTTTTTTCCTGAAGAACCTCCGGCTGAGGAAAACCAGGAAGCCACCTCAGAACCACCCTCACCTTTGTGTCCCTCACATTCTCCATTACCGGCTAAATCTGAACATGGCTCAGAATCTGAAGCGACCATCTGTCAGCTAGCCCACGACAGACCTACTATTGAGGCAGAGTGCTTGGTTTCTAATGGATTAGCCAATTGTAATGGGCTGTGTGAAACGGAACTCCCTGTAAATATCCCCTCCCCTGAAAGTCCCAGCCCCATGGAGCTCTGCTGCTCAGCTGTTGACATTAAGACAGAAGACCTATCGGAGAGCTTAGATAACGTCTGTGATCCGGTCTCCACTAGTGACTTGTGTGCCGCAGGACTTGATATTTGTGGCTATAATGATGATCTTAAAAGCGGTGGCCCGTTGTTGCTGAGCGTGGAAGAAGTTCTGCAGAGCCTCGAGAGTGTTTCAAATGCAGAGGTCAATGACTGTGATTTGCAGCACAGTCTGGATACCGCAGCTTCTAACGGGGCTTTCTTGGAACTCTGTCCCCAGCCCCTAACTCACACTGTGTTGCTGTCTGACAGTCACGCTCCTGCACACGGCATCTCCTGCACCACTGCCACCCTAAAAATGGTAAAGGCTCATCGCAAGCGATCCCGATCTGAAAGTGACAGTGAGAAGGTTCTTCCGTTACCGATCTCTAGCATCATACTTGGGCCAACTCTGGGATCCCCTGCACCTCTTTTATTGACACGGGAAAACAGGAACTTTTTGCAGCCAATGGCAACTGTCCCCAATGGGGGTAGCTCGCCCAAAATCAGCAAAACCATTCTCTTGTCTAATAAAAACCTGAAAAAGAATCCAGAGCATGGTCCCAAAAAAACCCATCAAAAATCTAAGCCTGCCTTGCTGAAAACGAAAGACAAGGTCAAGGAAAAAATCCCCACCAATAATGTGGTGCCTGGGAGTCCCACCAAGACTGTATATAAAAAGCCACAGGAGAAAAAAGGCTGCAAATGTGGACGTGCAACCCAAAATCCAAGTGTTCTTACGTGCCGAGGACAGAGATGTCCCTGTTACTCGAATCGCAAAGCTTGTCTGGACTGCATTTGCCGTGGCTGCCAAAACTCGTACATGGCAAATGGAGAGAAGAAGCTGGAGGCATTTGCAGTTCCAGAAAAGGCTCTGGAGCAGACCAGGCTTACTCTGGGCATTAACGTAACAAGCATCGCTGTGCGAAACGCCAGCACCAGCACCGGTCTCATCAATGTCACAGGCTCCCCTGTAGCAACATTTTTAGCTGCCAGTCCCCACGATGACAAAAGCTTAGATGAAGCCATAGACCTTCGGTTTGACTGTTAAATGGGACGGCTGTTCCCTGGCTTCAACAAAGCAGGCGAACGGCAGCAGTTTTATGGCAGCTATTCATTAACTTTGCCGGAACTTCAGCATATAGGTCACTTGTATCAAGTGTGTTCATTGCTAACTTATGTGTTCTTGTATGTGAGGGGCAGTGGGGTGGGACACGAAAAGAGTTTGGTGATAAGAGAAATTGTAACCCTAAATTCTGTATGTCTTTTCCTTGACTTCACTTCGCGTTTTTCACGTTTTTCATGCACCCAATTTATAGAAAAATGACCTTTGGCAAAAAGCGCAACCACAAAAAATGACCTCTTGTATCTTGTCATGTTTTTAATCCGCTGAGCAGCCTGTCTTTGTCCAGGGTTATGTTTCCTTTTTGTCTACAGGTAATGAGCAGGTTAGATGTTTTCAACTGAATTTTCATTTCAGCCACATATAGAACGACACCACGTCCAGACGCTAGGTGCACATTTTACAGTTTATATTATTCTTAACTCATAAAAAAAAAATATGAATTTATTCCTTTTTAAAGTGTTATATAGAACAAAAAGCACTGAGTATTAAACAAGGCATGATGTGAGTTGAAACAAACAACTAGGAGAGATATGGCAGAATGAAGATATATCGTATCGTAAGCTGGAAAACGGACACGAGGTTCATAAATGTCATTTGTTAGACGGTGGTTTGTCTTGCATTGTCACTTTTATATAGGAGAGAGGCTGTGGAGCATTTAAGAAACGTGGGTTGGAGTAGAGGTAGAAGGCTTAGTATATACTTGCCCTCCCCAAATCCATTACTCTTATAGGAACACCTCTGAATTTATACTGTTCAGCACTGAGGCACAGCAGAGATATTGGCCCCTCTTTAGCTAATCTGGAAGTTGCTGTTGGCTCCTTAGACTATTTAATACAATCGCCATTTCTGTGTCCGTTCCCGAGGGAGGCTACTCTTGAGAAACTCTATTTAAATGAATGCTAACGTTTTAATCGACACCCTTGGATTTTACATATGATGAAATACAGTATTGATGAATATTAACGGGGTTAGTGTCATCCCTTTTGTGAAAATGAAACCCAGCGGTCCGTTGCAGGGAGGAGCAAAACTAACGTGATCGTCTCATGCACAAGCTGGTGATAACATGGAGCCTTGAGACCTGAAGCCTCTGCGGCTACTTGGGGTGCAGCTTTGGCTTGGGTGGTCACTACAAATTAATCAGTGGAGTTGAACGCAACTGTCACATATTTTGATTGCAGCCAGTAAAGTAGCACCCCAAGTGGCGGCTAAGCATAAGTGAAGGGCTCATTATTGATGCTGCACAGTCACAGGGTTTTCACTTTCCTTTTGGCACCGTAAGATTAAACAGTGCAACACCGGACTCCATACACCCGATAGGCTCACACCATTTTTTCACACACAGTAATGATGAGTTCTTCTTTTCACATTTTGCCGGCAGCCATGTTTGTGTGATACTCGTTTTCTCAGGGTTTTCATTCTTGTAACGAAGGCAGAAAATAAACCTCAACTGTCCTCCCTTTTTGTAATCATTTAGGAGCGTTCTCTAGAGAGATGATGGTATTGAAGGGTAAAAGGTAACCGGTAACTGTCCCAATGCTCTGCAGTATCTGGTGTGGAACTGTTTCATAATGTAAATGTGTTCCACAGCCTCATGTGTGAGAAGCAGCACTATATATATTTATATATAAATATTGAGACATTTGCATAAATGGCTGTGTATTCATACGTGAATAGCTGAGGGACCGGCAACCAGTGACACTCAAGGAGGTGAAGCTCCAGGTCCCACCGTTATTCTCTCCGTTCAGTTGGTAACTAGAAGCTGAGAGATGATGGTGACAGGTTGCCTTTTCTTATCGGCTATTTACAAGATTTTTTGCTTATTGTAAGTATTGAAACCATTACAGTCATGTTTTGCAAATGCCTCAACACTATGTGGGAGCCTCAGCGTTTAGAATTCTGTCAGGATACAGTTGTGCATGTCAGACCTGTGCAACATACTCTCTCTCACATACTCTCTC
This sequence comes from Xenopus borealis, assembly GCA_024363595.1. NCBI lineage: Eukaryota > Metazoa > Chordata > Amphibia > Anura > Pipidae > Xenopus > Xenopus borealis. The sequence goes on from CM044439.1 coordinate 146,571,994, forward strand.
TCACATACTCTCTCACACATACTCTCTCTCACATACTCTCTCACACACACACACTCTCTCTCACACACACACACTCTCTCTCACACACACACACTCTCTCTCACACACACTCTCTCACACACACTCTCTCACACACACACTCTCACACACACACTCTCTCACACACACTCTCTCACACACACTCTCTCACACATACTCTCTCACACCACCTTTACTGTGACACTCAATTAAACATCTGCATATCTGTTGTGCCCTGAATATGAATAGTTATTCAACAATCACCAATTCATCTCCCTAGAATAATGTTGGATCCCGTGTTGCAAATAAGGCTGATAAAAGTGCTTTAGACAGAAACACTCTGCTGTTTATTCCATAACACCATCACTGTGGTGCGTATTCTGATCTGTGGATCATTGTTGTGTCACTGATATTTGGGCTGATTATAGTGCAGGCAAAGCCCCCCCTGTACAGTAGCCCTGCTGGGATTGCAGCTAAGCTCCAGGGCCAGTGAAGACTATGCACAGTTTCAGTTTTAACCCACTATCCCAATTAATCTGTACCATGAGTTGTACAACTGGGATCAAAAGAGAGTAGTTGAATTCTCATCGCTGATGATTTTGTCATCACACAGTTGCGCTATTTTGGTCTCGTAGAGAAGTGTCATCCAACTGTAAAACACATCATTGCAAATTCAGTCCAGTTATCAGTTGTGGTACAGAATAGCCAACATGGGCCCTGAGCTCACACGTTCATTAACTGCTTCCTGCATTTGTAGTTTTGTTCCTTAAAGGGGTTGTTCACCTTTGAGTTAACTTTTAGTATAATATAGAGGGGGATATTCTGAGACAATTTGCAATTGGTTTTCATTTTTTATTGTTTGTGGTTTTATAGTTATTTAGCTTTTTATTCAGCAGCTCTCTAGTTTGCAGTATCAGCAATTTGGTTTCTAGGGTACAAATTACCCTAGCAACCCTGCATTGATTTGAATAAGAGACTGGAATATGAATAGGAGAGGGACTGAATAGAATGATAAGTAATAAAAAGTAACAATAACAATACATTTGTATCCTTACAGAGCATTTGTTTTTAGATGGTGTCAGTGACCCCCATTTGAAAGCTGCAAAGAAACAGAAGAAAACTGCAAATCATTAAAAAATTATGAAAAATAAACAATGAAGACCAATTGAAAAGTTTCTTAGAATTGGCCCTTCTACAATATACTAAAAGTTAACTTGAAGGTGAACCACCCCTTTAAGCAATCGCCTTGATTTCTTCATGCCACCTAAACAGCTGATTACGTTATATACGGCTTACACATGCTGTTGATAATGTCAATTACGAGCTTCAAATTCACAGTTGGCTCGAGCAAATGCAAGATTGCCAGACATATTTGTTGCAGTCTATCGACGATGGTTTTTGGCAAGTTGAGGAATATTCTGGCTATGTACTGCTGTAAAGTTGCTCCTTCTGCTAGAGCCACACAACAGGGATCTCTGCCAGCTCAGAATACATTGCTCCTCTTCTGTTGCGCTGCCCAGACTGGAATCATTACCTGTGCCCAGGTGCAGACATGCAGCACATTTTCCACCGTTCCTGCAGAAATGAAGGGGGAGCAGCACATTCTCTGCCTGAGGAGAATCCGTGTTGTGTGGCCTTAAGCCTTGTGTTCACCTCCTTATATTCCGTGTCTGATGCCTCTGCTTGACTCACACTCTGCATAAGCCAATGGGCTGTGAGCATTGAGAGTTGCTGTATATCTCGGCTGTGATTGTGCCAATAGACCATTACTCGCTGTGAGTTTGGCTGAAGCCTAGGAATCTGATAATGGACTCAGAGAGGTTAGGGCCACACTGTGAAATGAGCAAGCCAAGTTCAGCCCCTAACATGGGCAGTTGTCTCCTTTTTCTATTCACTTGATTTGTATAATTGGCATCAGTACTATGGTTTCCTATGTTGCATAAATTCAGATCCATCACTTTCCTTGTGTTCACTTGCTTCCATGTTCCACGACCAGTATGAGCCGGGGCAGCCGCCATGCCTTCAGTTTATACGTAAGAGCTGTACAGACACGTTCTGCTGTGGCCACTGGGCTGAGTCATATTCAAATTATTTCCAGTGTCTAGTGGTGGTACAGCAATGGGCTTCTGTATCAGACACGTCTTGTCTGAAGAGCTTACAGGTGAAGCATAATGCTAAATCTCTACTCGTTTTCCCTCTTTGTTGCGCCATTTTCATGCAGTTGGCTCAAGTGCTGTAATAACTAATAATAACTGGCCCATGTACTAAGGATTATGTTCCGTCTTGTTCCTCGTGCATTCTGGGACATAAACATTCTTATTCATTTGTCTGACAGATATGGCCTTGTATGGTCTTACTGTGCCCGGGTTCTGTCTCTGCACTAAAGAACCATTTGGAATACTAATTTACAACTTCATGTGGTTTTCTGTGATGTGTGTGGTTTCATCTTGTGAATGTGATCAGGTAGTTTCCTATTCTTTCCTTACTCGTGTGTGTGTGTGTGTGTGTGTAGGGGGCAAGCATATGATCGATGGAGTCGGGGGGGTTGTGTGGAGCCATAGGAAGAGCAGATGTGCCCCGTGTGCAATAATCACCTTCCCCGTGTTGTGTCTTTTGCAAACAGAGTAATTATTTTTGATAAAGAGTAAAAGGTGGTAACTGCAGTGTTGTAATTGTCCTTTTTTTTTTTTTGTCTTTTAATTTTTTTAAATCATTTTTTCTGAGGTTCTGTGACGTTCTATTAAAAACCAAATTGTTTTTCGTTCCATTTGTACAAAATGTAACATGGCTTTTTTTTTTTCTGAGTTGCCCAAAGTACTTCCCGAATTACTAGAATAGTCTCATCGACACCATGAAAACAGGCCTGGGTACAGTTTAGTGATCAACACTGTCTTCACTGTAACGTGGAACTATAACGTACAGTAATTGGCTTTACATCATTCCTTGGTCTTCTGATCCCATTCTGCCACATTTCCCACATTCTCCTTTACATTCTGTTACAGTCGTAGCATTCCCAAAAATCTCCTAAATCTGCTGACTATCCCCGTGTCCTCGAGCTGATGACTTACCCAAGGGGCGTTGTGACATTTATTCAATGCTGGGATTCACTGCCTCCAGTCTGTATCTAATGGAAATGTTTATAAATAAATACTAGTTTTCTACTTCTGTGGTGCTGCTTTCACAACGGCGAGGAAAGGCTGGGCTGAGAAACCTCAACTATTTCCACTGGAGAGCGTCAAATTGGGAATATTCTTTGGATTCTCACATATCTCTGTATTTATTAAACAAGCCGCAAAGAGTCACCATAAAAAAACTGTGCAAGTAAAATCTGGAGAGGTTCAATGTCAATTGACTCTCAAAACTTTTTTAGCCTCGTTGGAAATGAATGGAACCTTGTGATTCCCTTGGCATGTGACTATAAAAGTTGCATGAATTTTGTTGCAGGTTTTTTCTGTCGATCGATATTGAATATCGGCAAATAGGTGTCTATATGGCCAAAAGTATGTAGTCACCCCTTCAGATTTTACCAACCGGCTATTTACCCTCAACCATCTTTGAGGGCACATGTGGGATAGTGGATGTACATCATAAGCTTTTCTTGCCAATTCTGTGCTTTCTACTTTGTGGTGAGAGGGTTTTTGCACAGGATTATCCTGCTGAAACAAGAGAGGGTCTTCCATAAAGTAACATCCAGATTGAGTTTGCAGAAATGGGAGTGGAAGAACCTGATTGGCCTACACTGAGCCCTGACTTCAACCCAACAATGCCTGTGGGATGAATTGGAATCTGATCTCCAACCTCTTGTGTATGAATGGTAGTTAATCCCACCAGACATGTGTTTTTCCATGGGGGGAAAGTTACTGAAGAGCAGCTCAAGAACGTTCTTGCCAAAGGGTAAGATGGCTTTGCATTTTAGAAAAATAAGGTCTACCAACTAAGCAACTATCAATGCAGCGTCTGGTGGGGCCAGTAGACCATCCCCAGAAAGCTCACAAGTATGTTTAGTTCATGAAAAGGAACAGATAAATGGGAATGTATCATTGGAAGTTGCAGCCCAGCAGATAATGACAAAAATCTGCCATCAATAATTTTGTATCTTTTCCAAGTTATCTTTCAAAAAGGTGAAATTGGAAAACGTGACCTGAAGAGGGAGGTAACTTAAAGGGCAATGAAAGTGTAAAATAGAATAAGGCTTGAAATGCTGTATTTTGTACAGTGGTGTAACTAGATGTGACTGGG
>CM044439.1:146627854-146641051 GCA_024363595.1 Xenopus borealis
CATACACACATTTGTTTAATCATTTTAAAATCATTTCCCATTCACATAAATGGGGAGCAAAACTGGGAATCGAGTTCTCACTTAGGGCTTGGTGACATTAAAATCCAGCAGATCTCATTGTATGGTTGGCAGGCATAGAAAACTCAAGCTGTAAATTTATTTTAAACAATTGCATAAAAGTCCAGGGTAAAAAGAGAGTAAAAATACAATTTATACATCACTGCTTTTTTTTTTCTTTTTTACAGAACATACTTTACGTCTAAGTATGAAAAGTTGTAAAAGCCTGACATATTATGGCAATCTGCACTGTAAAGGAGTACACCTCTATATAGATACACCAATAGCAGGCCTAGTGTAGCACACAGCTAATGCTTCCCATTTTACCACTGATTCATTGGCCGAGTACTGAAAAATTATATATAAAATAAAAAACCCACTTATCAAGGCCCCATGTAAATATTGTTGATAAAGGCCATTATGTACAACTGTAGGGTTGCCCCCTGCTCGGTTTTGACCCGGAAAGCACGTTTTTTTGTTAAGTGCTGCCTGAGTCAAAACTGCCTGCATGGTTTTCCAAAGTAGGATAACGTGCAGGATTTCCTATAACTGACATGGTGACCAGCCAATCGGGGAACTGCCGCGTCAGAGCCCCACCCCTGACATCACGCCCACTCGACATCACCCAGGTACCACGGGCCTGAAAAGGTGACAACCCTACAACTGGTGTGTGTTGGTGCAACTCTGTGGTCATTGGAACAATTGCAGAGCCAGCGTTAGTTTTTAATTGGAAGATTTATCAAAGGTCAAATTGAAAATTTGAATTTCTAATTCAAATTTTCGTGGTTTTTTTTATGGGCAAAACTGTCAAACTCAACTATGGAATTGTTCAAATTCGATTAGAGGTTGTCTTTTTTTTTTTAATTGGTTTTTCGAGATGTATCATATACTGGCCCTTCTAAGTTACTTAGAATTGGCCATTCTATAACATACTAAAAGTTATCTTAAAGGTGAACTACCCCTTTAATCTAAATGGAAGTGTGTGCCTTACAAGCCCCAAACACTAATCTCTGTTCACTGATGCACCATGCACATAAACCACAAACCAATGAATGTTTCTTTACATACTATTTGGGAATGACTGTTATTTAGAACATTCATGCAGAGGCACACAATTTAGCAATACTGGCTGGTATCCAGGACTCCGTTAGGGTTGCCACCTGTCCAGTTTTGAACAGAACCGCCCGGTAATTTTAAGGGCTGCCCGGATTAAAACTGCCTGCCTGGCTTTCCAAATTAATAAGCGTCGAATTACAGAAAGGCCATCTCCCACAGACTCCGTTTTATCCAAATAATCCAAATTTTTATGATTACCTTGTACTTGATCCCAACTAAGATATAACAGCCTATTGGGTTTATTTAATGTTTACATGATTTTCTAGTAGACTTAAGGTATGAAGATCCAAACTATGGAAAAATCCGTTACCCGGAAATCCCCAGGTCCATAGCATTCTGCATAATAGGTCCCATACCTGTACTAACAATGGGTGATGTTTCGGTGCGATCAAAATTTTTCAGCCAGCCCGAGCCAACTGATATCCAATAGTGATGTGTGGGTAGGCAGCATATCCGCAGGTTTACATGTGGGTCAGGCAGGTTCAGGTCTAGCCCGCACCCCCAGGTGGCGGGTGGGTCCAGGTTGAGCTCTTCTTCCTGCTCTCCCCGCCGCCACCTCAAACTGCCAGCTTCCGGTTTCATTTTTTAAGACTCGCACCACCGGCCCCACCCCTTTTGAGATGCCATCGTCGGGGCAGGTTGGCACGGGTCGTAAAATGGAAGCCGGAAGTTGGGAATGGGCAGGGGCGGGTTGATGAAGGGTTTTACCCGGCCCAGACATCACTAATATCCAAGTCTTCTGTCAATATCGTTCGGCTCGTCTCCCACCATTCACACTGAATTTCATATAAAAATTAGTTTGGTACAATATTATCAGTACGTCTATTGTCACCTTTAGCTAAATCTCTGATCCACTCACTCACAAAGTGATTCCATGGTAAAACCCTTCCTCTAAATCCATCTACATGTGTTTTCATTGTGCTGTGTCTCCCTCTTTCTATATAAAAACACACACTATAGGGGGTTATGTAATTAAAGGAGAAGTCAAGTCAAAATTTAAAAAACCCTACCCCCTATCCCCACCAAGACCCACCTCCATCCTCCCCCCAGCCTAAGTGCTACCCTGGGTAAATGAAACAAATGTTTTACTTACCCCTCGGTGCAGATTCAGCCATGAGACTTCACGGGCGCCGTCTTCACCCGCTTCGGTAATCTTCAGAATGAGGCCAGCGGTTCAGAAACTTTCGTGAGTTTCGGCGCATGTGCAGTGGTTGTGAAAAAGGAAAATGCTCCGCAACGCTGGTCTCATTCTGAAGATTACTGAAGCGGCTGAAGGTGGCGCCCGTGAAGTCTCATGGCTGAATCTGCACCGAGGGTTAAGTAAAACGTTGAGGGCATTAATGACCCAGGGTAACAATTAGGCTGAGGGGAGGGGGGACTTGCTGGGGATGGGGGGTAGGGTTTTATTAAATTTAGGGTTGAATTCTCTTTTAAAGGCACTAAGTTTGGCATGGGGTAGTGACTCATAGCAACCAATAAGCAGTCAGCAATTGCTGGTCACTTGGGTTACTGCTGCTGGGCAAACGGTGCTTTTTATTAAATGAATTGTATAGCTCTCAGCAATGCTTTCTAACAGGCTGGGCATGTGCTATAGAGGATGCCATTAGCTACTTCAAGTCAAGTTTCTTCCCTATGAGAGGAAGGGGCTTGGGCTGCTCTGTAACTTGGCACAGGCATATGGTGACAGCAGTGCACTTTAAGAAAGCCTGACACTGTCCGTTGGCCGCTATTTATAGAAGCCATGGCATGTGTGGGCAGATTCTTTACTAGCCCGGCATGCAATGTTCTTCACCAGCTGTGGATATTGGTACAGTGCTTGAATGCATACAATACTCTCTGGCCGAAGGATTGACAGATTCGTCCATTTACTTCATGTGTAATTTGTCGCTTTACATACTTTACATACACAAGAATAAATGCCATTCACTTGGAGGCAAAAATCTGGGCTATCAGGTGGTCAGTATGAAACGAGGCAGAATGTAAGGAAATACTCTGCTCCATCGTAAGGTTCAAGCTCATGAAATACAGAATAAAGAATTTCTCCCCGAGAGGATTGTGCTATGTGCCCAAGGTCTGGTAAGACAAGACCCTTAAAGGGGTGGTTCACCTTCACGATAACTTTTAGTATGTTATAGAGTCGCTAATTCTAAGCAGCTTTTTAATTGGTCTTCGTTATTTATCTTTTATAGTTTTTGAATTATTTTCCTTCTTCTGACTCTTTCCAGATTTTAAATGGGTGGGGGTGGGGGTGGTCACTGATCCCATCTAAAAGCAAATGCTCTGTAAGGCTACGCATTTATTGTTATTGCTGCTTTTTATTACTCATGTTTCTGTTGAGGCCTCTCCTATTCATATTCCAGTCTCTTATTCAAATCAATTCATGGTTGCTGGAATGGTAAACTGGAGAGCTGCTGAATAAAAAGCTAAATCACTATAAAAAAAAATAATAATAAAAAATGAAAACCAATTGTAAGTTGTCTCAGAATATCTCTCTCTACGCCATCATACTAAAAGTTAATTTAAAGGTGAACAAACCCTGTAAATACGAAGTCTTAAAATGTCCTGCAGTTATTCCACACTTGCCAGGGAGATGCTGTGCCTTCATATACAGTGATGGACCATGCTTGGATCTCTACACCATTCCTATGTGACATCTGGAGGTGCTGCCACCCACTCGGAGACTCCAAGTGATGTCAGCAATGATGCTATAAGGCCTCTGCACCTCGGCATCAAAGCTACGTCCCATAGGACCAGAATGAGATAGGGGTGCCACCTGCCGGGTTTGACCTGGACAGCCCGGTTTTTTGAAGGGCTGCCCAGGTCAAAACTGTGTGACGTTTTTCCCAATTAGGAAAACTGGGGAGGATTGCCTATGACTGTATATTTGAGTCAGCTGAAATCCCCCAATATAAATGCAATAATAGGTGCATGTACCGTCAGTGGTCCATTCTTCACCATTAGTCCAAGAAAAAGTTTTTCGTACAGCACCAGTAGGTTAAAAATGCCTTTATTAGTAATTTACATGGCAAACATCCTGGTCTGCAACGCGTCAGGCCTAGAGGCCTTTTGTCAAGCTTGACCACCGTGTCATAGCCCTGCCCCCAATGACACTGCCCTGTCACATCAATGCCCCACCCCCACACGTCACAGCCACACCCCATGTCCAGATCCCACCCAGTGAAAAGGAGGCAACCTTTATGAAACCTGGTAGTCCATGTGACCTTATCCAATGAATTAGCACAATACATTCTGTTCATGCATTTAACTTCTACTTTTATAATCATTTGGCTTAATCCATGTTATATACTGCCAATTATTGCCCCAAAAAGGCAACAAAGTGCATGAGAGAGAAAAAAAAGAATATTCTTGTTTTTGTCACTCATTAATGTGCACTATAAGCTGGTTGCACAGAATGTTATTCTGCATATTGGTGGGAATGATATTGGATAACGAAGATGACAATTGCAACGACATTTCAGTTCCTTTTTGACACCGAGAAAGGGCGAGACGAAGCGCAAAACATTGCCTGGTTGTCTGACCTAATTCTTTTTGAAACAAAGAGGTGCTGCAGCAGTATTTCTTCTAGTATGAGTTTTTCACAGCTGGAACAGATATGAAAAGCTTTCTTCATTATCCAATATCTCACAGCTGCTCCTAACCAGTGCTCCATAATACGACACAAAAGCAGAAGCATTTCTATCATTAGCCCAAGTGAATTCTTCAGAAAGTGTTGAGCACATGAATATGTTGAGCGCTCCACCTGTGCTCCAGTGTCCTATGCTCCCACTCTCGTCAGCTACATTCACTGACGAAAGGCCAAATAATTCTAATGTGAGCCAGGCTCAATGATAGATATTTGTATGAGCCGTGAAAATTTAATGGTGAAATGACAGTGACTTGACAAGCCGAGTGCAGACACTGCCCCCTATGGAGCAAGGCCCATCACCAACAAACCATTCATGGGCTTTCTACACAGATCCATGTCTTGTTGCCTGGCCCACTGACATTTAATGATTTGATTATTCATTTCCATTGAAACAGCTGCTATTCTGCTTTATAACAGATATTTAGTTGGCTTTTTAATACGGATCTCACAAAAAGACATCAATTACAAAGAATGGGTTGGGGCGGGGGGAATTCCATATTCGCATCTAGAATGCTCTTTTGTGGCACTCAGACAGCACCAAATAGAAACAGAACAGGTTACTTTACTCCTTTTTTCCTGGTGTAGAATACAAGCGCTGCCTGCACTGCTCATTGATTATTGCTGCAGGACTAGCAGGCTTCTGTCTTTAATAATCACTGCTTTTAACTGCAAGTGTTCACAACACCAAAAGTTCAATGTGATATCTTTACACAGGAACTACAGCCATCTTTTTTGCAAAAGGAAAGAACAGAAACTGGTCCAATAAAGTTGATATTTCAAGGAAAGCAACCATACTTAATGAATATCTCACCATAACTTTTCGAAAACTACTAAACAAAGCCTATAACAAGCTTATGCTGCGATCTCCAGCTCTTAGCTCCTCCCAGATCTTTCTGTGACTCCTCCCACAATTGCCCCACTGCACACCTTATATCCAAACCATTCTGCTTTATTCCTAGTCACACAAAGCTACAAAAACACATGGTATGAATTCTAGTAGACTAACCTTTATTCTACCCCTCTTTCTCTCCTCCCCTTCTAGAAAAACTTCCAAACCTGCGCTTGCTGGAAAGACTTGATCCTCTTTTTAAATCTGGAGGGGAGAACAAAGTCACAGCCCCTGGCAAGAAAGGCCAACTCTCCTCTCAAATCCGGGTCCCTCCTTAGCGAAGCCTCCTTTATCATCATCCTGGGCAACCTCTGGAGTGGTAAATGGAAGAATGAAGCAGCCAAAGGAGAGTCAGGTGTATGAGATGGTGCCTTACACACTTTCCAGTTGGGAGTCTGGCAAACTATTGCAACCAATGGTGAGGCTATTAATCCAATGAGCCAGCATGGTACAAGAGTTGGGGTATCTCCGCCTGTCCTTCTCTTACTGGACAGACTTTAAAAGAAGACAAAACTATCTTTTCCAGACTTGTCCAACACAGAGCAGCTGAGAAACACGACCTCGGAGTGGAGCTGCTATATGATAGACAGCCAGAGCTGTCCTGGGCATGCGAGGAGCGGGGGGGTTGAACAGAGAGGTGGGAGCTTGGGAGAGGAATTCTGGGAAATAGAGCTTCCAGGGGTGGCTAAACTTAGATCCCCTGGAGCAATGCACTTAAAGGGAAACTATCACGAAAATGTAAATTAAATATTCACTTCAGCATACTGAAATAAGAAAACTTAAATACAACCAATTAAAAATTCTGCATTGCTTCTGAAATAATCAAGTTTATCTTCACTATTCCTCTCTCAGCGTCTGTTTCTCCTCATTCTGTCTTTATTCAGGAGTTGGGTGTCAGATGAATGATCCAATATATCTTATAGGGGGCTCCTTTTACCTAGAAGATGTATGAGGCTGGGGACAGACAGGGAGATTCGGGGAGATTCTGTCGCCTGCCGTTTTTAGCAGGCGACAATCTCCCCGAATTTCCTTCTCCCTGTCTGCCGCTAGTATAAGTGACAAAGCGCCAGTGCCTGTGCACACACTGCGCGGCGATTTCCGGAATCGCCCGAAGATACTTCGCGAGGAAACTTCGGGCGATTCCGGAAATCGCCGCGCAGCGTGTGCACAGGCGCTGGCGCTTTGTCACTTATACTAGCGGCAGACAGGGAAAAGGAAATTCGGGGAGATTGTCGACAGCTACAAACGCCAGGCGACAGAATCTCCCCAAATCTCCCTGTCTGTCCCTACCCTTAGAGCTCACTCTATTAAAATCACCAGACATCATGTCTCTCTACATGCAGAATTTGTACAAAAGCCTGTTATTCTGTTAGATTTTGTTTGTACTGAGCTCTAATACATCTGCTAGAAAAAGGAAGCAACCTATAAGATATATTGGAATATACATCACCTGATACCCAAATGCTGCATGAAGGCAGAATGCAGAGAAACAGATGCTGAGAGAGGAATAATGAAGATAAACTTGATTATTTCAGAAACCATGTGTATTTTTTAATTCATTGTATTTAGAAAGTTTCTCACTTCAGAGGAAGCTTATATTAAATTTTCATTTTTGTGATAGTTCTACTTTAATATATAAAGAGTCTTCCTTGGTCATGTATACATGTATATAAAACCAAGTCCTGCAGAGTGTCAGTCCCACAGAGAAATAAAGCCCGAATCGGTAATTACAAATGAACTAACAGGGAAAATGAAAAGTGGTTCAGGAAAGTTTAAATATTCTTAGATCATAAACATCTGCAGAGATAATTACTACAGATGCACCGAAACCAGGATTTGGTTCGGGATTCGACCAGGATTCGGCCTTTTTCAGCAGGATTGAGATTCGGCTGAATCCTTCTGCCTGGCCCAAATCTAATCCTAATTTGCATATGCAAATTAGGGCCAGGGAGGGGAATCACGTGACTTTTTGGCACAAAAAATGGCAGTAAAAATATTTTCCCCTTCCCACCCCTAATTTGCATATGGAAATTAGGGTTCAGATTCTGTATTCGGTCGAATCTTTCAGGAAGGATTCGAGGTTCAGCCGAATCCAAAATAGTGGATTCGGTGAATCCGTATTACAGATTCCAGCTTAGTTCTTTCTCCAGCCTAACAACATACCTGACAGAAGACTGGACTCCACACTATGCACCCCCATTTCAGTTGTCCTACATACAGTAATAAACACTTTCCATACACAAAGTGCAGTCATATTGCCTCTCACACAATGTAGCTATTGTCTATTACAGGGGTGTCCAACCTTTTTGCTTCCCTGGGCCACACTGGAAAAAGAAAAGTTGTCTGGGGCCACACATGAAATACACAAACACTTTTGATTTGTAAAAGTAAAGAAAATGCACAGAAAAGAACTACAATACCAGTTGGATATACACTGGATGGAGCTATACACTGGAATATGAGACACCTGGATATTTAAAGGGGTGGTTCACCTTCAGGTTAACTTTTAGTATGTTATAGAATGACCAATTCTAAGCAACCTTTCAATTGGTCTTCATTATTTATTTTTTATAGTTTATGAATTATTTGTCTTCTTCTCCAAATCTTTCTAGCTTTCAAAAGGCGGTCACTGACACCCTCAAAAAAGAAATCCTCTCTGAAGCTGCACATTTATTGTTATTGCTACTTTTTATTATTCTTCTTTATTTCCTGACCGTATCCTATTAATATTCCATATTTTCATTCAAATCAATGCATGGTTGCTAGGTTAAATTGGACCCTAGCAACCAGATTGCCGACGCTGCAAACTGGAGAGCTGCTGAATAAAAAGCTAAATAACTCAAAAACTACAAATAATAAAAAATGAAAACCAATTACAAATTGTCTCAGAATATCCCTCTCTACATCATACTAAAAGTCAAATCAAAGGTGAACAACCCCTTTAATAGACCTATTATTATATTATTATGATGTTTCCTCGGGAACTGAGTGTTTCAAGCTGGGGTGAATTCATATCCATCCTCGGGCAGCAGGTTGGACACCCCTGGTCTATAATAACCATTGTGGCCTCCAGAAGAACCTGCACTAAGAGCTTGTTGAGACAATGTCCAATTTTGTTTTTGCAAAATGCATTGACATTATATATATATATATACTGCAGAATATACTCTAGAATCCCAGTATCAGCAGAAACTTACATTGACATGGCTGCAAAACTTAAGGTGAACAGTGTATTACAATGATGGTGCAAGTCCTGTGGAGAGCAGGAAGAATCCAATGCTGAGTTGCTAAAGAATCTCCACATACTAAATTTAGGATGCACCTGTCACTATGCCAGTCCTAGCTGTGGCTTTGAGGAGGTTTCCGTTTTCCATTAATGAAACCCCAGAGCTCTACGGTCATTCCCATAACGGAGAAAAATGCCAATGGGGAGATACAAGGGTTTCCCAGTGTTCAAAGGAATACAAAAAAAGCATAGCTACGCTGGCAAACATATGGGCCCTGAGTTAGGAGGAAAAGACCATGGGAGATGCCAAAAACCCAAACACAAGGGAACACTAACTCTAGTAAAATCCAAATTGTGGCCTTGCAGTTGCTGCTGAAAAGACATGATGGGAGATGTAGTGTAAAAAAAATTCATGACAGCAGGCCTGATGTAGACATTTTGCTCCTTTTTTTACCGAAATTAACAGAAAATTTTACTATTGGTTTAAATATATCATAATAATATGTAACATTTTCTGGCCTTGAGCCTGCCTGCCATGGGTCAATCTATATTTATAGAATGTGGGGGGGGGGGGGGTTTGTTACTGTGTGATTGGGTAGTACCACAGAGCTGAGTAATCTCACTGGGGCAAACTATAATGGACTGGAAGGAAAACGGCCCTGGTGAAGCAAACTTTGTCTTGATCTTGTAGTGCTCCAACCCCCTAAAGCTAAAGGCTGCGTGTAATTAAGGAAGGCAGCTATCTGGAAAAACATTTTACCATGATTAAGTATTCACTACAGTGGGGAATACCTCCACTGCAACTAACAACTGTTCCTTAAGGAAAAAAAAACAAAACATTTTTTTTAATACTATACACAGTCTGGAAACACCTGAATATCCCAGCATGCAAAAATCAATCCATCAAATCTGAGCAACAATGGAAGCCACAACGCCGGAGGCAAAAGCCAAATATGACAAAATGTGGGACTGCAGAAATATATCATTATATATATATATTATATACCATGGTGCACATTTTATTGGCTCCTGAAAGGGGGCACACTGGTATGCTACAAAGCCTATACAAAAAAATGGCAATAGTCCACAGTAGCGTAACTACTCGCTGGTGGGCACTGGTGCAGGAATGGCACCCAGGCCCCCCTATCGGGCTCTCCTCCTATGAATTGCACATTGGAGTTCTAGCCTCTCCAGCAGGCCCAGAGAGGGAGCTGAAAAACAGATAAATGGAGGGCACTCCAATTGTTAACTAGGTTAATTTTAAGCAGAGGAGCAATATAGCGCTACGAAACAAGTTGGCACTATAGAAATACATGTAAATAATATAGTCCTGGGTCACTCCCAATTAGTAGACCGATCAATACTATTACATACATAAATAGGACCTGCACACTCAAAAAAATGTAATACTGAGAGGGAGCTGACCCTGATGAAATTGCACCCCCTGCTACCCTGGTAGTTACGCGGCTTATGTCCATACAAAATTGACTTTCTAATCCGATGGTTGCAGGATATCATTCAGGCAAAAAGAAGCCGTTGAAAAGTTGCCAATTACAAAAACCATGATTATATATTCATTCTGAGTAACAGCAGCCAAAACAGAATATCACATACTGATTTATGTCATGCATATGCCAAAACTTTATTCTACATTACTTTCTCTTTGATTAGAGTTTCTAACTTCTGATAGTAAAAAATGTTTTTAAATTGTATCTGTAATGCTGATGACAGCACCCTCTAGGGATAGTTTCAAGATTAGGTTGGTATGACCAACATTTACTGGGTAAATACATAGACTGTAAAATAAAAAATGTTTCTAATATAGTTAGTTAGCCAAAAATGTAATGTATAAAGGCTGGAGTGACTGGACAAACAGAACACTACGTCTCGCTTTTCTGCTCTCTTACTCTGAGTAAAGGTGGCCATACACGGGCAGATAAAGCTGCAGATATCAGTCGTTTAGACCAATTTGACATCTTATCTGCCCATGTATGGGGGCTTCCGATGGGTCTTCCCGACCGATATCTGGACACGATATCGATCGGGAAGGTTGGATTTCCTTCCGACCGACCCGTCGGAATCCATTGCGCTAGTCGTAATATGATTGTTCGGCCATAGAGCCAAACATTCAGATTACCTCGATACAGCCCTGCCAGCGAGCAGATCTTTTCATCTATGGCCAGCATTAGTCAGTGACTTGAAGGGGAGCCACATGGGACATTACTGTTCAGTTTGCAATTTATCTGCAGCATGGAGTTCAGATTCAAAAACAACAGATATGGCCCAAGTGGCTCCCCCTCAAGTCACTGATAGGTTACTGCCTGGTAACCAATCAGTGGAAATCAAAAGAGCCTCAAAGCAGGAAGTAGTGTTCTGGCTATTATGTTACACATCCAGTCACTCCAGCCTTAATACATTACATTTTTGGCTAACTATGTTAGAAATATTTTTCTATCTTGCACAACCTACTGTTTAATTTAACAAGTTTTTCATTTTTATATTGAACGGTTCCTTTAAGATTAAGAGCTGAATATTAGTCTGGGGAGTTCCAGGGTTGAGTGTTGGTGGGTGTATTGACCCTATATAATGAGCAATGAAAGAATACCAGCAAAACACCAATAATAAGATACAACTATAGGTTGCAACTGCTACAGCTTAGAAATTAGGGTTCATTTACCATAAGTACATTTGCTGCTGCACAAATTTCGCTGCATCGTATGGAAAAATTTCCATTCAGCAAAGGATATGTAAACCTTATAAAGAAATAAATACATATAAAATTGCTCAGAGTGGGTTTTGAGGTTTCTGATCTCTTTCCTGAGCAGAGCACTACTACGTTTTCTTTTTTATTGTTGTGGTCCGCGCCATTGGGTTCTTCCTGCTGCACATTGGACACAGTAGGGGTCATTTATGAACAGTGGGCAAATTTGCACCTGGGCAGTAACCCATGGCAACCAATCAGATAACTGATTTCAGTGCTTAACCTGCATCAGGCTAAAAAAAACTAATCACTGATTGGTTGCTATGGGTTACTGCCCAGGTGCAAATCTGCCCACAGTTTATAAATGAGCTCAAGCGTGTATTTTGATGTAGGGGAAGTGAGTTCAAGGGTTCCCAGAGTGGCTGCATCAAATGGGCGCACGTCATTTTGATGACAAATGCTGGAAAATTTGTAATCCCTATTGTTCCACACCTGGCCCGCCTCAGATCCGCCCCTCTCCCCAACTCACCTAATCCAAGGGCTCTTCCTAGAGAAACTCTGTGACTCTGCCCCAAAGCATCATAATTCCACCCCCAAAACAACATAATCCTGCCCCCAAAACATAATCCCGCCCCTCTCTAGCCTGCCCCCAACCACTACGTCACTGACCAGTACAGCCAGATCCAAAAGGTGGCAACCCTACACGTAAGCGGGTGCCTACATTTACAGTAGAATTTCTGGGGAAAACACTGCATTGTGGGTAAAATAAAACAGGGGCTGCAACCCCATATTGGTCTTTGCACATTGAATTGTGTCTGTAAATGAACCCCAATATCCACATATATGAAGACCTTATATTCACTACCAAGAAAAACAAGGGGCTCTCTGTGCAGACATTTATGGGAACATAATTCAGAAAAAGTGTTGGAAGTTTGGGGAAATGTCATGAAAATAAAAGAAATATTAACAGTACTTTAATAAGAAACTCATTCACTGTATGTTTAATGCAGAAAAGAAGAAGTTGTGCGGGAGCTAGCCATTCAGAAGACAAGACTTTGAGCAAATGTGATAAATAAAAAGGTGGGGTTTTGGGAATGAAAAGGCAGATGAGGACTGAAATGAAATCATTATAGGTCAGAGATTAGGTGTGGGGGAGAAGGGAGATACCAGCTGTGTCTGTATTTATAGAACATGAGAAAGCAACTTCACCCTTCATAAATACAGCATCACTACAACTGTTCCCAAAATTGGCTTGGTGAATCAGTAGGTAGTGGCTACTCTATGAGCCAGTGGTCCATCTTTGCAGCATGGGGCTTCTGGGAAGGGGCAGGGGGAACAGTAATATCACTTCCCATTCAAGCTCCGTATGGCAAATGTACTCACCACTAACGAATTAGAGACTGGCAAACATGTTATTTTTCCTACTACAAACTGCAAATCTAACCTTAAAGGGCAATTCAACCCCCCCGCCGCCACAGTACCAGCGTCCTACTGCGCATGCACCGCCGACAGAGCCGGATCCAAGAAGAATCCCCAGGAAGATGCCGTTGCATGAGAAGATG
>CM044439.1:146665270-146678850 GCA_024363595.1 Xenopus borealis
CTGTGACAAGTTTGAAGTCCTGGATCATTGCTGCTATTGACAAGCTGTAACAATAGGCTGGTGAAATAAGTTCACTATATAAAATATGGCATTTTTAGCCATATTAATTTTTTTCGGTTTAGTTCTGCTTTAAAAAGTGAACCACCACTTTTAATTAAACGGTGGTTAAGGTATGAAGAACCATATTCCCTTCTGGGACTTTAATTTATAATGTGTCCTCTTGTCTCTTTTGGATTTATTTATGCAACAGTATAAGCAATAAGGGGAGTAATACGGTGGTACTAAATTAGGTTGTTGTAAATAAAGACAATGACAAAGTGCAATGAGGAGGAGACAAGGAACTTCATTACGGTAGGGACTAATCATCGTATAAGCCAGACAATGGCGTTTGCATTTGGGCCGCACTAAGTTCTCAATGGGGAAGCAAATGGCAGGAGTGCAGTATCATGGAGAGTATATAACAGTCTTTTATGTCTCTGTTGAGTTGTGTTACTGGCATTTCAGACTGCTAAAATCACTGTCAAAGTGCACTGAGTGTGTCATGAAAGATTACAGGAAACACACAACACCCCCTTGCCCCCCCCCAGCAGCTAGGGTTGCCACCTTTTCTGGAAAAAATATACCGGCCTTCATATACATATGTATCTTTTTCCCCTATTAATAATATTGGGGTCAACCATCATTTTTACTGACCAGGCCGGTAAAATACCAGTCAGTACCAACCCTACCAGCAGCCAGGTTCTTCCTGTATGAGGGTCATGTGAAGCACCCAGCCAATCCCAAATAATCTACACACATACAAGTGTGTATAGGGTTGCCACCTGTCTGGTTTTGACCCGGACAGCCCGGTATTTTGAAGGGCTGCCCGGGTCAATGCTTCCTGCCCGGTTTTCCAAATAAGAAAAAACGGGCGGGATTAGCTTGATTGACGCTGCGATCGGCCAATCGCCAATCGCGTCGTCATAGCTCCGCCCCGTGGTGTCACAGGCCCACCCACCGACGTCACGGGCCCGCCCCCCTGTCCGGCTTCAGCCACAGGGAAAGGTGGCAACTCTAAGTGTGTACCTGAACAAAACACTCTCCAAGGGAAATGTATCTAAAAAGCTATGAACGGCCATTATAGAACATAAAAAGCTATCACAATAACCTGAGCTTACACACTGAAACCAATCAGTAATATCAAACCTACATCTTACTTTTATGGGGTTTATATAAAGTTTTTTCCTCAGTTTTGCAGATTCTTTTAACCCCACGCTGTTGTAACTAACGGACAGGACAGAAATGTGTCACTGAACTATATTGAGCTTGTCAGGCACATACGTTGCAGAGTACATGAGCAGTCACAGACTATTCTTGGGTCAGGCTTAGTCAGGCCCCACCAAGCAGAACCCTCAGCCACAGACTCTAGAAGCTGCAATTCTATCTCCTCTTTACAAGATTTTTCTTTTTTGTTTTTAACAAAGCTATGCTTTTATTTCTAGGTACAGGTTTTATTCTTTTTATGCCAAATGCTAAAACATGTTTCTTTTTATAGAGGGATTTTGTAGCGGAGCTACCATATTATTGTTTCTTTGGATAGACTTTGATGGACCTATAGAGTCTTGTTGGCATTAGTGAACTGATGTAGACCTTGTCAGGATTTCAAAATCTGCTTGTTTGATATCTGATAAAAACTGCCAACTGGGTCCCTCCAGACTGAGATGGCAATTTATGCATGGGTCCAGCCTATGAATACCCAGCTTAAGTCTATCTGTAAGCCTTAATTATTCTAAAATATTAATTAAATGAATAATTAGCATACATATTAAGTCCCATACCATATGTTATCTACTAGGAATATAATCTGCTTCTTAGATTGTAAACTGCAAGGCGCACACACTTCCTTCATCAGTGTCCCATAACATGTTGTATATTTGTACGTGCATTACAATCGGTATGGTGTAAAAAGAAAATATGGTACTTGGGTGCCCGAACTGTTAAGCACAGGTGCCCTTACAATGACAATGCAAATCTTATGGTTCTACATTTTTCACTTTACAGACATGGCAGTCCCAATGTTTACTACACAATAATAGGAACAAACAATTGCTATGGTTTCCAAAATTCAAAATGAATTATAAATTACCCTTTCATTTTTGTCTTTTAAATTAGGGATTTATCACATTTGGAGTATCGAATATCATATCCAGAATATAATAATTTGAATATCACACAAGTCCAGATATAGTTACTCAATTAGAATCCAATCATCAAAACTGCATATTCCATGAACAAGGCATGTCCCTTCCACCATTAGGCACATTCATGTCACATGACAGTTTAGTCCAGCTTAATACTGAGTATCTGGCCAGATCAGAATCTAGCAAAAGGGATATTTGTGGATAGACAGTAAGGCATTAAGACATTGATGCTAATTAGGGATATTAAAGTGGACCTGTCACCCCAAAAAAATATTCAAAATCCTATTTTATTACATTAGTCGAGCAAAATGAACATTAATTACACTATATAATTTATTTTAATCTTGTTTTCTTCAGTCTGGGAATTCATAATTATAACAAGCAGGCAGGAGCCATTTTGTGGACACTGTTATTAGGACAAGCCTTGCATCATCTCAGAATCTTGTTTGTGCACCAGAATGGGGGACCCGATGTCTATCCACATGTCCTGGCTACACAATTAAATGGTTAAGAGAACTGGGGGAATGTGTGGGGAGCAGTGACATCTAGGAAGTGCTGAATGGAAAGTGAAAGTAATTGTCTACCCCACCTCTATGCCTAAGGCATAGAGGAGGGGCAGACAATATTTGATTGACAGCTGAGATTTTTAAATGAGCTTAAAACAGCTATGAATGCTTTAATAAAAATTTGAAATTGGATTTCATGTTTAAATTGAAAAGGACTTTTATTATACAGATTTTTGTGTCTGGGTGACAGGTCCACTTTAAGCACCAAAGAAAATAGGTTTATTGAATGACAAATTTTGAAGCAGATGCAACCCACCCAGTGGCAAATGGAATCAGCTACATCCATAATGTTCTTACCCCTGTCTATATCATCAACTGAAACCACACATTTACTTACTAATTACAGGGACATGGGAAGGAAAAGACAGGGCTTTTGCCCTTAGCCCCAGAAACAGAAAGACCACTTTAACTCAATTGTGTGGCACCTGTTTGCCTATTTCTTTATATAAATCAGGGAAGTCCAACTTGTGGAACTTGTTGCATAGTAACTCCCAGCCCCATTAACAGCCAGCTTTGATAGGATGCTGGGAGTTGTTATTCTGTAGCTATAGGGCTGCAGGTTAGACATTCCTAATTTCTGTAAATTCCAGTATTCCCTGGGGTCACTTTCTTCAACGCTGGCCAAGTCCATAGATCTTACTGCACCTGGTTCATGGATTCCTTCAGAGACTAAAACAAGGCTGTGAGAATTACATGTATACATTCATTTTTTTAATAGTGCATTCTCAGTGGCGCCAACTATTCCACCTGCATTGTCAGTTTGCCATTAAGGTACATGGATGGAATATGTGTTGCTGGAATATATGGAATATATTAGGCAAAATACTACTGGGGAAGCTGCAGAAAAATGTCCCAAAGAAGTAGCAGCTGACAAAGTTATGTGATAAATATATCAGGGGTCAGAGTATATGCATAAAAAAGGTTGAGGAGCTCAGCATCAACTCCACTGTGGCCAAGCAGCTGCAAAACGCGCACTGTCGTCTATTCTAGGAAAAAGTTCTGCCCACAATGAAATCCTCCATAATAAAGTCATCAATTGGTACAAATTCAAAGAGAATCCAGAGAGCGTAATCCAAATAAAATTATGTTTTTCTGCTTGAACTGCACATTTTCAAGGTTCTCAATGTGTCCCAGGTTCCATAGATAACTATCTGGACTTGGATGTATGTTAGAGTCCTGTGCTGGTCCATTCTTTGGAACCCATACCCGACCAGTACCCGCAATTCGCATTCTTACCCAATTGGAACCACTACCCGAGGCGCAAATACCTTATCCGCAAACCGATCCGTGACCCGCTAACCATCAAGAATCAGTGCTGTCATTGTAAACTGGAAGTGACATCATCAAACGTAGGCAGAAGTAGGCGTGATCAGAGAAAAAAAAAAGAGAGTAAAACTCGCTATTGAGAAGACCCAATCCGCCTCCCGCAAACCTGAAGAACCACATCTATACCTGCTCCCGAAGCTTCTACCTGAAATCCGCAGGGTACCACAGGTTTTTGCGGGTACCTGACCTGCTGCAGGACTCTAATGTATGTTTAAAAAAAAACACGTGGGCCTCCAGCTGTTGCTAGACTACCACAGCTTAGAGTTGAACAGCAGGGGGACTGCATATTAGATAGATCAGGGGATTTATGCTGCAGAATATGAATGTAGTTCAATGGACTCTGATCATGGGTTTAAAAAAAATTTACATTTGCAACGCAGCTTTCCAGAGGCTACTAAACTGCATCTTCCTGATTTCCAGGGTTGTAGTTTAACAACTGCATAAAAAAGTCACACAATGATGATCCCTGGAATTCTCCCTGAGATTTGGAACACTAACTATACCTAACAGTGTGCTGTACAGCTTTGGCATTCAATCCAATAAGATAACGTTTTTAAAAGAAGGCGGCAAAAGATAATAGATGCTACAGATGGAGCCCTAGACTATAACACAAAAAGGTTTCTCCAATTGCATGCCCTGCTATTCACGCATACGCCTTGCCCTGTATCATCCCAAGCACTGGAGAACATATTTTCTGTTGTATTGCCTAAAGAAAGTCAGCCACATTTCCAAGTATCCCCTAATTTCCTATATAACCAAGTGCCCTAAGTGGGTGCGAAACACGTAGGGCAGATGGAGATGCAGATATGACTTTTAACTTTATATAAATAAAATATACTTTTTAAAAAATCTTCTCTGGTCCTGTGGATCCGTTTGAGTGCCGGTCAGCGCTGTTTCTGCTATATGCTGTTTGCTGTACCACTCCCTAAAGCTAGGGATCTGGGGCTGGAGCACCTGGACCACTTTCACTATTCAGTGAGCCATTTACAATTTATTCTGGAGCACCGTACCTTTATAACTACTGTAAAGCTAATAGTATGCCCCAGATTACATTCAGAGCATAAGGATAGGGGATGAGTACTACAAAACATAGAGTATTAACAAAGTAAACACTAAAGAATCTACTGATTTTTTTTTAAGTTAAAGGGGATGCTCAGCTTTACATTAACTTTTACTATGATGTAGAAAGTTATATTCTGAGACATTTTGAACTGCACTGATATGAATAAGAGACTGTGATATAATTAGGGAGGATCTGAATAGCAATATAAGTAAATAATAAATGTGTAGGCTTATAGAGCGTTTGTTTAGATGGGGCCCACATTTGAAAGCTGGAAGAAGAGTCAGAAGAAGGCAAATCATTAAAAAAACAATAAAAGATAAATAATGAAGACCAATTGAAAAGTTGCTAAGCAACTGGCCATTCTATAACATACTAAAACAGGGGTGTCAACACTTTTGGCTTCCCTGGGCCACATCGGAAAAAGAAAAATTGTCTGGGGGCCACACATGAAATACACAAACACTTTTGTTTTGTAAAAGTAAAGAAAATACACAGAAAAGAACTAGGGATGTACCGAATCCAGGATTCGGTTTGGGATTAAGCCTTTTTTACCCAGCCGAAACTAAACCGAACCCTAATTTGAATAAGAAAATTAAGGGAGGGGAGGGAAATTGCATGACTTTTTGTCACAAAACAAGGAAGTTAAAAATGTTTTCCCCTTCCCGCCCCTAATTTTCATATGCAAATTAGGGTCCAAATTCGGTTTGGTATCCGAATCTTTCTCGAAGGATTCGGGGGTTCGGCCTAATCCAAAATAGTGGATTCAGTGCATTCCTAAAAAGAACTACAATACCAGATGGAGCTATACACTGGAATATGAGAAACCTCGATATTAAACATACTTATTATATTATTAATACTAACTGGGCAATTGGCAGAGTCCCCCCTCCTCCTATATCCTTTGTGACGACGTTTTCTCGGGAACCACGCGTTTCAAGCTGGGCCGCATTAATATCCATCCTGTGCGGCATGCGGCCCTCGGGCTGCAGGTTGGACAGCTCTGTACTAAAAGTTAACGTAAAGGTGAATCACTCCTTTAATGTTATGTTGCCATTTCTTTTGGGGTCTTTTAGTGGAAATATCAGTTGCGCATTCATCATTACTGAAAAGCAGGGTACAGACATCATAAAATTGTTACGTCCAAAGGATACACAAAGGGCTCTATTCAGCTCCTGCTACAGTAATAACAATAATAAGAAACAGAGTACTTAGTAGTAATAGAGACGGGCTCTTACCAGAAGTTGCAGGGAGGCTGCCCTTTGAAGTGACACCAGAGAAGAGTACGAGCATTCACCCGCGGCACCAACACCAACTACAAATAAAGGAAACACTCCATTAACGCCAGTGTATGGCCTGTGTGCGTCAGATACATTGTGTCATTCCTATGCAAGCAGCTTTCACTTGATCCGTAGGCAGTGCCTGTCTCTTGAGTTCGGCTACGGGGAGGATTCCTACAAGCAGGCTTTTTACCCACACAGGCATATGACACTTCTTCTCATTTAATGCTTCCACAAACAGTCCTAAGCACTTTGAAATCTTTTTTTAAACACAAAACACGGCAGCTGTAGCTAGTGAAGGGGGGGGGCTAGGAGGAGGGAAAGAAGGAATGAAAATAAGTGAAAGGAGGATAGAAAGGGATGAAAGAATGGGAAACGGGACAGTTAAGAGAGGGAGGGAGGCAGTGAGAAAGAACAAGTAAAAACCAAGAGGAGAAGAGACTAGAATTTGCTTGGGTAGAGACAGCACATAAAATGTGGGGCTCATCTGTGTCGAGAATACACACAATCCAGCTGGCTGGCCCATATTTCTATAAACAGAGCTGTAGCTTAGTTATAAATAAAGTCCACAACAAAATGCCTGGGATAATCAGTGACCATGCTACTATTACCCTGAACAATTATAGCAGCTTAATGTTTTATAATGCACTGGAAGGTGGGAGCTAGCACATAGCAGCATCTTCCCATCTTTAAGGAGAACTCCGGCTTCCAAACCAAAATTTGATAAAGAGAAAACTCTAATATAGTGTCTTTCAAAAGTATTCACTCCCATTGGCTTTACCTATTTTGTTACATTCTAACCTGTAATTTAAATATTTCTTGTCTTATTTTTAGGGATGCACCAAATCCAGGATTCGGTTCGGGGTTCGGGATTCGGCCAGGATTCGGTCTTTTTCAGCAGGATTTGGCCGAACCGAATCTGAATCCTAATTTGCATAATCACGTGACTTTTTGGCACAAAACAAGGAAGTAAAAAATGTTTTCCCCTTCCCACCCATAATTTGCATATGCAAATTAGGGTTCGAATTCGGTTCAGTATACGGTCTAATCTTTCGGGAAGGATTCGGGGGTTCGGCTGAATCCAAAATAGTTGATTTGTTGCATCCCTACTTATTTTATGTGACCTGCACAAAATAGTCTAAAGCTGGCCATAGACTAGCAGATATAACTGCTGTATAGTCCAAACAATCTCCCGACCTGCCACTAACCTTTCACATGAAATAAAGTAGTAAAAGAACAGATGAGCCTATGTTCTGCCCCTACAGCAATCGTACAAAAGTTTCCGTCCAACAAAGCTGGTCTCCCACTGAAAATCATCAGATCAGCAATACACGCAGAGATATTATCGGCAGCCAACAGAAATCTTCTAACCTGTCAGATCGACTGAACGACCGATCACCATGGCACGACAAGCGTCGGGACACTCCACACATGATCCTACATCAGATCTTTGCGCCTATGGCCAGCTTAAGTTGGTGAAGTGAAATGAGAAAAAATATATAAATAAAAATAAACTGAAAATTGGCATGTGCATATGTATTCACCCCCCTTTGCCACAAAGCCCCTAAACAATCCTGGTGCAACCAATTACCTTCAAAAGTCACATAATTAGTGACATGAAGTCCACCTGTGTGCAATCTTCGTGTCACATGTTTTGTCAGTATAAACACACCTTTACTGAAAGGCCCCAGAGACTGCAACACCACTAACCAAGAGGCATCACACCATGAAGACCAAGGAGCTCTCCAAACAAGTCAGGGACAAAGTTGTTGAGAAGTCAGGGTTGAATTATAAAAATATCCAAATCCTTGATGATCCCCCAGGAGCACCACCAAAATCCATCATCTTCAAATGGAAAGAACATGGTACCACAACAAACCTAACAATAGAGGACCACCCACAAAAACTCACAGAACTGTCAAAAAGGGCATTAATCAGAAAGGCAGCACAGAGACCAAAGGTAACCCTGAGTTGCAGAGTTCCAAAGCAGAGACTGGAGTATTTGTCCATAGAACCACAATAAGCCGTACACTCCATACAGCTGGGCTTTACGGAAGAGTGGCCAGAAAAAAGCCATTCCTTAAAGGAACAGTGTAAAAATAAAAAAACTGGGTAAATAGATAGGCTGTACAAAATAAAAAATGTTTCTAATATAGTTAGTTAGCCAAAAATGTAATGTACAAAGGCTGGAGTGACTGGATGTCTAATATAATAGCCAGAATCCAACTTCCTGCTTTTCAGCTCCCTAAATCTGAGTTAAGGCGGCCATACACGTAGAGATCCGCTAGGGCCCAACGTTCGGATCTGTCGGCAGCTTTTATCTGCCCGTGTATGGCCACCTTTTGTCAGCGACTTAAAGGGGGGCCACATGGGACATAACTGTTCAGTGAGTTTGCAATTGATCCTCAGCATTCAGCTCAGATTCAAAAGCAACAGTTATGACCCATGTGGCCCTCCCTCAAGTCACTGATTGGTTACTGCCTGGTCACCAGGGTAACCAGTCAGTGGAAAACAGGAGAGCTGAATAGCAAGTAGTTAAAGATAGAGTGTGCTCCAAAAGCGGATTCAGCTCCGTGCAGCCCCGGGTGCCAGCCGTACCCCCTGCCAGGGTCAAGTACACAAGTAGAAAAGAAAGCAGCAGCACTCCGGTATAATTGAAAATCTTTGAAAATTTTACTCAAATGCCTTTGTGCTGCTGCTTTCTTTTCTACTTGAATAGCAAGTAGTGTTCTGTCATGTTACACATCCAGTCATTCCAGACTTTATACATTACATTTTTGGCTAACTAACTATATTAGAAACATTTTTTATTTTGCACAGCCTATCTAATAACCCAGTTTTTATTTTTATACTGAACAATTCCTTTAAAGTTAAAAATAAGAAGGCACGTTTTGAGTTTGCCAAAAGGCATGTGGGCTACTACCCAAATGTATGGAGGAAGGTGCTCTGGTCAGATGAGAATAAAATGTAACTTTTCGGCCACCAAAGACAATGCTATGTCTGGAGCAAACCCAACACATCCCATCACCCCAAGAACACCATTGTAACAGGTATGGGATTCTGGATGCTCAAGACTTGGAGTTTTCCAGATAATGGATCTCTCTGTCTAGTACATCTAAGGTATGATACAGAAATATACAATCATGTAAACAGATGAACCCAATAAGCTGATTTAGCTTTAAATAAGGATTAATTATATTTTAGTTTGAATCAAGTACAAGGTACTGTAATATTACTGAGATAAAGGAAATAATAAAAAAAAAATGTGGATTATTTGATTACGATGGAGCCTTTCCATTATTCAGAGCTTTCTGCATAATGCTTCTCCGGGAAACGGATCCCATACCTGTATTAAAATAAGGTGCATAATAAATCTGAAAGAATATTTTTTGGGTCACAGTATATTCCAAGACATTTTCTGGGTCACCCAAGAGAAAAGTCTGCTCTACATTTAAAGTAGAACTGTTAGCTGTTTACTGTAGTACAATAGCAGCAGGAGGACAACAGGGATAGCCACACTGCATACATTAACAATAATAATAACAATATATTAACAGTAAAGGAACGCGAGTACATGGTCTGTAATACGGCACAGTAGTCACGCGCAAGAAGAAAATAAGAGGGGAGTATGAATCTCAAAGAGAAACACATGTGACATATGTGAAAAGGAATGCGTGACATTCCACTACCTTTTCGGTGACTAAAACCAGCCTGTAAGAAGGTGCATGAACAGATGCAAAGTAAAATAAACACGTACAGGAGAAAAAAAGCAAGTAAATATGAGAATGTGAACCCCCTAGTGACAT
The DNA here is from genome assembly GCA_024363595.1 of Xenopus borealis. NCBI lineage: Eukaryota > Metazoa > Chordata > Amphibia > Anura > Pipidae > Xenopus > Xenopus borealis. Next base: position 146,675,489 of record CM044439.1, read on the forward strand.
GCAGATGCCCAGATGTAGACAGGAGGGGAGTTGTAACTAGGCCAGTTGCCATAGATAGTCCTTCGGGCAAAGTGCACAAATACCACTGGTCATGAACTGTTTTTAAGGGGAAGTTTACAGACAAACAGGAAGCAAGGAAAATCTATACAGGCAATAAGAGTGTGCGTGGCTTTAATTCAAGTACCCAGCTAACTTCCCAGCAATTTTGGGGTTGGGGTACAAGGGCATCAGTGTGGCTTTGTTTTTCTTTCTCTCACTTTCTTCCTTTTATTGCGAAAATAATAATTTTATGTAACCTTCAGCATACTGAAATAAGAAGTTTTCTAAATATAATAGGGATGCACCAAATCCAGGATTCGGTTCGGGGTCCAGGCAGGATTTGGCCTTTTTCAGCAGGATTAGGCCGTATCCTTCTGCCCGGCCGAAGCCGAATTTGTATATGCAAATTAGGGACAGGGAGGGAAATCGTGTGACTTTTGGTCACAAAGCAAAATGTTTTCCAAATCAGCTTAAAGTAAACTCTGGAGAACCACAGCAAATTTTGTGCGTCTTTATATCTCTCACAACATGTTTCCATTATAAATATCCTTCATAAGGTGTTGATCCTTCATCAGAACCTGATGAAAGATATTTATATCAGAAACATGTTGTGAGAGAAATAAAGACGCACTGAATTTGCTGTGCTTCTCCAGGGTTTATTTTAAGCTGATTTGGAAGATTTGTGGCTGGACAGGGCTGCTACTCTGATGGAGATACCCTATATGCACGGAGTATGGGATCACAAACATATCTGAAATGACTTAAAAAATGTTTCCCCTAATACAAAATAGTGCATTCGGTGCATCAATAAAATGTAATCAATTAAAAGATCTGTACTGTTTCCGAAATAAATCCGTTTATCTCCAATACCCCTCCATCAGCGTCTGTTTCTCTTCATTCTGTCTTCATGTAGCAGTTATTCATTAGACCAGTGATCCCCAACCAGTAGCTCGTGAGCAACATGTTGCTCTCCAACCCCTTGGATGTTGCTCCCAGTGGCCTCAAAGCAGGTGCTTATTTTTTAATTAATGGCTTGGAGGCAAGTTTTGGTTGCATAAAAAACAAAGGTCCTGCCAAACATTCTCTCCTGTAGGCTGCCAGTCCATATAGGGGCTACCAGAAAGCCAACAAGAGCTCTTATTGGACATCCCCATGGACTTTTTCATGCTTGTGTTGCTCTCCAACTTTTTTTTAAATTTAAATGTGGCTCATGAGCAAAAAAGATTGGGGACCCCTGCATTAGACTGTTAGATCCAATATATCTTATAGGGGAACTCCTTTTGTCTAGAGCTCAATCTATTAAAATCACCAGACATGAAGATCCAAATTACTGAAAGATTTGTTATCTGGAAAACCCTAGGTCCTGAGCATTCTAGATAACAGGTCCCGTACCTGTATCAGAAACCTAAACTCTCCAGATCACAAAACAAGAAAGTAAAAAAAAGTAAAAAATGTTTTCCCCTTCCCACCCCTATTTTGCATATGCAAATTAGGATTCGGTTCGTTATTTGCCCAAATCTTTTGCAAAGTATTGGGGTTTGGGCAAATCCGAAATAGTGGATTCGGTGCATCCCTAGTTTTTCCCCTACCCAGTCCTCTACAATCTGGAGAGTTTAGATTTCTGATACAAGTACGTGACCTGTTATCCAGAATCCAGACCTGTGGTTTTCCAGATAATTAATCTTTCTGTAATTTGGATCTTCATACCTTAAGTCTACTAGAAAATAATGTAAACATTAAATAAATCCAATAGGCTGGTTTTGCTTCCAATAAGGATTAATAATATCTTAGGTTGGATCAAGTACAAGTTACTGTTTTATTATTACAGAGAAAAATTAGTCTATGGAAGATGGCCTTTCTGTAATTTGGAACTTTCTGGATAGTGGGTTTCCGGATAACGGACCCCATACCTGTATATATATTACAGAGAAAGACAGTGACAGAAGGGGAGAATGGAAAGTAGACAGACAGAGAAGGATATTATAGGAAGGACACACAGCCAGTCAGGGGTCACACACTGACCTTAAGCAACTGTCAGCATTAGCACCAGCTGTCCTTTGGCCCCTAGACTTGCCCCGGAGACCTTAGGTTTCAAACAAAAAGCATGGCACTACTGTGCTCCATAGAGCTGAACTGCACAAGTGCAGATGCTTCTAGCAATGAATCAGCAAATCATTCTGATGAATCTTCTACAAATTTAAAGCCAAGATCTCTTGCTACAGGTGACTGCACTGGTATAATTTAGCATTTGTGTTAGTGAACCTACATACTGCAGTCTCTTCAAGCGTCTGAAAATAAATACAGTGAAATATAAACTGATTACTGCCAGACCTTGAAGCACCAAATGCGGAGTTTACACTACCAACCCTGTTATGATACCCATGGACCGAATAACTATATACAATATACATATATGTCCATCAACAAATCTGTATGCCAATACCCCAAAGTGGAAACACATGGATGAGCAGAGGGGGGATTGAAGCATTTTTTCTACCTTCATTTTTGCTACTTTTAATGTTGCCCATATAGGAGCAAGTTGCATGCAACTGAAAGCTAGGTAAGTGCACCTTCAAGAACCACATGTCGATCCACCTGATTCAAGCGCACCAAGCGCTCCTCTGATAGTAATTTAGGGACTAGTGCATATCTTTGACCCGAGGTATAGGACACAAATTTTTGTGAAAAGGATAATAACATTGACATGTTGCATTCTATGTAGAGAGATGCCTGATGCATTCATAATTCAGTTGATTCCATATTATTCACTCAAGCCAAACCGATGACTTTAAAGCTCAAGAAAAAAGTGAAGTGAATGCATCCTCTCACGAGTTTACTGCAAATTGGACTTTGTATTTCATCCTGTATTTTGGTCAATATTTTCTAGGCAATTTCTTATTCCACTGAATCTAAAAGTTATGGATTCTGTGCATCAGATAAGAAGTAAAGAAGAACTGCAGATATCTAAGTGGAATATCAGCTTACAAGAGAGTAAGTTGAACTTTTCTTCCTTCGTCTAGCCTCCATAGGTGACTTCTTTACCCCGTAATGTCTGTACTGACAGAGCACTTTGCACTCTAATTAACAAGCCCTAATATTTTTTTTTTTTTATTATTTCTAACTTTTCTTGCAGATCCAGCTTTGCCTAGACAAGTCATTGATCTTTCACTGTCAAAATCCTCTTTAATTCCTCCAAAAGCACACCCTGTCTATCAAAGCCTTTGCTGATAATCCAATAGAGCAGAATAGCTTGCGGCACAGTTTAGACACTGATAGGCATGAGGTCTGATGTCACAGGGGCTAAAGAAATAGGTTATGGAAAA
>CM044439.1:146776559-146797495 GCA_024363595.1 Xenopus borealis
CTTGCAACAATGTAAATGTAATGTTATTGCTACCTTTTATTACTCATATTTCTGTTCAGGCCTCTCCCCTATTCATATTCTAGTCTCTTATTCAAATCAAAGCATGGTTGCTAGGAAAATTTGGAACCTAGCAACCAGACTGCAGAAAGCTGCTGAATAAAAAGCTAAATAACCCAAAAATCGCAAATAGTAAAAAAAAAAAAAAACAATTGCACTTTGTATCAGATCCAGTGTAGATCCAAATCACAGAAAGATCCATTATCTGGAAAACCCCAATTCCCAAATATTCTGTATATCTCTACTCAAGACATTTGAGGTGGGTATAAAGGTTTGGGTAAGGAGGTGATACATTGCAAGGGTCTTTCCAAAATATCATATTGAAACAAAACAACTCATTAGTGTTTGATCTTCAGTATCTCTCATGCGTGTATTAATCACAGTCATGTAACCTGTTGTAATTGCAGACTAAATTGAGCGAGATTTCCCCACTTAGTTTCAGGCAGTCTCCAAAAAATACATATGCAGCGCCTATAAAAACATGCCATTTATTTCCAGGTTTCACATGCAATATTGAATATTAGTCAGTTCCAGTTACTCTGTGAAGCCAAGGATGAAAATAGGAATGGAGACAGTATTATTTCTGTTCTGACCCACATCTTGCCGGAGCTTTGGTGTTTATGTATAAAATGTGGATAGCAATCACCACTAGGAAATACAGTTTAACAAAGGAAATTCATTTCTTGCTGACATTGCTATTATACGGTAATTCCAAAACAATTCTTTATGGTGTGTTGGAGTTTCAGTATCTGAAGCAATTGTATCCTTCATCACCCGCAACGTTGTCACAGAATGGAGACACAGTGTACGGAAATATATTCTATGTAGAAATTACATTGATCCTTTGAAGGATGTGTGTTTGGGTTTTCGAGAAATAACTGAGACTTTAAAAGAAAGAGAAAGACGAGAAAGGAATGATATGTGTAATATTACAAAAATACTAAATATGTTGGCGCTATAGAAATACATGTTAAAAATAATAATAATAATATGCCTGGCATTATAAAATATTGTGTTAAAGGGAAACTGTCATGGGAAAACACATCAGTTAATAGTGCTGCTCCAGTAGTCTTCTGCACTGAAATCCATTTCTCAAAAGAGCAAACAGATTTTTTTATATTCAGTTTTGAAATCTGACATGGGGCTAGACATTTTGTCAGTTTCCCAGCTGCCCCGGTCATGTGACTTGTGCCAGCACTTTAGGAGGGAACTGCTTTCTGGCAGGCTGTTGTTTTTCCTTCTCAATGTAACTGAATAGTACGCAGTGGGACATGGGTTTTTACTATTGAGTGCTGTTCTTAGATCTACCAGGCACCCCCCGCCAGGTTATCTTGTGTTAGGGACCTGTTATCTGGTTACCTTCCCATTGTTCTGTTGTTAGGCTGCTGGGTGGGGGAAAGGGAGGGGGTGATATCACTCCTACAGCAGTAAAGAGTGATTGAAGTATATCAGAGCACAAGTTACATGACTTGGGGCAGCTGGGAAATTGACAATATGTCTAGCCCCATGTCAGATTTCAAAATTCTTCTGGAACAGCACTATTAACTGATGCATTTTGAAAAAATTTTTTTTACCCATGACAGGATCCTGTAAACTGGTCTGATTTCTAGGCTTTTTCCTAAGGTGAACGGAGGACCCCGCAGGTAAGGTGCATCAACAGATAACATTTTCTTACCTTTCATATCAATAACCATGGCACATTTATATCAGTCAAGGTTAGTCCACCCAACATACAGATGATTAAAACCATTCATGTATGATCAGTTTAAATCTGAACCTCTTGTCTTGCAAAACTTCTAAACGTCTTAAGCAATATGGTGTACTAAGTATGAGGCTAGATCAGCAGCTATATCTAGAGATAGGTTGAATGGATCGGTTTTAAAGTCAAGACGAACCCTAAAAATGAATGCCATGTGTTATATAGTGAGCTTACTATGTCAGCCTGAAGTTTCAGAATCTCTATAACATTAATGATTCAGACCTTCAAAGTTGTGCAGCTTCTCGGATGCAGTGCCCAGGGGTCGTCACAATTCATCAAGCAGAAAATGAGGTTCACATCATGGCATAGCAGCTGATGCTGCAAGGCTGAATATTAAATTCTGATGCAAAATGCACTGGTATCTGAGATGCCATGTAATGAGAACTAGAATTTATTACTAATCAGCCTAACATTGTGGCTTTTACAGTATATTCTGTATATTGTGAGTGGGTCCTTAAGCTCAGGTAAGTGACAGCAGCACAGAGGATGTGAATCAGTGAATCAGCAGAAAAGAAGATGGGGAGCTAATGGCAGGGCTGGAACTAGGGGTAGGCAGTAGTGGCACGTGCCCAGGGTCGTACTGGACTGGGACACTGGGAAAAAAACTGACTGCTCCTGGCACTTACTGGCCCAAACCTCCCTCTCTGGACCCCTCGCGACAAAAGAATGTACGATCATACGCGCATGAGGGGGCTCTGGCAAGGATCTGGAGGGCGCTTTGCGGCAGAGCCCCCAGTCCAACCCTGCATGTGCCTAGGGGTGCAAGGAAGTGGGGGCACCAAGTACATACTTTTGCTTTCACCTACCGCTGGTCCAGATCCTTGTTTCCCCACTGGGGCAGATTAACTAAGGATCAATTTCGAGGGTTAATTAACCCTCAAGTTCGACCATCGAATTAAAACCTCCTCGAATTCGAAATTCGGTTTTAACGCAATTCGATTTATCGAACGATCGAATAAGAAAAATTTGATCGATTGATATCGAATTTTTTTTTATTCAATCAAAAAAACTTCCTATGGGAGCTTCTCATAGGGTTATATAGCAATTCGGTAGGTTTAATCTGCCGAATTGTTATATCAATTTTTTTTTTTTAAAGGGTACTTCGACTATGGAATTCAAATTTGAATTTTCCAATTTGGCCAATTTGAATCGAATTTTTGGCTATTCGATAGTCGAAATTCGATGGTCGAAGTAGCCCAAAAAAATTCGAAATTCACATTTTGAAGTTAGAATCCTTCACACGAATTTAGTAAATCTGCCCCTTTGTGTGAGTTCTGCCACTCACTTTTGTGCAAGCGCTGGGGAGGGGATGAAGTGGCTGGCCTGGTTGTCTAGGGCTTGACTACTGGGGACACAATTGGATTCATAGATCTTCACTGCTAAAGGAATGTGGTTGCCTTAAACTGGTACAGAATCTGAAAACATAATTTGCTACCTTCCTAGCCTATGTTTTTGTTAATCTTCAGTTCTCCTTTAATTTATGAATGTATGCCTGCCAGCATAGGAATCATTAAAATTACATTATAGGAGCTGAATAATATGCGAAAGCCATTGCTAGTGACTACAAGAGGATTACTTTACAATACACAAGGCAGGGTGCAAATTCAGCATGTTTTTCCATCCATGCTGTATCTCTACCCAGTGGTGGAACTGATAAGGAAGCAGAACCTTCAGTTGCAGGGGATACAGGAAACAGGGGTGACTACTGGTCAATTTCTTCTATAGCATTAATATCTCTCCCTCCCCGCTGCTCTTCTTCTTTAAATTTTTGCACTCATGCCAGCGCAAACATTTGGCGTTGGGGCGTTGTGGAGCTATGTGCTATGTTTGGCAGAAAACTTGTTGGCTTAGGGCTCCTACACACGGGCGTTTTTACCTGCGCTCCCCTGCGTTGCGTTTTGCTGCGTTCAAACGCAGGGGAGCGCAGGTATAGACGCACTCAATTATTTTCAATGGGGCTGTACTCACACAAACGCATGTGAGCGCCGAACGCAGGAAAAATGCAGCATGTTGCGTCTGAATCTGCGTTCGGGGCTTACACGCGTCTCGTGGGTACAACCTCATTGAACAAAATGAGGTGCGTCTATACCTGCGCTCCCCTGCGGCTGAACGCAGCCAAACGCAACACAGGGGAGCGCAGGTAAAAACGCCCGTGTGTAAGGGCCCTTATTCAAGTCCGCAAGTGCAGTGAGCACAATCACCATGATTTCCCCCCACACTCCATCATTTTTGGCGATTGCAAAGGGGTGATGTGCATGACACAATTGCACTGTGCCTGGTGCGATTGCGTCCAATTCACCAAAATGAATGCATGTGCATGCATTTCATCACACATTGGATGCAACTGTGCAGAAGCTCATCCACTGTCATTTCTAATGTTTGGACCAGAAGGCAGGAAGGACTATAGGGAATTGGCAGGAGCTCATTTTGACACAAAGTGGTTGTATGTGTAACTCACTGTGGGGAAATTTCAAGGACCACTTTTAGACATAAATGAGTCTTTGGTTCTACAGAGCATTAGGGAGACTAAAAGTGAATTTAAAGTTCAACAGCCCCATTATAAACTAAACCTCTACAAAAAGGACAGGCTCTTACCAGCAGTTTCTATTTGATTAACAATACATGGTGGTTGTTAATCAAATAGAAACTGCTGGTAAGAGCCTGTCCCTTTTGTAGAGGTTTAGGTTATAAAGGGGCTGTTGAACTTTAAATTCACTTTTAGTATGTATTCTGAGACAATTTGCAACTAGTTTTCATTTTTTGTTATCTGGAGTTATTCAGATTCTTATGAAGTAGCTCTCCAGTTTGCCATTACATCAATCTGGTTGCTAGGATCCACATTACCCTATCAACCCTGCACTGATTACAACAAGAGACTGGAATATGTAAAGGAGAGGACCTGAATATAAGGATGCGTCGTATAAAGTAGCAATAACAACATTTGTTTTTTTAGATGGGACTACTGACTCCCATTTGAAAGCTGGAAAGAGTCAGTAGAAAAAGGCATTTAATTAAAAAACTATAAAATGTGAATAACAAAGACCAAGTAAAAAGTTGTTTAGAATGAGGCATTCTATAACATACTAAAAGTAAACTTAAAGGTGAACCACCCCTTTAAGAGATTAGATACTTACTGGAATTTGAAAGCACTGCATGGGGCTAGACATATTGTCAGTTTCCCAGCTGTGACTTCTGCTCTGATAAACTTCAATCACTCTTTACTGCTGTACTGCAAGTTGGAGTAATATCACCCCTTATCCTCCCAGCAGCCTAACAACAGAACAATGGGAAGGTAACCAGATAGCAGCTCTCTAACACCAGATTACAGCTGCCTTGTCAGGGCCGCTCTGGCCATGAGGCAAAGCGAGAACCTTGCCTCAGGCGGCACGGAACGGCCAGTTATCAGGGGTGGCAAAAAGCCGCCTCTGGTAACTTTAAGAGCCGAATTTCCATTTTTTCAAAACGAAATTCGGCTCTTTTAGTGCCGACCCACCCGACGCTAAAAGTTAGAAGCGGGAGGGGGGGCGTTATCAGGGCTGCTGCAGCATGATGATGCCCCTGTGCCTGGTATATCTAAGAACAGCACTCAGTAGTAAAAATCCATGTCCCACTGGGTTCCATTCAGTTATATTAAGATGGAAAAAAACAGCCTGCTAGAAAGCAGTTGCCTCCTAAAGTGCTGGCACAAATCACATGATCGGGGAAGCTGGGAAATTGACAATATATATAGCCCCATGTCAGATTTAAAAACTAAATTAAAAAAAATTCTGTTTGCGCTTTTGAGAAGTGGATTTCAGCACAGAAGTCTACTGGAGCAGCGCTATTAACTGATGCGTTTTGTAAAAAACATGTTTTCCCATGACAGTATCCCTTTAACAAATAACTTTTATTATATTTTATGAATTAATGTTTTTTGTTTTACTTTGGATAACTTTTTCTTTCATTATGCAAAAAAAAAAAAATAGTTTTGGGTGGAGATCCCATTTAGGTAGTATTAACATGTTTTGCAGGAAAAGACTTGAGGACAAACCTATTATTCCAGAATATGTATTTCTGACGCAAACATCTACTAAACACTAGTTATACTGTACAAAGAAGTTTTACCTACGCATGGATGGAAGGCACTCCCACCATGTGGATTCAATCATTTGGCTGATTTGCGAGAATGCTGTTATAAAAATACTCCATAAACTTCTCATTTTGGTGGATCACATTGTGTGTAGGGTGGAGTACACAGAGAACCCCAGGGAGACAGAGAAGCATGACTTACTTCATTGTCTTTCGTATCATCTTCCAATCCTACATTTGTTATGAAAACAGAAAAGCAACAAAGTGCTGAAGGCATGAAGGTCACAGACAGATGAATCCTCCTACAAATTGTTTCCTTTTGCAGCATTCGATTAGATTTCAGTGGCTTTCTGCCAGAAAAATCGAGAATTTATATAATGTGTCTGGAGAAAATGTAGCATGATCTGGGATGTGGGCCCAGGAGCCATATGTGGTGCGTGTGTTTTCATCACAACATTATAACCTGCTGATATAAAATATTGGCTATGACACTTGGAATATATTAACCTATATAGGAGAACCTTGAAATGTTTGGGGGCAACTGAGGACCTGCAATGTGAAAGAGATTCTATAAGGTGTTTTGCTTTCATAGTTCTGGCTGGAGAACTTTTCCAGCTCTCGGCTGCTGCAGGGCAAATAAGACTTTGACGTCTTACAAATGGGAGATTTTCCATCATCTGAAAAGGTTGCAGGTGCATTTGGTGTTAACTGCAATTCTCTTCACTAATATAAACATGCAAGTGAGCTATCTGAACCCGTGCCACGGTAATATTATATAAGCACACTGCAAATATACAATTACTCCTAAACTTGTTAAACGTCAGCCATTAAGAAGTCTCTCAGGATTGCACAAAAAGTCAAATACCTTAAATATAAAAAAGAAATCACTTTTCACAAAAGAGACAGCCTTCAAATAAAATATCCGAGCTAATGTGGTGTAGGAAAAGTTGTGTCATTTTATTTGCCTTCTGAAAGTTAAAGGACCAGTAACACCAAAAAATGAAAGTGTATTGAAAAGATCATGAAGCATTTCCCTGTACTGGTTAAAACTGATGTGTTTGCTACAGAAACACTACTATAGTTCATATAAACAAGCTGCTGAGTAGCAATGGGGGAAATTGAAAAACGGCTACATGGCACAGGATAAATAATGGATAACAGATAACATTATGCTCTGTGGAGCTTATCTGCTGTGTAACTTGAGCCTTTTCTCCTTTGAATGGCTGCCCCCATGGCTACACAGCAGCTTATTTATATAAACAATAGTAGTGCTTCTGAAGTAAACACAGCAGTTTTACTAGTGCAGGGCAACCGTGCATTATATTTTTATTACTTTAAAACAATTTCGTTTTTTGATGTTACTGGTCCTTTAATGCAGTGGGAGTCTCTGCACATTATAACTTATGCAAATCATGCAACTTACAATAAAGTAGACAAGGTTACAAAAAAAAATGTTGTTAACTCGATTTGGTTAACTTGTTGGATAATTTCCATCAACATTTGGTAATACAAGTTTTATACCTGTTATGCAGAATGCTCTGAACTTGGGGTTTTCTGCATAATGGACTTTTCTGTAATTTTTATCTCTGTGCCTTAAGTCTACTAAAAATACATTGAAACACAAATTAAACCCAATAGGATTGTTATGATTAAGGATTCATTATATCTTAGTTGAGATCAAGTACACGCTACTGTTTCTTTATTACAGAGAAAAAGGAATTTGTTTTTAAAAATGTGAATTTTCGTAAAATGTAGCCTTTCTGTAATTGGGATCTTTCTGGATAAAGGGTATCTGGATCCTGTACCTGTACATTTATTATTAACTGTAATGTTCTCTTCTTATTCTGGAAAAAATGCTTTCTTTTTGAACATGGTGGACCCAAGATGATGTTGCTGATCTGCCACAATTCCACAAATATTTATCTTTTCACCAGTTTTGGTGACATATCTTTATGTTTGAGGGTTGCTAGTCCTGTGGAATTATTTACTCATATACCTCAACCTCCTTATTATCCTTCCTTGGAGGGGTTCACACCTGCATATTTTCCATCACCATCTTCGGTTAAGCTTGATGTATCGTTCATAGGAAAGATAATTGGCAGACTGGCCATACATGTAAAAAAAAAACAGTTGGAAACCAGTAAGGAACATCATGATTTTTAATTATTGTTCTAAACAGATGACATAAGATATTTTTGTCAAAATTGTCAAATCGATGAAAATGTTCAATTTGCTTAATTGTTTGAACAAATGCAAATTTGTGCTCAGAACAGCGAATGTTAGCAAAGTTGCTCTACCGTTACTTCGTTAGGCAAAGAGAAGGGGGTGATGGTGTTTAGATATCAAGATATCTAGAAGAATCTGAGGTTTAAAGGTGTTGGAGAGTTGACATCCAGGAAGAGCAGTGTTAAAGGGATCCTGTCTTCGTTAGGCAAAGCGAAGAGATGTGATGGTATTTAGATATCAAGATATCTAGAAGAATCTGAGGTTTAAAGGTGGAGGAGAGTTGACATCCAGGAAGAGCAGTGTTAAAGGGATCCTGTCAAGGGAAACATTTTTTTTCTTCAAAATGCATCAGTTAATAGTGCTGTTCCAGAAGAATTCTGAATTGAAATCCATTTCTCAAAAGAGCAAACAGATTTTTTTTTATATTTTATTTTGAAATCTGACATGGGGCTAAGTCATGTGACTTATGCTCTGATAAACTTCAATCACTCTTTACTGCTGTACTGCAAGTTGGAGTGATGTCACCCCCTCCCTTTCCCCCACTCAGCAGCCCAACAACAGAACTATGGGAAGGTAACCAGATAACAGCTCTCTAACACAAGATAATAGCTGCCTGGTAGATATAAGAACAGCACTCAATAGTAAAAACCCATGTCCCACTGCGTTCCATTCAGTGAGAAGGAAAAACAAAAGCCTGCCAGAAAGCAGTTACCTCCTAAAGTGCTGGCACAAGTCACATGACCGGGGCAGCTGGGAAATTGACAAAATGTCTATCCCCATGCCAGATTTCAAAATTGAATATGAAAAAATCTGTTTGCTCTTTTGAGAAATGGATTTCAGTGCAGAAGTCTACTGGAGCAGCACTGTTAACTGATGCGTTTTAAAAAAAAGTTTTCCCATGACAGTTTCCCTTTAAGGTGTTATCTGAATTTTGCTGTGCTTAGGGGAGATATCTGAGTTTCAGTGGGAAAGTGTGCATAGGTGACACCTGGATTTCAGGGAATAGCCTGAAAATCCATGAGAGTGCAATCCATAAGGGCCACTCTCTAGTAAGGCTTCTCTTTGATGTGATTGTAGTTCTACAGAGCTTGTTCTTCAGTTTGAAAGATGATTCCAGTTCTTAAGAACACAGACCTAAATAACACTGTACTTGTCAATCAATATAATTTTTTCACAAGCTGATGTTTTATCTCTGCAGACATTTATTAAGGTTTCCAGGGACCACATCATAACATCATGCGGAGCATATAAAGAAGCATAAAGCAAATATGATCAGATACCATACAAACAGAATAATTGTTTCATGATTCTCGGAAATTGTAAGAGAAGTCAATCATTTTACAATTTCGTTTTTATTCCTCCTCATGCGTTGCCCTAGAATTTCGTTACTCCCAAAGGAGATAGACATCATTAGAAAAGTAGAAACTCAATGCTTCCAACCTCTTCCCTGCACATTTTCCCACGCTTTGGAGAGGAAGCAGCATTATTTATGTAAGATGATCATTGCAAGGAATCACAACAGAGTCGGTGCAGAGAGAGAAACTGCTTCCAACCCCTCAGCACTGACCATGCCCTATGTTTAATTGGTTCATGACTCCAGCCCAGTGTCATTTTCATTATATTTAAAACAGCTGTTAGGAATACCTCCCCTTATCATCTTGCTGAGGAGAATTGGTTCTGTAATTCTCAACAGCTGGAGGGTCGCAAACTGTATATGTGTGGTTTTATCTATAACAAGGAACCTTTGTTTTAAAAAAAGAGTAATAATCAGAAAGCTTGGATAGTCTAAAGACTTGCTGAGCTGTACCTCTGAACATATGGATTTTTTTTTTATTGCTAAACTACAGTTTTGATGACCACAGATGACTGTGATGAAGAATTAATTTGTAAATTATGATCCAGATTTGGGTTGTTATTTTACTAGATTTTCTCTGGTTGCCAGATCCAACATTTCAGCCCAGCATGTATAATTCCACCCATAACATACAGTAAGGAAAAATACAATCAGCTTCACTGTTACTCAGTTATGAGTATCCAATGTATGCATACTTGGTAATATGTTAAAGCATAAGGGTTTCCATAATTGTACAGCAGAACCCCCATGTTATGTTTTTCAGGGGACCAGAAAAAAATGGTGAAAAATCCAGGAAAACATAAAATCGGCGAAATGTATTGTGCAAAACTGAAATCAGAAACATCAGAAACATGCACTTGTGCTGACTGTATGACAAAGGTGGATGGTGTATTTAAATGATAGGTGGTCGGACAAGCTTCAAATTACAAAATGCCTGTCTCCCATAAACTCCATTTTATACAAATATTATACGTTTTTAAAAATGTTTTCCTTTTTCACTCTTATTGGAGGATGGCGGAGAACTCAATTGTAGTCTAAGGAATAGTCTACTTTGTCAGAAATAACTGTCGGTGCATGAATAGAAATAAATAGTTTACAAAGAAACAGAGTCTTGAATTGCACTCAGTAGAGTACTATTAAAACATCAAATTTTATTAAAAAAAATATACAAGTCTTCTCAACTAATCAACCTCTAAATACTGTATATATAGCATCAATTCATGTTTTTATATTATCAAATTCACCTACATCAATTAATCGTTAATGAGAATTCATATGTAATGACATGAAAATTCATGTATGATAAATTCATTAACGATGTATTTTGAGAGTACACTAATGAGCATATTTAAAAAGACATTTGTGTTGTAATCATTGTAATGTCCAGCACTATATTATTCTGTTAAGAAAATCCTGGAGCAAGGAATATGAGCCAAATATTAACAAAGATAAAGCATTCCACATTATTAAACTTGATACAGAGGATCCAAATGGATAATTTTTTCTCTTTGCAGCTTCAGGTGCGGGATTTCTAGAAACACTGTTGCACAGTGTTGCGATTCTCAGCGAATATAGGATGAGCAAGCTGGATTGAAAGTCATTTTTTGCCAAATTTATGCAAACATTTATGCTAACTAACCCAGCAGCTGACAGATTTTCCCGTGGGCCAGCTATTATTGCGATGTTACTCAAATACACAGTCATTTTAAAGTGCTTAGCGTGACTTTGTGGAAAAAACAGTGGACTAGTAGAAAAATAATAATAAATAATAAAACAGTAAGGCAAGGGCACGCATTGCGTTTTAGCATCACATTTTTAAAAATGATCCGTCCAGCGTAAATACGCATAAAATGCACTACCACTGAAACTAATGGAAAACGCACTATGGCAATTCACACAGGGCGCTTGCAAGCCAAAATCTGCCACAGGACGCCTGTATTGGCGTTTTTCATCAGATACGCCAATACGTCAAGAAACTAATCAATAGACTCTATGGGATCTGCACGTTTGAAACCACACTTTGCGTAAGTACGCTGCGTATTTTAAATATGGTGTCCAAATTCTCAATGAGAACAATGAGAAGTGCATGTTGGGAAAAGAAACCACGTGCTTAAAAATGCATGAAAAACTGATCGTGTGGTTTCACTGGCATATTTAGGCCCGACAGAGCTTTTTTTAAAACGCAGCAAAAATGCCATGTCTGGCCTCGGCCTAATAATAAAAAAGTACCTTCTACTTGATCCCAACTAAGATATAATTAATCCTTGTTGGAGGCAAAACCAGCCTATCAGATCTACATCTATTAGTCTTAAGACAGAGAATTTTTGGCAAACAGCTTCCATACCTATATATATATATATATAATACCATAATGGATGATAATGTTGTAGAAGTACAGTTGTGATTTCAATTATTCAACTCGCACACCCTGGCCCTCCAAACAAACGACTACCTGGTGCACGGCAAAAAGGGAATTCGGCATCCCTCAGTAAACAGCTCTGCAACAAATCACCGGCACACAGGAACAACTGGCAGGTAAAACCTTGCTGGTTTATTGTGAATGCAGCATGCAACGTTTCGGAGTAATCCCCTTGATATGCTTGATAAAGGGGATTACCCGAAACGTTGCATGCTGCATTCACAATAAACCAGCAAGGTTTTACCTGCCAGTTATTCCTGTGTGCCGGTGATTTGTTGCAGAGCCGTGTTGTAGAAGTACAGTTGCCCATCTTCAAAAAGTTCTATTATTTATCTGTTGTGTGTGAACATGTTGCTACTTGATTTATTTACTGCTATATTTCTACTATCAGCAGCCATGATTAAGTTACACACCTAATCAGTAGCTCATAAAGAACATAGCTGTATACAATTTGTCGACACTCTTACAGGCCTTAAACTTCTACTTTGAGTTTACTGCCAAGTCTTGTAAATTGTAAAGTTGTGTATTGTAAAGTTGGATCTTGCATATTTAAACCCCTCTCCACAATTTTATTGCTCCTTTTAATTAAAAGGGATTATAATTAATTATTATTTTATTGCTATTTTTTTATCAGTTGCAAGTATCTTGGAAAGTATCATTGTACAAATGAATACGATATCGGGATATTAAATAGTCACTTGTCAAGTTTAATAAAAGATTTGTAATGTAGAAAAGGAAAATAAATTACAGTACAGAATAAAATCTAATAGTTTGTAACTACTTGGTGCACACTTTCTTTATTAACAGTTTACAAAAGAAGTTATAGGTAATCCATGGGTTGGGCAATTAATGTGAGCGGCCACCGACTCGGGAGTCTTTAATACCCTTTACTTCTAGGTTAGCCTTGGAGACCAAATTTTATTAAATTGATTTTGCCTGTCTGTTAGTGTTGAAATTCATTTCTCCATCACCATTGTATTGTTTATGTCAGGGCTCAAAGGCTCCGTTAGGATTTGCGGAGCAAGGAGGAAGCAGCAAGACCAACACAGTTCAACGTATCCAAAGGGATTGAAGTCGATATAACAGGTGTAGTCAAACACAGGAATCAAAGTCAATAAACAGGAAATAACACCCAGGAACACAAGAAATAGAACCTACTATTATTATTATAAGGTCTGCAATGTTCTGGCTTCTAATATAGGTCTATTTTCGCGCCAAACGTGTGATGACGTCATGTGTCACGTGCTGAAATTGGACGTTGATGCTGCACATTTTGATGCGCTGTGTCCGATCTCGACACACTGCACCCGTTTTGACACATTGGCGTCGGAACAAGTCATGTGGAAGACCTGGGCGCCACCCAACACCTGGGCACGGAAGAGATCTGAAATGCCAGAAAGAGTCCTTACAGTCTATCCTTGTCTTCACTGTATTAAAATCAAACATTGAGGAATGGAATCAAACCCAGGACCCCAGCTCTGCAAAGCAGCAGTACAAACACTGTGCTGTCCCTAATACTAATTTAATATTTAAACACTTAGGGGCAAATTTATCAAATTCACATGAAGGATTCGAAATTCGATCGAATTTTCATAAAGATTCTAATTCTAATTTTCGACTGTTTTTGAAGACCACTTCGACCATCGAAATTTGAAAATTGGATTGAATAGAATGATTAAAATAATTTGAATAAAAATCTATTTGAATATTCAAATATTCGACAGTTGAATAACTTCCCTTTTAAATTTTTATTCGACAGCCTAGTTCGCCATTTTTTAACCTACCAAATTGGTTTCATTAATTTTGATCAAATAAAAAAATTTGATCGAATGGTTAAAATAATTCAAACCGTTCAATTCAAATGATTTTATCGTTCAATCGAATATTTCCTATTCGATCGTTCAACCAATCGAATTGCGGTAAAATCCATCGATATTCAAATTCTAAGGATTTTTATTCCCTTAAAATTCGATGGTCGAATTTGAGGGTTTTTTAACCCTCGAATTGACCCTTAGTAAATCTGCCCCTTATTTAAATGCTTAGTTAACTATTAAATAAACACTTTTACATTCTCTGTGACTTATTGTCCGAGTATATACATACACTGCACCAAAATTCGTCTGTATGCAGCCTATTGCTTATCTTTGCAACTAATAAGAAGATCATCCTTACTTTGATCACCCGGCTTGTTCCAGTATCCAGATAAATAGGAAGAAGTGGAAGCTGGATACTGCCTCCCTCCATGAATTATGCAAAGTATGGCAAATCCTAAAGGGGCCCATTCATGAAAATATCTGCTCGTATGGCGAGATCACAGATGCCCATCAGAGGGCCCCATATACTGGGCACTAAGCTGCCAACTTTATGGATGGCCACCTTAACCCTAATAAAGAATGACCTTTAGTATAGCCAGACTGACACCCAAGGTGTCATTGTGTAGTCTGTATTTGCATCTCTGCTTCATTATTGGGGTCACTGTATCTCTCTTAGTTCTTGAGTATCTGTAGCAATTTATAATGGGGAATTATCACATTGTTACAAAGGGCAATCCTATCTATTGCACTGTGCCTTGGTGAACATTATAATCAGTAGGGTCCTATTATCCTTTCTGGATGTGTAGACATTTGGAAACCTGACTGAACTGAATTTGCATTCTGTCAATCAATTCTTGACGCTTTCTTGATTTATCTGCAAAGATTTGTTTTTGTTCTATTTATGATCAGGGTTGGAGAAACAGCACCATGTGAAAAACTGGCAACAATTTGAAATGCAATGTACAAAGTGTCTAATCGCTAGATCTGTCATCTATACAGTCTCATTCCAGCACTCTCACCTTCTTTCAGAGACCTGTAACATCTTTGGAAAACTGTTGGTGCAACAGAAGAAGAGGCAATACCCAAATGATGTAAACACATAATGTGTAATTGTATTTAGTTGCTATGTATGACTCTTTTTGTAGCAAAAAAAGTCAAGTTGTCTAAATCATTGGACAGGAGTGTAATGAGGTTTGACTACAAAATACATAAAGACAATCATCCTCTGTGCTCACCCATTATCAATATATTAGGGTCATCAATACATTTTGTGCATTAAGCTTTCCAAGGTTAACACTCCCAAATGGTTTCTCTTTTCATTACATTGTTGAATTACAAATGCATTCTGCTGGACCATTCTTTCTGCATTTCTTAGTATTTTTCTGGAGGCTGTTTTTCTAACATAAATACTTAATGCTAATTTAGATCACAAATAACTACTCGCATGTACAGTATTTATGGTAACAACATGCATATATTTATTTACCATCTCACTTTTTTTGCCATTTAAATCCCAGCCATAAATAAACATAGTCACCACTAAAAATAAAAATGAAGCAATGAATTAACATTAAACTATAACATGTGTCCCCACTTTTGGTACATCAAGCAAAAAAGTCTTGTTTTGTGTTTATTTAGATTTTTTTCAAAAGCCCAAGGGAATAGTTTTATGTGTGCAGAGCAGGACACTTCTCAGCATGTTTACAGTTATATGAGAGAATGTATACATTGCTGATAGCTATAATAGTAATGTAGTAGTCAATGCGAATAGCATTTATCCCATGGGAACAAACGTCAGTTATATCCTGTTGACAGTCCCAGAGTTCGGGAATGATCACACCCACAGCTACATGCACTGATTAATATTAATATTAACATCGCTAAAGTCAATGACCCTATCCAAGCTGTCAGCAGACTATCTGCCATCAATCTGGTTTGCTTATTTGCATTGCTTCATTGCTGTAATTAATGATATGTTTGATAGCGAGGCTGAAGGCAATGTTTGGTAAATTATCCATTACTTTCTTATTATATTACCAAAGTAGCTTTTGAAAGGAAAATAAAATGTCACCAAACATTTCTAACACATTTTAAGTTTAATTGATGATGCCAAATAAAAGATATTCATAATTAAAGAGTTAGGATATGCAGAACACAGGTCCCTATTAAAATATTTGAAGTCCTATCTACTCTATCTATCTGTCTGTCTGTCTGGCATTGCCATTTCTATGTGAGTACAGCTGTTTTGTAGATCAACAAAACCATCACAAAGGAGCACAGCATTCACATGATTTGTGAAAACAAATTCTATGATATACCATCAAGAAAAGGAGCTCAAAACCAAATATATCAACTTACCTGGGTGCAAATAAAGTAAAATGAAATAATAAAAAATAACAGGTCAAAATCCAAAAAAAGAACGCTTGTCCCAGCTTCACATAAATGGCCTGCTTCAAACTGTACTCATTTTTTTTTTACAGTTTGAACACAGCCTTGGAGGTCATAAATGACCCCTTAGGTGTATTTCAGGAATGTGATATTTATTTAAAGTCTTCCTATATTTTTCACATATTTCAGCCATATATGACAATGTTATTTTGTCTGCTGTGCATCTCCCATCTGTTTGTTGGTCTTGTGTTAAGAGTCAGACTGGGGTGTGAGACGCCCACTGGGGCTTCTAATCCAGGGCCCCCACACCTCCTGTGGGGCCCCCGCTCACCCACGGCCGGCTCCTCCCCACCCAGTGTGCACGTTTCAGAGGGCAGGTGAAGGAGCAGGGAAGTGACAGAGCAGGGAAGACAGGGATTGGGCCTGGGTCACAGGGTCCCACTGCTGGTGTGCAGGAGCCATCTGTGGTCACTTTGCCTGGTCATGTGCTTTCAGAAAGAGCCAGCACTTCATGATTCAACTGCTTTCAAGCAGGCTGTTGTTTCTCCTACTCAATGTAACTGAATGTGTTGCAGTGGGACCTGGATTTTACTACTGAGTACTGTTCTTAGATCTACCTTCCCATTGTTCTGCTGATAGGCTGCTGGGGGGGGGAGGGAGGTGAAATCACTCCAACTTGCAGTACAGCAATAAAGCATTACTGAAGTTTATCAGAGCACGTCACAGACTGGGGAAGTTGGGAAACTCAAAATATGTCTAGCCCCATGTCAGTTTCAAAATTAAATATAAAAAAAATAGTTTGCTCTTTTGAGAAATGGATTTTAGTGCAGAATTCTGCTGGAGCAGCACTATTATTATTAATAATTAATAATGACAGTATCCCTTTAAGGTTTGCCACAGTGGGAGTCATGTTTGAACACAAGGTACATTTTTTCCAGTACTTTTGTATGGAAGGAGCATACCTGCTGGCCAATGCCTTTCAATCCATTGATTACAGAAGAAAATACAGCACAAGCTTTTGGGGATACCCCCTTTCTTTTTCCACCGAAAGCTTTTGCTGTATTTTCTCAAGTCATGAAATGTTTTCCGAAATGCATCCAAAACAAAATACAAAATGAACTAAATAAGTCTGTATATTTAACTGTTATGTGACCAGTACATGGTTCAAGTTGGAAAGCCCTGTGTTTACACTTATGTGGACCTTTTCTATTCCATGAACAAATTGAATGCCCGGGTTTTTAATATACAATTTAATTGGTTAACAATGTTGTGCAAGTGGCATATGGTAAGGAAAAATGGCTTCCACTGCAGCTTTAGAATGGCTTGATTTTATTTTTAATTTTCCTAAAAGTCTAGAAAATACATTTTATAGTCTCTATGGTACCCCATACCATGTCTATTATTTTGAGTCTATTGATTTGTATCTGTATGATAAATGGGCATTGTTTTAGCTGTACAAGGTGGAAATAATTACTGATATAAATGTTAAATTACACCAGTGCAGTAAATTATAGCAATCAAATAGCTCTCACTAAGGACTTATTTTATTACATGCAGGTCAGGGTGCAAAGTACAAAAAGGGGTGCAATCTGCCATGTTTATTTGCACTTTGTTCCCTGCACCTTTCCCTTCCCGTAATAGCTACCCACAGAAAAAAGTTTTCTTTGACCCTAAGGCTAGGGCTAGACAAAGCAGAAACCAGCCTACCAAAATCCACAGGCTGATTTCAGCTCCTGACCGCTAGCTCAGGCAGCCTTGGGTTGCAAATTTCGGCAAAGAAATGTGAGACTTTGCATTTTGAGTCAGATTCCGCTGAGTCTGTTCACACTGGAGCTTCAGACAAATAGATTTGACTGGCGATCAAGGGGTGAAATCCTTGACCCCTGTAGACTGCTTTAAGACCTATTATCCAGAATGCTTGGGACCTGGGGTTTTCCTAGTAACAGGTCTTTCTGTAACAAATTTCTTTCTGTAATTTGAATCTTCAGACCTTGAGTCTATTAGAAAGTCATGCCAACATTAAATAAACCCAGTAGGCTGGTTTTGCTTTCAATAAAGATTAATATATTATTTTGGTTCAAGTGCAAAGTACTGTTATTGTAACAGAGAAAAAGGTTAAAAACTGGTTATTTTGGATAAAATTGAGTCTATGGGGGATGGCATTACAGGTTTCTGAATAACGGATCCCAACAGTGTAGCTGATTGTGTTGGTAGATCTATATATTTTTGTGAATTCTCCACAGTAGTGTTGACTGGGCAGTTTTCTAAAATATAGCCATGGCCATAGCAAGTGCTGGAGTAGGGGAAGGGGATACAATTAGCTCATAGATGAAAAACAAGAATATGCTCATTGTCATGAATGTTTGAAGCTAGGCTTCCAAGGAGAAAGGGCCGAGGGAGGAGATCTATTTCCTGTGCAGAATGTGGGTGGTATCACATTCCCTTGCATCCATGAGGTCATTGTGAGATGGTAGGAACCAATAATTTATTCATAGGCCAGAGAGACTGGCAACTCCAGAAAGTTTCCAGTAAAAGCTACAATCAGATGTATACTGTCTATGACATGCAGTGATTCGAAAACACTTTAGACTTTTGGCAACAAATAATTCCGTTAGAGCCCATTTCAACATTAGGAAGTTTAGTGTAAGGACTCACCCTTGCACCCAAGCCCAACCCCTGATCCCGCCCACTCCACATCAAAGTCAAAACACCACACAGACATCAGAGCTAAAAAAGTAACCCCCCACACATATTGATGGTCAGGGCTCCCTTATAAGTTAAAAAAAAAAAAACATTGGCGCCAGGTCCCCCAATAAAAGGGGGCTCTTAGAAAAGTGCAGCACTGCCAGGCCCCCCTTCAGGCCTGGCTTTTTCAAATTTGACACCCCAATCATGCAACTTTTTTAAAATGTTGCCCAAAAACCTCAACTTTTATTGATAAACCAGTGCAGATCACGATCGGAGGAAACATCTTCAAGTTTTAAAGGGACATCTGCCATCAAATTCTACATGACTTTGATTTGTTGCATAATAAATCCTGAAAAAGTCACACTTTTCCCCCCCGCTACTTTTTAAGATTTTTTTGCATCAAAAAGCCCAAACCAAAAAAAAGTCATGGTTTAATAAATTAGCCCCTATGAACCAGAAAAGTAATTCAAACCAGATCCCCAGACTTTTATTCTATAACAAATATATTAATGGTAAGCAAAACTGAAAGGTTAAAACCACAGGAATATTGAGGAAGTGATGGATAAGGCCCACTAAAACTGAGATCTGTGGCACTGTACAATATGTAGCATCTACTCCCCTAATAATCTAAACTATTAACAATATCAATACAAAGAGTAAAGACTCCTCTTAATTGACCATGGGCCCAAGAGATCATCTTAGCTGCACTAGTTCATCAGGTGACCTACCAAAGATTCTTGCCAAAGGAGTTTGTTCTCCGAAATGTAGCATCTGCACTTAATTAAGTATTGAAGACTTCACCCAGACCTGTGTGCCATTGGAATCTTCTTGTTGCTGTTACTGTGAGGTGGCCGAGCCTCTACTTCTGTGCACCAGGCTTCATATTCATCAACAGGGTGTGCGAGATCCTACACCATTTTCTACCTACCCAAGATGGCACCAGGCCAGATAAAAAAGGACCTGTATGTAATTGGCAGGAGAATTGGCTTAGCGTGCCATAAAATAGTTGTGCCAAGTCTAAGGAACCAACTGCAAAAGCCATTTGGTTGTAAACTTTGGGTCGTTGAGGTCTGTAATCAGTCAAAAAGGAAACAAACATGGTCTAAAGTTTTTTTACACTAGGAAACATATAACATTCCCCCAATAATGTCCAAAATATATTGATCATGAGTGCAGATGACCTTTTGTCTTTACCTCATGTACACTCCCCCCAATGGTTACAAGTTTAGTGGTGAATACAACTTTCTCTTTTTTGCTATAAAACAAACAACAATATTTTAGTAATGGGACTGTTCAAGGGTGTCCCAGATTTTTCAGTAAGATCACTCATACAATATGTGCTAAAA
Source organism: Xenopus borealis (assembly GCA_024363595.1). NCBI lineage: Eukaryota > Metazoa > Chordata > Amphibia > Anura > Pipidae > Xenopus > Xenopus borealis. The sequence continues at coordinate 146,796,679 of CM044439.1, forward strand.
ACCACTTATACATAGAGAGAATCCATTGAGTCTAAGGTCACCTTAGACAACACAAGGCACCCCTTGCTTGCAATATTGGTGCACTACATAAACATGTGACCCTGGTGGAGGCCTAAACAATGGAACACATGAAATACAATGGAGGTTCAAATTGACTGTATCCAGATATTTTACATACCTTCTGAAGCAATACAGCTTCTTCACTGGAGTTAAGAGGACACTAAGAAAACTTAGCTCGGTGTGCTCCATTGTACTCCCATTTGTTGTTACTCCTGAGGTACGCGACTGAGTCAAATCCAGGTCTCGGAGAAGCCTGAGACTACCAGGGACTCAGTAACTGCAATATAGGATCCTAAGCACAACTGCAATTACAGTGTGATAGTTACCCTTACACTTACTAAAGGGACAATGGTTTTGCTTGTTAAATTGAATGTATGTTAAACGTTTACAAATACGTTCTCTACCTCACTGACACAGGGTCCAAGCCCCAGAAAATGCAGACTATAGGGCCCAAATTGCTATAGGAAAACAGTTCCTGCAGACTATTGCATAAGGTTCAGGATAATAATCCCAGTGGTGTTGGGCAGAGCCTGATTAAAGACTAAACAGGGCCCTTGGCAAGGTAGTGCTTCTGGGTCCCCCCACCTCAAACCACAGAAAGAGGGCTAAAAAGTAGCCATTTTGACCACGCCCATTTGTGTGGCCACACCCATAATTACCATGCTCAGGGGACTGATCCTGCTGAAGTGTGCTTAGTACAGGGGATTACTTATGCTGCCATAGTTTTATGGGATCTCTCTGTACAGACTATGAGCAC
>CM044439.1:146852514-146864761 GCA_024363595.1 Xenopus borealis
GTTCATTTTGCTTGACTAATGTGATAAAATAGGATTTTGAATATTTTTTAGGGGTGACGGCTCCACTTTTGAAAAAAACATGTTTTCCCATGACAGTATCCCTTTAAGGAAGTAACTACAGAGGAGGCAGACCCTGCTGTTGCAGGTGGGCCTAGGAGTTTAGGTGACCCAGTGAGGCCTTAATTAAAGTTTCAATAGATATTGGTAGAATGGGTCAACTTACCAATATTTTGGGGCCCTAAATTGAATTTGCTGTTGGGCTCAGTAACATCTAGTTAAGCCATTGTTTATCATGCTCAGTAAATAACGTCCTACAGACAATAGCACTTAACAAAAACAGGGGAAGTGTTAGAAGCACAAAGCACCAGTGCTGCATATCAAGTCAGCACAAATGGTAAATGTATATGCTTGGAAATTATAACTATCTTTGGCATTAAGAGAGACAAAAATGAAAGTGTCATCAGTATTGTTGGCATTCATGAATGTTATGGTTCAAGAATTAGATAAAGCCAATCAGTGGAGAATAAAGATTGTTATATTACATAATTTATTTCATGCCTGATAATGCTTACAAATAACACTGATATCATGTATGCCCTTATGTGCCCATCTGTCACTTATAGATTGGTACAACAAAAAGAAGAATGGGAGCATGGATTATGGAACATGTAATAAGCAAAATCAAAACTCATGGAATTCCTAGGCATTTTCAAGAATATGACACAGTAATGCAACAAATATCTTACACGAATACAGGAGGTTTCTTGGGGTTCGGCATATGGATATAGTGTATACATTGGACATGTTTTAGCTTGTTTTTACTCCTTTGCACTATAAATATGGTAACATAGTGGGGGGCTGATTTGCCTTTGTATACACTCCTTTCTTTTCTTTCGGTAGTGCTACCTTCATGATTCTTGGTTCATGATTCTTGGTTCATGAGTTCATGAGACGTTCTTGAACTTGGATGGAAAACAGGTGGGGGGCCAGAAATAGGCAAAAGAAAGGCAGCAGAGCCTGTTGGGAGACAGGGCAACTCACACATAGGAACTTAATGCTGGGGGTAGAGTGAAATGAATTTATATGGTTTACATTATTACCATATGATTTACTTTGAGGACTCTCCAGTCTAATTCCTATTGTACCAATACTATTTAGGATATTTCTGTGCACATTCAACAGACACTGGTAATTTCCTTTAAACAAAAGAAATTAGCAGCCCTCTGCAGATGCTCTACATCTGTCTCCTGAGTTGTGTCTAGCCAGAACCATTTTACTCTTTTCAGAACCAGATATGTCTCACTTGTTTTGTACAAAACAAAAACTGTGGTACTGTGTTGGCCAGTAGCAAAAATAACAAACACAATTTATAATCTACCTGATGAAGAGGCCTTGGTGCTCTGAAAGCTTGCAATGTATTTTTATAGTTAGCCAATATACTGTAGATATCACTTCTACAATAAGTTTTGTATTTGTTTGTTTATGTATTTGTTATTTTAACTTGTTTTGTAAACTCTGGTACTTTTAGTACAATACTGTGGAACATAGGGGCAAATTCACTAAGCGGCGAAAATTGCCTTCGCTAATGTTCACCGCACTTCGCCAGGAGAATTTTCGCCAGCGATATGCAAATTCATGGAAGTTACTCTCAGGATGGCGAACGGTAGCTCCAGGATAAGCACATTTACGATAGCGATGCCTAATTTGCATACGGCGCGAATTTCAAAGTATAATAGAAGTATATGTAACAACCACTACATTACACTACACAAGCCCAGGAAACCTTTAAATAATAGTTTAAATAAAAAGTTGTCCTATTGCCCCCATGTATAGTTGAGTTGCCATATGTTAGGAAATGTAGGGGGGAAGGAGGGTAACCCCCAACTATCACCCTACGAAAGGTAAAACGCCAGCGTTTTTTTGGGACTTTTGAACTTCGCCAGGTCTGACGAATTGACATCACGCTGGTGGATTAGCGCTAGCGTTAGATGCTTCGTGCTTTAGTGAATTTACCCCATTCTGTCAAATTTTAAAATATATGACAAAGTCCTCCCCAAATATGTACATTTTTCCTTTTGAAAGGTTATCCTTAACTTATCCTCTTTGAATTTATTTTGCTGCTCTTTGCTAAGTCATTCTAATAACTCTGATAAAGCCCAACCTTGTCTCACACATGAGCTAACCTGAATCAGCTGAATCAGCCCCCCAACTTCAATGAAGACAACAATGAAGGCATCATCAATGATGTCAGGAGGCTGGTAAAACACATATTCAGGACAGCATTGGGTTATCATTGAGATCCAGAAGAGGAATCTAAGATGGTGTCCTACTACTGACCTCTTTTAGAAGACCTCAACCATATTTTTGGTAGACGAAGATCTCCTAGATCTCTCCTCCTGCATGAATCAACATTGTCTTAAATGATATCTAATAGAAATGTAATTGATGATCTTTCCACCTATACCTGACCCTACTCCCTCAACTGCCTGTTTGGGTATGTAGGTTGCAAATTATGGGACAGCAATCGCCTTCCCTCTGGGTCTTTTAACAGTTGGCACTGAATCCTGAATATAACGGTATGTATTTGATTAATAATTGTCTATTTTTTGTTTTGTTCCTGAGTCCAATAAATTGATGTAAAAGTTTAACAGCAATTTCTGGTTACTATAGGATGCATATGTTTTACCATTTGTGATTTACACTATGTAGGAATGTAGTTTTGGAAGGTTTGTTGCCTGTGTTGGAGACTACAACATGTCCTGTCTGTTATTCCCCTAAGGCAATGCTTGGGTGCTAAGAGACTCCCCCATTCTCTGCCCATCTGTATGCACTGGGGGCAAGAAGAATAGTATTATGAATGTACTCCTGAAAATGTACTCAAGCACAAATACATCACACTCTAAGCTATGCAATTTATTTCAGAATTTCATATTTTGTTCTCTCTTTGTTAAAATATCTGTGTGCATTTATATTGCACTAAAAGTGCGCAAAAGGTCATGGTCCTGAAATTCGATTACGGCTTACATGTTTTTTAAGTATTTTAATATGTTTTTATTATAAGTGTTTACATGTATCAGCATCATTCTTTTTCATAAGTAATTCAATTCTCGCTCTCTGTTGCAAATTATCCATTTCCCTTACTCCCCAGAGGGCTAAGTAAACAAAGAAGGAACGGTATGTTGATTTAAAATAACTATTTTTCAATCTTAAAACGATTTTGAACGGGAAGGCATATTACACAGAATTTGCTTGTCCATGCATGGTGAGGGCAGGGTTATGATTCATACAATTTTAATGCTAATACAGGCTGTTTCCAACAGAATGGAGGTTTGCATGTATGCGCTAAACAGAACTGCAGGATATACTAAGTAAAGAGAGACCCTGTACCAGATCATATAGGTACAGAGCAAGGTACATATCTTGGAAAAAGAAGACTGATGGTTTGAACGAGGGGTGAAAGAGTCGATTAATGTCAAGGTGGAGAAACCATCCCTGAATAGAGGAGGGGGCCTTCAACACCACCTGTCTGCTACATAGAATGCTGTTCTCACATCTGTACCCCAGTGGTTTCAGAACACTTCACACATCCATTCATGCATCGCTCACAAGTAACGCCTGTGTCTAGGAGTTGCATGACACATTGATTATCCCATCACAGTAACTATACAGAATCAACACCTCTGTGAATTTCAGATGTCACCTCTCTGAAGAGTTACAATGTGTCATTGTGAATGGATAGTGGAAGAGTTTATATATCGAGAAGGCCCCATGCCAGTAAATTGAACTGAAGAAGCTGCTCGGATGAGTAGTGAAACGTCTTCAATGATTACTCAGCAAGTCCAGTTTTTTTTTTTAGAATTATTTATATTAGTTGTCTACCAATGCTTCATCTCGGTGGATGGATGGGCCAATTTATGCTACCGTTACTTCATCAAGCAAAGCGAAGTTGCACTAGCATTGCCTAATTTGCATACTGTGGGAAGTTAAAGTTCAATGGACTATGTTGCAGCAAATACATTACATTACACAATCCAGGGAAACCTTAATAAAATAAAATAGAGTTGTTCTATTGCCTACACATGTGCCCACTGTATAGTTTATGTTCCGTATGTTAGCAAATAGAGGTGGGAAGATGGGTGCCCCAAAAACGATCTTACAATCTTTTGCAGCCTATCGCCCTGTAAAATGAAAAGACGCTAGTGTTTTTTTGGGTCTTTGAAGAATTTTCAACAATTTTTTCATGAACTCCTATCTACTCTATTGCACTTTGCCTGGTCTGAGGTGACGAAGGCAAGTCTGGCTCAGTAAAATCCGCATCTTAGTGAATTGGCGTAGTAATGCTCTTTCGCCAGAGCGAAAATTCGCCTGCCGTAAGAGTGCGAAGCAATGCTAGTGTACCTCTCCTTCACTAGCGAAGGGGCGCCTGCACTCGTTAGTAAATCGGCGAAGTAATGAATTGATGTCATGCTAGCAAATTATCACTAGCGCCCTTTAGTGAATCTGCCCCTATATGAGAGCTTTTTTGGGTTTATGAGGTTGAGGTCTATAGAAGTGCAGCAGCTAATTTGCTGTAGCACCAAAGAGACCTTTTAACATTTGTAAAATGAAATATTTTCCCCTAGCCAAAACTATTCCTTTAACAATGAGAATAAATAAAGCTGCCTTGGTTTACAGCATTACTTATCCAGGGCTGAAGCAGATTTTGCCCCTGGAGGATCCAGTTTTGAAGGGAGAAAAATTATTGTAAATCAGGGTTGTCCAGCCTGTGACTTTCCAGCTGTTGTTTGAACTACAACTCCAAGAATCCCTCCAACATTCCATCAACGGGATGCAGGAAGGAACTCACACTGCATATTTATTAACATTATGCATCAATTATTACTCTAATATTGTATAGTAAAATTGGGTAAATATGGAAAAGTCCAAGAAATGTAACTGGCCTGCCCCAATCCCCACTTTAAAAATTGTATATTTGTGGTATTGTACAGGCCTCATACCAGATATGTCATTGTTTTTTCTAATTATAAGGATAATAATATATATAATATAAATACTGCTTTTCATAATTATGGGTTCCCGTATATAGTGCATAACTGCCAGAGACTTTAAAATGCACGTTTAAAGAACAATGTTGTGGCTTTCTGTAGCATAGGGGTAACATGGAGCATCTCTGGTCACACGGGGCATGCATCAGTCGGCTGGCTTGTAGCACACTAGTGTGTTTGTGAGCCCACAATGTTATTGGAACTTGTTTATACTAATGCAAATGGGTACCCCACTGTGCTCACCTGAATAAAAGTCAAAAAGCACATTCAATACAGGAGAAATGCTTTCAGGGGGCTAATAAGTCTGGCAGTAGGCATTGTGTATCCCAGTGAAAGACCAGTGGGGCATTTTAACATTTTTTATGTGCTCTAGGCCTCGGACTAGGTCCAAACAAGGGGGATCTCAGCCTGTGGAGATGTGGCCCATAGTAACACAGTAAGTGTGACAAAATAACAAATAACAAAAGATCTGTCCCCCTCTAAAACCAAATTAATAAAGACAGCCCCAGATGAGGTCCCCTCCTCTATTTAAATGTAAAATGTATTTGGCTCCCGTTCCTTATCTTTCTCTTTTTATAGTTCTCTGATGTTGAATCCTGATGCCCCACTCCACCTTTGCTCTATTTTGACCCAAATACAAGCAGATCTAGACATGATTGAGATTGGCACAGCATGTCAATTTCTGTAGCAGAATAATCCTTCCAGGCAGCAGCACACATAGATTTAGAAATATCTGAATTAACCTCTTGTTGTTAAGGTGGGAAGAATTTGGAAACCCATTATCCTGGTGGGGACAAGGACGTGTGTTATCTTCTATAAAGTGGGTCACAAAAGTCCTGGGCTGAGAACTGAAACACCTTCCTCCCACCACTGCTAACTGGGGACCTGAACCAAATGGAAATGTACTCTTTTGGGCCCCTACACTTTCTTTCTGGGTTTGGTCTACAATTACCTTTTTTTTTGTTATAGCATAACTTGACCCTGAGAAGTACCCAGAGAAGGCCCATACCTGTACTTTTTTAAGACCTTATTTTATGTTACCATTCAGACCAGAGCTTAAAAGGACTGGATAATTATCACCTTTGCATGGGGTTAGTGGGCATTGCTGTACTATAATATATGAGTGTACTCAGAAGCCCTGGTTATAGTGCCACCTTTATTTATAATGATTATCACTGTGCCTGCAGCTGCCTTTTTCATGGGATACAGCATGAACACTATGGAATTAGTACTGTTTACTCTGCATGGTTAAACAGAAAAAGTGTAACCCCTGTCTTATGTACTTTCTTCCAGTTATACTGTACTTACTTTAGAACTCGTGCCAGAAATGATTTTCAGATAAATAGATCAGTGAAAGCGGAACCACAAAAGGCAGATCAATCATAAATGAAAAAAAGAAAGCTTTGAATTGTGGAAAGGCCGTCTGCCATAGACTCTTTAAAAATGATTTCCTTTTTGTCTGTAATAATAAAACAGTAGCTCGTACTTGAGCCAAACTAAGTTATAATTAATCCTTATTGGAATCAGAACCAGCCTATTGGGTTTATTTAACGTGATTTTCTAGTAGACTTAAGGTATGAAGATCCAAAGTACAGAAAGACCTGTTATCTAAAAGCCACAGGCCCTGAGCATTCTGGATAACAGGTCCCATACCTATATATATATATATATATATATATAGGGAGTTATATAATAATCCACTGCTGTGAGCTCGCTGCCCTGGTATGATATATCCTCCCCTCTTTTGGCCATTTATACATTTATACTAACGATGGCCGGCTGCTTATTTACACAATTCCCTCACTATGCACGTGCACTTGGGCTACGATTATGGTGGTGCTGACACGGGCACTATTTCAATGCATTGGTAAATAATAGTTTTTAACCTTGTACACAGTATATTGTTATGTATTGTTTACATCTATGTGATTGGTTACCACAAATGTCAATCATGACGTCACATGATGGATTTGGGGTTAAAGGGATGGTCTGGGTGTAAGGGTTTCACTTCCTGATGACGACTCGAAAGCCGAAACGTTGCAATAAACCAGCAATTTTTTTCACTGAAGAAGACCTGTGAGTGCGGTTTTTGTTATCACTATATATATATATATATATATATATATATATATACACAGTATATATATATCACAGAGTTGTATTGGAAAGCAGAATGTAACCCTTAATGTTAGAACAGATGAATGTCTCAGAGCCTTATCTTGCTCTGAGATGTCACTTACTGTTAGGAGCAGGATTAAGCCTCGGGGAACAACTTTATTAAATATAGCCCTGCTGCCTGCTCATAGATCCATGGAAATATTTGCTGGGTCATCTGTAGGACAATGCATAGCACTGACAGATCTGAATATACAATATGTATATTACTATGTATGTATGTATATATATATATATATATACTGAAAGAGAGTGAGAGTGTGTATATATATATATATATATATATATATATATATATATAGACAAATGCAAGAGGTCCTCTGCACTCAACCCATTATCAATATATTTAAGACATTGAGACATTCTGTGCATACAGCTACTAAAAAATGCCTTACCCTTTAAACAACAGGGATTGTTTGTCCATATATTGCAATATATTTAAGCTGGCCAACTACGTCAAAGTCATCCCATATCTGGCCAGTCCTATATATATATATATATGTGACTGAGGTTGATTCTAATGTGCAACATGAATATCTGTCAGCATTCATCACTTGGGAAGCAGATTCATTTTGACAACATACCCAGCTAGCAGAGTTTTTTCCAGTGCAGGGCATGAGAAAATGAAGTCATTGTTTTTATCCCTGCTGATCTTATATATTTACATATGCATGTACAGAAAAATATATTGCGGTTCTATCTATAAATCCATTACCAAAGCCCTAGGGTGAATGCTAACCTGTCTCAGCAGAGCACTGCCTGATAATGTCTGCTAAATGAAAGGAGACGGCAACTGCCTATGAGGAAATATTGCTCCTATGAGCCCCTTTATTAGAACGTGGTGGGTTTCCATAGATATAAGTTAGAGGCTGCACATTGAATGTACATGGATATGTTTTAAACATGCTTCTACTGGAATGAATGCTGAAGGTATCAAATTGAGAATGCATATATTGCATTTATATTTTTTTAATGGCAAGTGTGTGTGTATGTGAGTTTACCATGCATTTTTCTATTTGGAAAACACAAAGCAGATAAATGCATGTGAAAATAAAGCAATAAACTGCAACAACCAAGCAGAACAAGAGTGGAATCAATTAGTTGATTCTGGTAGGGGTTTGGGGAACAGGTAAAATGAGCACAGCGGCTGTTTTCAATTTTTTATTTCATTTTTAATAAATTGAAGGGGAAAAAAGCATTTGGATAATTAAAGTTGAAGTTCAAAAACAGGTACAGGCTGCAGTTTGGGAAGCTACTTTTCCTGCAGAATTATGAAAGTGTGGGACCCATGGAATTTGCTCCAACAAGACTTTAAGGTCAGATAAGTGTATTCTTCATTGGCACCATCATAGGGAGAAAGGAAACAGCAAATTCTTTCAGGAATAAAGGTGGCGCTAAAGGACTGGTGTCCAGGCTAAATAATATGAACATTTGCTCTTGAATCAGGGTTCTGAAAGCTTGAAATTGATGCATGTGAGTCCTCATTTACTCGGTTACTATGGCTGCAGATATTATGTGCCCCACCAATAAGTTCATTTTAAGGATCATGTACTAAAGATGTCCAGGGTCGGACTGGGGTGTGAGTGGGCCAAACATAGAGCTGCTACTTAAGTGGCCCCCACACTCGCCTATGGGGCCCTGCCGTCCTCCAGATAAGTGAAACAAATGTTACTAGTTAAATGTTGTCATGGTGTAGTCTCACTAGGTGGCGCTACAATAGATCTGTATAAATTGGGATTTTTTGTACTGATATGTTAGCTTGATAAAGAGCCGGTTGGGCTCGAAACGCTGCTCTGCAAGTGAAAAATAAAGGCAATTTTAAGTATCTCTGGAGTGCTGCCCATTTTGCTTTGTGAGTATAATCCAGTGCTGGAGGATAGTGATGGGCGAATTTATTCGCCAGGGCCGAATTTTTTTCTTAGATATGATAGCGGTGCCCTCAAAACTGCATGTGCTGCAACCTGCAGGCAGTATCAATGCAGACACACATTAGTATCTGCACTGGTGAACTGGGTGTTAATGTGGCAATTTGTATTGGCTAATGTGTGCATGAATGCATTTGAATACCAGCAGGCCTACTGTATGTGTGCAGCATCATCTGTTATGCCTGATTAACCAGTTTACATGGAGAACCAGGACAGCCTATACTTTACTAATGAGAAGTACTTTTAGTGATGTTGTTCCATTGTGGTCTACATCCATAAAAGCATTGTTAGCATTCTGTTCAATGGAAATTATCACTTAAATACTGATTTAGGAGAAAATGTATATTGAACAAAAAACTTTTTTTTAATGCAACCTTAACATAATAAATATCTGAATAAAAAGCATGAAACAGGAAGGTGATTTAGTCAAACTGTTTGTTGACAGCGTCCTGAGATCTACTGATCACCAGCTAAAGGTCTACTAGATCCCAATCTACATTTTGGGCACTCTTGACCTAAACAGAAGTTTCATGTAAGGCACAATCAGGACCTATATACATATATATAACAAAGGTGCATGTTTATCAAGGGATGATAAGGCTTAGCACTCCCTGTTTCTATTGACATTAATAAGTGATATGCATAGTGATAACTGCCCTTAAAGGAGAAGGAAACCCTGTCAGCTCAAAATGCCTCCCTTCCGTAGGCCCCCTCCCTCCTCCTCCATGACCTACCTCCCCATCCCCCAGGGGGAAAAATGCCCCTAACTTGTCACTTACCCCTCCTTATAGGTCCTCTCCAGTGGAATTCACAGTGCCCTCTTATCACAAGTCTTCTTCCTGGATCCATCTGCATCTTCTGGTGCATGCTCAGTAAATCAGGAACAGGCAAATGCTGTGAACTCCGCTGGAGAGGACCTTGAAAGGAGGGGTAAGTAACAAGTTAGGGGCATTTGCCTCGGGGGGGGATAGGCCAGGGGGGGGCGTTTTGCACCGACAGGGGTTCCTTCTCCTTTAATTCAAGCCATTGAAATCAGATTCTCTGTCCAAAAACATTGGTGGATGCAAATGTTTTCATACCTGTATAACTGATTTTTGTGCATATCCAGGACAATGCAATGCATGTTTTCTTAAAGTGTCGTCAGATCATAATTGGAAATCAGCAAGGGGTGCCACGGCTGTATAAAGGAACACATATGGGATATTGGAAGTAAAGGTATGGGGTCAAGAACTAAAAAGTTTGCACTAAAATGTTTGCCAAAACCTCATCAGATATGGTTTCTGGTGGCTTAAACTAAGCTCTGATAACTTCGCTAATTGAAAACCCATTGTCAACCATTATTGAATCCATGTAAAGGTTTACTATATAGTGCAGTAATTCCCAAACGGTGGATCCTGAGCAACATGTTCCCAGTGGCCTCAAAGCAAGTTATTTTTTAATTCCAGGCTTGGAGGCAAGTTTTAGTTGCATAAAAACCAGTTGTACTGCCAAACAGAGTCTCCTGTAGGCTGCCAGTCCACATCGGGGCTACCAAATAGCCAATCACAGCACTTATATTGCACCACCCAGGAATATTTCTCATGCTTGTGTTGCTCCTCACATCTTTTTATATTTGAATATGGCTCACGAGCAAAAAAAGGTTGGGGATCCCCTATCTAGTGCAAATTGTATAATACTATTACCCCCAGCCATGGTGGATTGAATACAACACACATCCACTATGCCTCTAATACAATGCAGCCATGAACTGTTCCATCTTCTGCTTAACCCATAATATAATTTAGATACAACTCAATGTTCCCCAGTTCAGTGTAATAGTCATGTATTAATTAACTTTACATTTTGCATCAGGAACAAGAAAATTAAGCTACGTGGCCACTGTTCCAAATGCTTTAGTCTCCACTGACTGCTGTCATATACTTTCTATCTGACTTTAACCCTCTGGGAGGGCCTTGGGCCAAGTGGATGTTTGCACACAATGCAGAGAAAAAAGTGTTGTTTGCCCGACTCTCTGGGAAATGTAGTCTATGTTGCAAAATGCATTGATATTTCAGGTCAGGGTTTGGTAGGTGTCATGCAAAGTACAGATTACTCAGACATATGTTTACTTTATAGCAAACCATGCATATTTATGCCATGTATTATCCCTGGGGCTTTCAAGTAAAATTCACAAGTTTGAAATACATTTTTTCTTCATACAGACTCTGATATTTTATCTTAGAGGCCATCTTTAAGCATAATCAGCACCTGCTGTGATCTGAGAGCTATGACGGCTCATTTATAAAGTGAAGGACAAGGGGTAATGTTTATTGCACTATGTACTTTGCTCTGCACTTTTCTGCTTTGCCGCTGGTCTGCATTCTATATTGTAGCAGACGACCAACTTGGTTTTGGAATAAGACGTGACCACTGTATGTGGCCCAGTTTTCATGGGGTACATACAGGTTTCTGTGTTGGGAAGCACATAGTAGCAACCCTCTCTCACCTGTACCTGTTCTATAACGTGTGTGTCTGTATCACCTGACCAGACATACTGCAGCTCTAACTGTAACAGGAAGAAGTGTGGAAGCAAAAGACACAACTCTGTCTGTTAATTGGCTCATGTGACCTAACTTTATAATTTGTTTGGTATGTTTGTGTGCACCGTTGAATCCTAGGATCCCAGGGGGCTGTCCTTATTTTTTAAAATGGCAATTTTCGATTTATGATTACCCAACATGCTACTAAAAAAGTATATTATTATGAAAATGGTTTATTTACATGAAGCAGGGTTTTACATATGAGTTGTTTTATGCAATATCTTTTTATAGAGACCTAAATTGTCTAGGGGGTATAGCTTTCCTTTAACTCTGTGGAATCTGTGGAGGTACAGATTGAGCCCAGCCTGTCCCCTGCCAAGCTAGAAACTCAGAAGGAGAAAGGTGCAACTGGTGAGATTGATCCTGCTGTAGAGCTGCCTGTAATCTCCAGTGTGACTGCCTCTTAGAGCACCCTGTTGACTGAGCCACCCAAGGGAGGATACTGGCAAGGATACAAGCATGGGGCCCCAAAGTAAAGACAGATCTTTTGTATTTATCTGCTACTTGGAAGCTGCTGCTAAAT
>CM044439.1:146899640-146912293 GCA_024363595.1 Xenopus borealis
CCCCTTATACGGGAAACCCCCTCGACCCTGGGCATTCTGGATACCAGTTCCCATGCCTGCGGTATATTATTATTCTGTGTTCACATCACATTAAGAAATCTGGTAACACTGCATGATATAAAACACCGATAATAATACATGCAGAGTAGGAACAGTACAGTAAACGTAATGAATCTCAATTAAAGTCTTGATGTACTTTTTGTCGTTCTTTAAATCTCTTTATCAGGTGCTGTTATTGCCTGTATTGTTCTGCCATTCTTCACAGCTCTCATACAAAATAAACTATAGAGTATATATACACATAGAGACTTACCTTGAGAAATATGACTGACAAATACAAGTCCAATGAGCAAAAGCAGATTCCAACTAAGAGCCATTGTAGTGGTTAAACCTGCTGCTGGTCTGGTTTGTCTGATACCCGAGGCATACTTCAGCTGTATATATACATATTTGAAGGAAATTCCCGCCTCACGTGGTGAAGCGAATTATTAAAAATGGGATTTTCCAGGAGTGGCCAAACCTGTATTTTTTTATTTCTCTGACTATGGAAGGACTATTGTCCTAGAATCTCATTGGCCTGTGTGGAGGAATTTCCACCTGTCGTGTTTTTGGAGGCGTGTGTATTATATGTGTGCTGTGATTTTACGTCTTTGCCGGGGCATATTAGCCTCATTATGCTCAGCAGTTACATCACAGTGTGGGAACGGAATAAATATCAGAGTAAATGGTTAATCCAAGCGTACATTGGCATACTTTATGTTATACAGCCTAATCATGTGAACCTTGGCTGCAAGCAGATTTGCTGGCACAGAATAAAAGCCTCGGAGAAGTAAAATTCCACATCTGTGATGCAATACAGCATGGAAATGTGTTTGCAGTAAGGCAAAGTACAGATTTATGGTATTTACACAAAGGCATTTATACAGGATTCTGACTGTCACAGATGACATTGCTTATAAAAATTTAAGTTTATAGAGCGGAACTGGCAACAAAGTGTCTAACTATAAAGTCTATTGATGAGTTGGAAAAAACATGGGGGTCACATACTAAAACTCAAATTTACCCCCATCCGCTATTTTATCTTCTTAATCAATAAATGAACTTGAAAAAGTCAGGTCTGGAAAATACTCGATAAAATTCAGCGAAGACCTACATTTTACAAATCTTTAGTGATTTGACGACGAAATCGCACGATTTTTCAGGTTATTGCTTGAAAACCCCATTTTTTTCAGATTACCGTACAAAACACAGCACAGATCACAATATCTTCAAATTGTAAAAGGGACATCTGCCACTGACATCTGCATGAACTCAGCAGGTTTGAGATGGAGGATTTTCAGATAAATAAATAAATCTCCAAAAAAGTTTTTTTTTCCCTCAAAAATTTAAATTTTTACCCAAAAAGCCTCAATCAGACACATCTGATCGATTCTGGTCTTCGCTTTGTTTGAAAATTTAGACCAATTCAGGTTTTTGCTCTATTTCATAGTTTTTTTGCACAATCTGATTAATTTGGGTTATTCTATTGATAAATAAGTTCAAATCGAGCATGGGAGTTTGGCTGTTTTATTTTTAAATAAAATACGAGATAGATTTGAATTTTAGTCAATTACCCGCTCGAAAATGTAAAGTTTTAAAAAATAACCCCCTATGTGTTCGGAAAAGCAAACATATTTCTACACTTCTGGGTACAGGTTTGGGATCTGTTATCTGGAAACATGTTATCCAGAAAACTCCAAATCAGGGGAAGGCCATCTCCCGCAGACTTCATTTTAAGCAAACAGGTCACATTTTAAAAATTTTTTTCCTTTTCTCTGTAATAATAAAACATCCATTCTGGATAACAGGTCCCATACCTGTAGTTGATTCATATGGATATTGAAAGCAGTTATTTTACAAAAAATGTCATGTTCTCTTTTATGTACATTCAGCATTTATATCTGTGTCTGTGGGTACAAGACCCATACGTTAGACTTAGATCTTTAACTCTTTCATTGCCATTCCGTAGACTGCACGAAAGATACAGAATGAAAAAAAACTTTTAAAAACACTTGTGTGTATGGAGCATTAGGCTTTGAAACAGTAAGAATTTTTTAAATCATCTAAGCGGCAAGCTAAGCAGTAAAATGGGTAGGTGAGGCTTTAACTGCAAGGTCAAGAGCACATACTTTGTTTTGTTCTTGCGTTTCTAGCCCAGAAGCCAGTGAAGTGGTGAAATTCACAAGTAAATATTTTTTTAATTTATGTATCGAGAACAGAACTTGTAAAGGCTTGGCCTGGGCAATGTCAAGTCTTGAACCCTCTTCCCTAACACCCCTCACCCCAATTACACAAACAATTGGACTCTTCTATAATGGATTGAAAAGGCCCCATCCACTTTTATTTACACATAAATTAACAATCACATATCATAACATTTCAAACATGTTAACATTATAACCAGGACTGGACTGAGAATTAAAATAGGCCCTGGCATTTCAGGTAAACAGAGGCCCAATCAGCCCACATAGAGGCCCAAACAGTCCCCACCAGCCCACTAAATACTGACTTTCTATGGTACCTTATAGCAGCCCATCTGGCATTTGCCCTAACCCACAGATTGCCAGTCCGGGCCTGATTATAACCAATGTCCAGCGTGATCCTCACCCCTAGCTGCCGAAGGCTACTCCTATGGGGATCCATTTGCTACTGGACCTATCCGCATCCTGAAGCTAGTTCCCATGTTTTGACCTTCCCCTCTTAACCATGTCCACACCCCCTATCCTCCGCCATACCAATCTTCTGCCATAACCTTCTTCTCTGGCTCCACCACCTCCTACCCTGCTGAGTGGCTGCGACTTGTTCGACCTACCCAATTATCTCCCCACCTAAAACAGGGCAGGTGGGAGGGCCGATCTTTCAAAATGGTGCTGGTTCTTTTCCCGCTCCTTCCTTTTCACTACTACTGCTTTTCCTACTGCCTCCAAAAACTACAGCCCCCACAATCCCTTGCACCATGATTCTGGGTTCCCCTTTCTGGCCCAGTCATGTCCCTATTCCTCCAGTCTCCTTCAGTCTTCCTGGGCCTGCTTAACAACTGTAGAAAGGGACAATGCAAAGGGAGAATAATCCAAAAATCCCCAAGTCAAATCCTTATTTCAAGGACATTTTGAAATATTTTATTACCAAATAATATTTAGACAAATGCCTCCTCCTTATCTATGTAATGCTAAGGGTATTTCTAAGAAGGTATTAACACCAATCTTTTATGTTACTAAACATAAGATTTATCTGGCTGGGCTTTTTGTGGAAAAAAACTTGATTTCTTTGAGATTTATTATTCCTCCAATGCTAAACCAGCCTATTGGGTTTATTTAATATTTAAATTATCTTTTTAGCAGACTAAGTATAAAACCAAATTACAGAAAGACCTCTTATCGGGAAAACCCCAGGTCCCAAGCATTCTGGATAACAGGTCTCATACTTGTACTAGATTCATATGGATATTGAAAGCAGGGATTAACAAAAAGGTCACATTCCCTTTTATGTACATTCAGCATTTATACCTGTGGGTAGAAAGACCCATACATCAGACTTAGATCTTTAACTCTTTCATTGCCATTCAGTGGAACGCTCAAGAAAATACAGAAGCTGTTAAAAACATTTGTGTGTATGGATCATTAGTTTTTGAAACAATAAGCATATTTAAAATGCCAGAGGCATCTAAGTGTCAAGCTAAACTGCAAAACAGTCAGGTGTGACTTTAACTGCAAGGTCAAGAGCACATACTTTCCTTTATTCTTACGTTTTTAGCCCGGAAGCCATTGAAGGGATGAAATTCCCAAATAAATATTTTTTGCATCTATGTATGGAGAACAGAATTTGCCAAGGATTAACTGTCATGTAAAGGCAAAAAAATAAGATTCCATTTTTACTTTCTTTAATAAAAAAAGAAACTTATCTCCAAGATACTTTAATTAAAAAGGGAGTACAGTTTTTATAAGAAACCTGACTGTATGCAGTGAAATTCTCCATTTTATTCAAATAATCCAACTTTTAAAAAAATAATTTCCTTTTCTCTGTATTAAAGGGCACCTGTTGGGGCAAAATTGTACCCCCAACCAAAGGTGCGGGCTGATAGAGCCCGCATTCCGGTTGGGGGTTTCACTATTTAAAAAAAAAAAAAAATGCCCCTCGCCAGCGCTAGCAGCCGTCTCCCCACAAGCGCACGTCTTGCTAACGTCACGCGCATGCGCAGAATGAAAATCTGCGCATGCTCGTGACGTCAGTAAGACCGCACTTGTGGGGAGACGACTGCTCGCTCTTGAAGCATCACGCGCATGCGCAGAGTGAAAATCTGCGCATGCGCGTGACGTCAGTAAGATGCGCGCCTGTGGGGAGACGGAGCGAGACCGCTAGCGCTGGCGAGGGGCATTTTAAAAATAAAAATAGTGAAACCCCCAACCGGAATGTGGGCTCTATCAGCCCGCACCTTTGGTTGGGGGTACAATTTTGCCCCAACAGGTGCCCTTTAATAGAACAGTAGCTTGTACTTGATCCAAACTAAGATATAATTAATCCTTATTGGAGGCAAAACAATCCTATTGAATTTTACAATTTAAATTTATTTTTTATACTTTTTAAAATTTGTTTTCGTTTTCTCTGTAATAATAAAACAGTAGCTTGTACTTGATCCCAACTAAGATATAATTAATCTTTATTGGAAGCAAAACCAGCCTATTGTGTTTATTTAATGTTTACATGATTTTCTAGTAGACTTAAGGTATGAAGATCCAAATTATGGAAAGATACATTATCTGGAAAGCCCCAATCCTATTGAATTTTACAATTTAAATTTATTTTTTACATTTTTAAAAATTTGTTTTCGTTTTCTCTGTAATAATAAAACAGTAGCTTGTACTGGTATAGGATCTGTTATTCGGAAACCCTTTATCCAGAAAGCTCAAAATTCCGGAAATGCCATCTCCCATACACTCTGTTTTATCCAAATAATCTAAATGTATTAAAAAGGATTTCCCTTTTCTCTGTAATAATAAAACAGTAGCTTGTATATGACCAAAACTAAGATATAATTAATCCTTATTGGAAGCAAAACCAGCCTATTTTTTTATTTATGTTTATATGATATTCTAGTAGACTTAAGATATGAAGATCCAAATTATGGAAAGATCTGTTATCCAGAAAACCTCAGGTCCAGAGCATTCTGGATAACAGATCCCATACCTGTATTTGATCCCAACTAAGACAAAATGAATCCTTATTGGAGGCAAAACAATCCTATTGGGTTTTATTAATGTTTAAATATTTTTTTTTAAAGCAGACTAAGGGGTTGGTGATCCATTTTATGGAAAGATCCCTTATCGGGAAAAACCCAGGTCCCTGAGCATCGTGTATAACAGGTCCCATACCTATAGTAGATTAATATGGATATTGAAAGCAGTGATTTACAGAAAGGTCCCATTCTCTTGTATGTACATTCAGCGTTTATATCTGTGTCTGTGGGTACAAGACCCATACAGTACATCAGACTAAAGGAGGCCATACATGAGCAGATAAAGTCAGACTTAAACCAAAGAGAGGGGAAGATATGAAAAAACTACTCCTTCAAAGGGAAGCAGTGTGGATAAAAAAGGCTAAATAGTTTAGCCCTCCCGGCCTGAATGAATATTGGAGTATTGTACCTTTTTTGTGATCTGTTCCTCTTTTTCACAGATAAAATATACAGAAAAAACTTTACTGACCTTTTCTAAAGATATGAAAATCCAGTTTGTGGTAAGAAATAGCTGTAAAGCTAACCTTTGGGCAGATAACTATTTAGTTAATGATTGGAATCAGTTTAAGGCGTGTGGAATATACCAGGGGAGTAACTACCGGGGGAGCAAAGGGTGCAACTGGACCAGGGCCCGCACCCCCACAGGGCCCCCGGCACCTTTGGGGGGGTGGGGGGCCCGGCTGCACTGCCCGCCCCCATCTGGTTTCATTACTGGTTTATACTGTGCTCTATGATGGACTTACACACACAGCAAATGGCAGACTTTTGGCAAATGGCACCATGGACTCATATATATGGACCAGGCCCAGACTGACAATCTGTGGGTTCTGCAAATGCCAGAGGGGCTGCTATAAGGTCCCATAGAAAGTCAGTATTTAGTGGGCTGGTGGGAACTGTTTGGGCCTCTGTGTGAGCTGTTTGGGCCTCTGAGTAACCAAAATGCCAGGGCCTTTTTTGATTCTCAGTCCAGTAGTTGTCACTTTACTTGAACACATCTTCTTCTTTTTTGTAACTAATAAGTGAGCCCAATGGACTTTTGTATTACCTTCATTTTTTAAGGTTTAATATATGTAACCAGGCCCAGATTTGTGGTGAGGCCACCTAGACCCAGGCCTAGGGCTAGGGTTGCCACCTTTTCCTAAATGTTTTGCCAGCTGGAGGTGGGGCGGGACGAAAAAGGGGCTGGCGTGACATCAGAAGGGGAGGGGCATATGCCGTGTTAGGGGCAGGTCATGACATGTTAGGGGTGGGGCTGTGGCGCAGAGCTTTCGAGACGGGACAAAAGCTAAGTTTACAGGGGATTGGGGGCTGACCAATGGGTCTTTTTAAGGGTATTAAACATTTACCGGCAGCTACATTGTCGGTAAATTTGTAATACCAGCTCCGGTCTTGGCTGGCGTTTTACTGGCTAGGCCGGTAAAATATCGGCCGGGTGGCAACCATACCTAGGGTGGTCAGATTTCAGGGGCAGCATGCTGCCCAGCGGCCACTGCACCAAGGACTGCAGTCCTCAGTACTGATAGGGACAGGGGAAGACTGTGCACATGCACGCACTTCCACACAGGGAAGAGTGGTGTGCTTCTGTATGGGGATATGGTGCCCATGCGTGCGCTTCCGCAATGGGGAATGGGGGGAGGCACAGAGGAGAGACACCGCTGCCGGCCTTGGGGCACCAGAAAGCCGAATCTGGCCCTGTATGTAACTATGGGCTAGGCTGACTAAGTTACTCCCCACTGCAGTGGCCCAACTCACTTAATTACACATGTGGGTGTGGCTAGATCCTTATATTGGAATTCTATATGCAATGTGGGGAAAAACTTGAAAAAGGGCTTTGCCCGAAACATGTTGTGTGAATAAAACTTGTTGCAGTAAATCAGCGAGTACCTGGCTCTTTATCCTAATAATTAAATACTTCCCTTTGTTTGAAATTGAAATTCACAATGAAATATTTTTTTTTGCTTCTATGTATGGAGAACAGAACTTGCAAAGGCTTACAAACTGGAGAAAGGGACAATGCAAAGGGGAGAATACTCTAGAAATCACAAAGCAAAATCCTTATTTCCTTATCTATGTATTGCTAAGGGTATTTCTAGGAAGGGGTTAAACAGCAAATGTAAAGTTCACTTGTTTCCATACTCTATAGTTCCTGTTCAGCATGCTCTATGTGTTAGATTTAGTATCACAGAGGTTAACTAATAGTGGAAGTGGTAGCTGAAGACTTTTTTGAGATCCGACATTCATTTGGCCTTTTGACAAGGGATAGCAGTTATAAAGGGTTTTTATTATCAATGTTCGAACACTGTTGTTGGCACGCACTCCAAAGACATCACTCGGTGCCTATGCCTACGTGTGGTAACACACAAAACGCGTAAGGTGAGATCTGTG
Source organism: Xenopus borealis (assembly GCA_024363595.1). Lineage (NCBI taxonomy): Eukaryota > Metazoa > Chordata > Amphibia > Anura > Pipidae > Xenopus > Xenopus borealis. The sequence goes on from CM044439.1 coordinate 146,907,298, forward strand.
GAATAAAGATTTTGGGATTTGATTTTACAACGAGTCCGTAATTTTTTGGAGTGTGTGCTGAAAACACTGTTCTAAGGATAATTTTCTCTCCAAGCTACGGGTTCAGGGCGCAGCACCCGGGCCACTAACGGAGAACGGTGAGTGCACTTGAATTAAAAGTATTGATTGAAGTGAAGCAACTGGTTTGGGGCAATCGCACCTGAACCACATCCATATCTTGGTGAGCGTGTGTGGGATATCTGTTGTTTAAAAGTTTAAGCTCCCAAGAAGTTAATGCAATAATTAAGAAGCACCTGTTTGATTATTGGTAGTTTTATTATCATTTTGGCAAGTATATATTAATAGCATTAGCTGTCTGCTGGTTTTAAAGAAACTTCCTCTGTTATTAAAGAAAACTCACTTGATATATCAAATATAAGATTAATTTGCTTTCTATAGGCTTTTGTACTATGTTAATACTGAAATTTGATTCTGTCACTGTTCCTGAATACACTATAGTAACCACTGTACTATTTTTAGACACCCTGCTCCAGGCTTTTAGCACCACACTGTGAGGCAGATTTAACAACATAGCTGTTTGTTTACATTGTCTATTAATTCATACTCCATTATGAGTTCAAGGCCCAAGCAAACTTAATTGCAATGCTGTGTATAACAGCCCTTTTTTATTAATTAATTAATTCATGGAATCCGTTCTCCTGAAAGCTCTGAATTACGAGAAGGCCATCTCCCATAGACTCCATAAATTAATTAATCAAATAAAAAAATGATAAATTTATTCCTCTCTGAAATTTTAAAACAATACCTTGTACTGGATCCCAACTAAGAAACAAGTCATCCTTAATGATTTTATTTAATATTTAAATGATTTTTAAGCAGACTTAAATGGATACTTTCTTGGGAAAACATATTTTCTGCACTGAAATCCATTTCTCAAAAGAGCAAACAGATTTTTTAATATTCAGTTTTGAAATCTGACATGGAGCTAGACATTTTGTCAATTTCCCAGCTGCCCCTGGTCATGTGACTTGTGCCAGCACTTTAGGAGGGAACTGCTTTCTGGCAGGGACATGGGTTTATAACTATTGAGTGCTGTTCTTAGATCTACCAGGCAGCTGTTATCTTGTGTTATGGAGCTGTTATCTGGTTACCTTCCCACTGTTCTATTGTTAGGCTACTGGGGGTGGGGGAAGGGAGGGGGTGATATCACTGCAACTTGCAGTACAGCAGTAAAGAGTGATTGAAGTTTATCAGAGCACAAGTCACATGACTTTGAGCAGCTGGGAAATTGACAAAATGGCTAGCTTTGAAAACAGAGTATTCTCTTTTGAGAAATGGATTTGTGTGTTTAATGCGTCGTGACTTAACTCATCTATCCCACTTAGCACAGAATACTGTGTCACAGCATCCCATCCAATTAAAGAGTTCACCATTGAAAACAATGGTGCTTTGGTATGCTAATGAAAAGGTTAAATGCATTAAATGAGTTAAGATAACTTTAGATAACACAGTTTCTTCAATTAGCCCTGAGTCAAGACGCATTTAACTTACAAATCCAAGTGACTGCATCTGTATAAATGTCCTAACATGGCAAACATATTGTGGTCCTGAGGTGAACTCTAATAACTACCTGGCATTTTCAATGGCATGAAAGAAGACCCCTTTACCTTTAAAGGGGTGGTTCACCTTTAAGTTAACTTTTAGGCTAAGGGCAGACGATCCTTACCAAAGAGCATGCAGAGAATCCACTGTCCTACTGCCCTCCTTGGTTTTCTAACTGTAGGCAGATTTTGGCGCAAACTACTAAATATTGCTGAAATGCGCCACGTCTACCTGTGAAAACAGTGAAAACAAATTTTTCTGGGTGCAGGCTAGAGTTGCCACCTGTCAGGTTTTGACCCAGGAAGCCCGTTTTTTTGAAGGGCTGTTTGGATCAGAACTGGTTGCCCAGTTTTCCAAATTACTGTAGGAAAACCGGGCAGAATTTCCTGTGATTGATGCAGTGATCAGCCAATCACCCATTACCATGTCATGGCCTCGCCCCTGGAATCACAGTCCCGCCTCCGCAACATTATGACCCAGTCCTGCTACGTCACGCCACCACCTCCCCCGGATTTCATCAGGGGAAAAGGTGACGACTAGGGTTGCCACCTTTTCTTGAAAAAAATACCGGCCAGGTGGCAACCCTAGTGACAACCCTAGTGCAGACAGACCATGAACAGAAGCACAGGGGGCATCAGACTCTCAGTCAAGCCTTAATATGTTATAGAATGGTCAATTCTGAGCAACTTTTCAATAAGTCTTCATTATTTATCTTTTTACTTATTTGCGTTCTTCTTCTGACTCTTTTCAGCTTTCAAATGGGAGTCACTGACACCATCTAAAAACCGAATGCTCTGTAAGGCTACAAATGTATTGTTATTGTTACTTTTTATTACTCATCTTTCTGTTCAGGTCATCTCATTTTCATATTCCAGTCTCTTCTGGACCCTAGCAACCAGACTGGTAATATTACAAACTGGTGAGTTGCTGAATAAAAAGCTAAATAACTCAAAAACCAAAAATCCTAAAAAATGAAAACCAATTGCAAATTGTGCCAGAAAATCACTCTCTACATCATACTACAAGTTAACTTGTCCATCTTTTCCAATGGCTTTACTATAGCTCATGATCCCCACCCAAAAACATCTAATTTTCATCTTTGCTGGTATTTAAGTGCAGTCATATGTCACTTCAGCTCTAACAAATGCAACGGTGAATGACATGAAAAGAGCTGAATAACAGACTACGTGCCAGGGTAAACAAGAAGGCACAGAAAATCCTGTCCGACAGCCCCAACAGAAGCATACCAACCCAGCAGTGTTACTTGTTTCCTGGTAACAGAATCATGAAGGAAATAATGAAAGTTATAAGGAATAGCAACAAACAGTGTGGGACCCATTGTTGTTTAACAGAGCACGTCTATCGTTTCATATAAATAATTATTGGGATGGATATTGTCTTTCTCAAAATTTCTCTGCAGGATAATGGTAAATCCCCTGCCCACGAAAAAGTCCCAGAAAAAAAAAAATCAGCAGCTCATATAAATGATAAAACAATATATGTCAGCCACTTTTATCAGTCTTAGCTTATCTTACTTAGAAACAGCACAACTGCACCACCATCACTGCCAAATAAATCCTTGTATTTATCCGTCCCTCTTGTGCAATAGGTGATATGGAGCCAGTGTATCTGGGAAATTTCCCCACAAGAACAAAGCTCCTTTTATAAGTAAGTTAAAAGCAGTAATCAGATATTAGAAGACAATGCAGGTAAGTTGTATTGTACTTTCCTAACCTTCTGCTCCCAATATCTGCTGAAGTTTGTCAGGGCAAGAAATATATTTCAGCAGCACTCCGATATAGTGAAGAAAATGTGATTTATTTGTGAATCAAGCAAGGCGACGTTTCAGACTTTACCAGTTCTTTATAAAGCTTTATACCTGGTTAGGATTTTAAGGAGTTTCTGGACCTTTAGAAGTGGGAAGAACAGAGTTCTTTGTATTATGTCTACTAGGTAGTGCATTCAGAAATCTCTGCTTTATATAAGGTAAAAAGAGGAATGCTTCCCAAACACAGCAACTTTTTTGTATCTACTAAACTGCTCTATATATTACTCATTCAGGGGACAAAATAGTTTCATAACTACAAGTTTATGTCAGGGATTTTACAGTTACTGGGGTTCTCAGGGCCGGATTTACATAGCGGCGCCCCTAGGCACACTGCTGTTGATTGCCCCCATACTCTGCCCTTTGTTGCAAATTTTCATCATCAAGACCGAAGCAATGGGGATTGTCACTAGGGTTGCCACTTGGCCGTTTTTTTACCGATCTGCCCGGTATTTTTGATGGCTGGTCCCAATATTATTAATAGGGAAAAAAGCTGAATATATAGGAAGGCCAGTATTTTTTTTAAAGAAAAGGTGGCAACCCTAATTGGCATATGGGAAGTTTAAAAAACGACAGTATCTCCTGCGTGCCCCCAGTATTTCTGAACCAATGTGGGTGTGGCTGAGCAGCATGCTGCCCCCTAAAATCCTGTCACCCTAGGCCCTTTCCACAAATCCCGGCCTGTTCTAGTTACTGTACAGTTCACCAAGAAGATATTGAGCACAGAACTGTCAATCGCTGGATGGGCCTTGGACACTGCTTGTGCTGTTTAGGAACTGTTTAGGTCTACCCCTAAATTGAAGGGCATATTTAGCTTATTAGAGCCTTGGTTGTGTTTAGGTCCCAATGATAGGCATCACAATATAGGTGAAACCAGCAGTGCAGTGGCTGTTGGAAAATTTTTCCAAGAGTTACGTGATTTAGACCCTCTCTCCCCCCTGGCCTTCTGTCACCTTATGTCTAGGGTTGCCACCTTTTCTTGAGAAAAATACCGGCCTTCCTATATATTCATCTTTTTTTCCTATTAATAACATTGGGATCAATCATTAAAAATACCAGCCAGGCCGGTAGAATACCGGCCAGGTGGCAACCCTACTTATGTCATTATAAACACGAACTGTGAATGTTTGAAGCGGAGCTCACCCATCCAGCGCGATGCAAAGTTGTTCTCCCACCCGGCTCTGATGAAGTGCCTTCAGTTCTGGGCATGAAACATGTAAGTAGCAAGGACTATTGATGGCCACATGATTTCACTGTTTGCAATAAAGCCACGAGTTTTAAGAAGCAAGATTTGTCTCCCTGTTTATCCGGCTGAGCGCCTATATGCATCGGATTCATTGTTTTCCTACTTATATCATTCCCTTGGTTTCCCAGTAAATTCAATGCCTACATGTTGAACTTGCGCACATGCCCATGCACAGAGAGTTTCAGAAAACTTCAGAGAAATCTCTGGACATCTGCACTGACATCACTTCCAATCATGGGCATGCTCAGAGATGCAATTTCTGGGGTTTGCTGAAAAATTTTGTGCATCTTTGACATCTCTATGTCAGACAGATATATCGACAC
>CM044439.1:146913100-146927812 GCA_024363595.1 Xenopus borealis
TTTATTGGTATGTGCAGATCCAGTGCCCAGATATACTACACTCAGAATGTTCTTGGGGAAATTTGTTTTAATTGTTTATGTTACAGGGTGATAATGAACGGAAAATATTGCCCACACCCATATTCTGGCCACAGATTTATGATTCATGGGCATGTGGTCAAAACAAATCGCATGTTCAAAACTAGGTTTAGGGAACATACGGAACATGTGTTGGGATATGAAAAATGCTTTAGATGACAAGCTTGTCCAGATCCATTCCAAGGATGACACATGCTGGCTGCATTCATCTGTTTTGCATAGTTGGGTGTCATTGTCAAACACAGCTGCAGTAAACTGTATTCAATGACCTTCTCCAAAGTCATTAATTAAAATTAAATAGAATTCTGTGGCATTTGTCCAAGATCAGCAATCTATCCATGGGAAAATACAACCACCAATAAACATTAGGTGGCAAAAATACCAAGTTACAGTATTAATGACCCAGTGCCTACAGCCATTACATGGAATAGTGCCCCAGCATTAAATTGTGAACATTGTATTTGCTTGTGTATAAAAAAAAAGAAATATGTGCAAATGGACTATTCAATAGCTCTATCTGTTTACTATCTATCTCTAACTTTTCTTACCTAAACTATTTGCCTGCAGATTAAGTTCTGTTCATGAGCTGGATCTTGGGATTAGTAGAAGCAGGTGGTGATTGTGCGCTTGATCCACCATATGAAAATGTCAACATGAAGCAGGTCTGATTGCCCATTGATATCTGTGCTGGAATGAGTTGTAGTGCTGGGAGATCTGAACACAAGAAATCCATGGTTCCCTGGTATCAGAAGAGGACAGACAGTGTCAGAGTGGTCTACTAAGGGACTGGTGGGCCTTGAACTTTGTGGATCCTTTGCCCTTACTTAAGCTCAGAGTTTTAACTCGTTTCTACCTTTCCAGGAGCTCTTTGTGTTTCAGTTATTTCCAGCAGCAAGAAAGATAGACAGTAGTTAGTTTAGGAGTCTGTGATCAGGTCAGGAACATGACTGAGCTTATTGCCAAAGATAGGAAAGAGAATCCAGGAAGGCCGTTATTTATACATAGCTGTAATGAACGTAATCTGTAATTTTATCCATTAACAAACCTTCAATTTACTTTCCCACTAAATTAAATTTACTTTCCCGTAAAGGCTGATACTCTGAGGGGATTATTTATTAAAGTCCGAATGCCAAAACCTCTAAAAATTCAAGTTTTTTTTTTAACTTTAAATCCAAATTTTTTGTGAAACCCCAAGGATGGAAAAAAGTCAGAATCCAGGTAACTCAGACCTGTCGAGGTTGTGTATATAAGTCAATGGTCCCTATACTATTTGGAAGTTTCTGTAGTCTGTGCTGGAATTAGCCTGAAAATCCAACTATTTTGGGCTAATTGGTCAAAAATCAGATAAACTCATACCTTTTGGAAAAAATCATACATTTCTAATTTTTGCTTTGTTTTTTTGGTTGTCCCTCATCCAATATAATCATGCTTTTTAAATAATTAATAAGGTCCAAACATGGATTCAAGATTGGGCAGACTTTTTGCATTAAAGTAGTCAGAAAAATTCAGATTTTGATAAATTTGAGTTCATTTATTTTTTTCCACTTTTTAAATTGTACTTTGTGCAGCTCATTAAGCATTTTATTCTCTGCAATATTACAGTTTTAATATCCCACCTTTTTTGTACAAATAATCATCTTACACTCATTTGTATGCACAGATGTTCAATTTATTTCTGTCTAGCTCTGCTTTCATTCTCATGTTGTAAACTTGGTAAAGCCTTTTGTTATGAACACATATCTTCTTGCTGCTCCTGGGTAAAGTGGCAGGACTAATGAGATACAGACAGTTCATACTTTCTGCTCAAGGGATTTGAATTTTTTTAGTATATCCAGCAGGTATATCCCCTGCCCTAACTGATCCACATTGCACGAATGCTGCAACTCAATGCAGGGCACATGCCTCCGCTGGTTCTGACAATGAGGATATATAATTTAGCTGACATTCAGCAGCCCACGGAAATGGTTCATTTTACACGAATTGGAAATAATTTTTGTAATGTTTTGCCAGATCCAGAGATAATTATAGTATAATTATCATATCATATATCATATCATATCATATCGTATCATAAAGAATAAATGAAAGGGGGGTTCAAGTGTTACAATTGTATTGTATAAGGGGAAAGGAAGACATTGCTGTGTTTATTCGTGAAATGAGAGACTAGTTTAGCAAATGGTTTCAGGAGAGTCAGAAGATAATGTAAAAAGGACTAGCACTAATTGATACAGGGTAGGGCAGGTGTTCCAAAACTGGCTAAGGCTAAGGTTACCGGGTAACTGTTAACTGTTTGCAAACTGGTTATTTGGTAACATTTCTCTGGGGGGCCCAGAGTAGCTGATGGTGGGAAGCTGAAGGGGATGTTTAGGGTAATGTTTCTTTCCTTCCTATTCCTAGCAGCCCTGTCTGGAGACATGTCATGGTGATATAGGGGTGTTTATTAGTATTATGTTGTTGAACTTTGTTAAAACAATGTTTTCAAATATCTGTTACCTTGATGGCCCCTGACAAAAAAAAAAAATTGAACTGTAAAAAAACATCAACACTACTTACTTGTCCAATTTCAGCTTTCCTCCTTGTCCTGATACTGAGTGATGGCTGGTGACTTTGCCATGGTGACAACTTATTCCCCTGAAGTACTCATCTCTCAAGATAATGTAAGGTAAGAGTTAACATTGCTTACTTCATGGAAGAATTGCTGTATTGTAACCCATGCCCTGTGGGAGGGGATTAATTCTTATTGTCCCAGGGGTGTTATAGAAATACCTTAATCTGCAAAAATTAAAGGATCACATAGTCCTTCCTCAATGTACTCCACTAAATGAGCTAGACTAGGGCTTGAAGCAGGAGGCCTTAATAAGGAAAGCCCAGATCCCTTAGTGGAAGTTAGGGGAAAAGGAACCTGTGAATGAGGGATTTAAATAAGTGCAATTAGCAACAGTTAATCAAGGTTACCTAATAATAGCATTATATTCTGCAACAAAGAGGCCATGTTGATACTTACCAGTCCCCAGTGGGTAAGGCTCAGGTGTGAGTTGGACACTATGTGGTGTGAGTTGCACAACATGTGGTATGAGTAATACCCAATTAAATTGCTGTAATATGATCATCTTAAAAGGGAACTAAAGTGAAAATTTAAATGTAGTACAAGCTTCAGCATACAGAAATAAGAAACTTTCTAAATATACTAGAACGCCCATTTAAAATTTTTCAGAAAAAAATGGTGTAAAAAACTGGAAAATGTTAAATCAGGGAAATGTATTATGCATAACACTTAAGTAGGACCACAAAACCACAATGTAAAATGAGAGAAAACTTAAAATCAGGGGATGTAAAATTGAGGTTCCACTGTACAATCAATTAAATATTCTGTCCCTTTTCTGAAATAATCAAGTTTATTGTCACTTTTCCTCTCTCTCTCAGCATTTGTTTCTCTTCATTCTCTCTTCATGCAGGAGTTGGGTGTAAAATATTCATAGACAGTTAAAACCAATATATCATATGGGGGGCTACTTTTGCCTAGAAGATGTATTAGAGCTCACTCTATTAAAATCACCAGACATCATGTCTCTCTACATGCAGGATTTGTGAAAAATGCAGTTATTTTGTTAGATTTTATTTGTACTGAAATCAGTTATTTGAGTGAGCTCTAATACATCTGCTACGAAAGGGAACGCCCCTATAAGATGTATTGGATCTAACCGTCAATGAATATCTGATACCCAACTCCTGCTTGAAGACAGAATGAAGAGAGTCAGATTCTGAGAGGGGGATAGTGGAGATAAACTTGATTATTTCAGACAAAAGCAGAAGTTTTAATTAATTAGATTTAGAAAGTTTCCCATTTCAGAATGATGAAACTTGTATTAATTTTCATTTTCATGATAGCTCCCCTTTAATGTATTCTTTTCAATACAATTGTTATTCCTGTTTGAGAATCACTGGGCCCAAGATTTATTCTACAAGTGTGTTTGAGAGTTATAGTAGCTTTGTGACCTCTATTGTTCCTGAAAAGACCAGACAGAAAGAGAGAGAGAGATGTGTAGTAATGGTCTACTTGGAGAGTTAAAGTACCCTCTTTGCTAGTGTCCTTGAGATAATAATATTCCAAACTCTTCCAGGTGCTAAAACATTTTATTATTTGCACTCGTCTGGTAACAAAGAAAAGAATCAGTTCCATAAAGAACAAGCAGAGTCAGGATTAGTATAAAACACTTACACACAAACACATTTGTTCAGCAACATGATAAGCTGGAGGTGAGAGGTCACTGCTTGGATTACTTGGTAGCCATGTTAGTTTAACATTTAGCTTCTGGGGCTCCCTCATTATTATGGGTTTGGCTTTTCATGAGCTGGAGTGATCTTTGTCCAGCTTCCTTCATGCATCTTGCTACATATTTAATCTTCCTGGATCTCTCCTGTCTTACTCAGTCTCCCTAACCTACATGTGGTGGGGGAATTGGGGTTTAAACTATACACTCAAGAATTGAGGTGGTGATGAGCACACACAGGACTTTCAGTCTCTTAATCTCAAAACTAAATCAGGAGAAGAGGTTTTAAAAGAGACAAACTGATGGAAGCCTTGCACATAGCCCAACATTTTTCTGCCTTTTCAAGGTAATTATTTTTCTCATAGAGAAACGAAAGCTTCCATTTTTCTGTTATACAGACATGTCTGATTACATATAAGAAACAGCTACATCCTTGTAATGCTATAAATGCAGAGATTACAGTAACAGTACATACAGTACTCTATGTAAGCCGCTCGAATAAGCAGACGCAGTAATGATGCAATGTGATCAGAATGCTAAAAAAGAAGCATATTCAGATGTTTCAGATGAAACCAGGGTTAGGTAGCTTTTTTGCAAGCCAAAAAAAAGAAACATTGAAAACAATGAAGAAAGTCGTGAAGAAATGTTCATCGGTGGGTTTCTCTAATCTGTTTTGGAAGTTTTCGTTTTTCTTTTGCTGCAATAAAAATGAAAGATACAATTATTAACTGGAAGAGAATATCTGAGTTCATACATGGTAAGGGAATGGAAATGACTTTTAATGAGGGGGATATCCATGTACATCACATAAGGATCTATGATTTATCTGCGAATGTTTGTTGTGTAATATCTGAGATAGGAATTGGGGGGTTGAAATGACAGGCACAAACTTTGCACTTGGTCTTGTACTTCCCTAATATATCTAATACAAGAGCAACAGCAAGTAGGCAGGTGTTTGCTTTCACTCTTATACTGTAGACCAGTAAACTTAAAGTGTTGATCAATTGCTTGACATGCTTTTGATACAGAACACATAACATAGAAAGGCTAATGATAAAAAACCTTTTCAATTGGCTTAGAATTTTTATCATTATGAATCATTTGCCTTCTTGAGTCACTGACCTAATCTAAAAAATGAATGCTCTGTAAGTCTACACATGTACTTTTTATTACTCATCTTTCTATTCATATTCCAGTTTCTTAATCAAATCAATGCCTGGTTGCTAGGGTAATAGGGACCCTAGCAGCCAGATTGCTGAAATTGCAAACCGGAGATATGCTGAATAAAAAGCTAAATAACTCAAAAATAATAATGAAATGAAAACCAACTGCATATTGTCTTGGAATATCGCTCTCTAAATCATACTAAATATTAATTTAAAGGTGAACTAGGTTACATAAAATATCGGTCATTGATGTCTCACACACCCCAGTAAGAGTCACTGACAACAGCTGTTAGTTTGATGAAACTGCAAGATAATCCCCTTTGTTGTTCAAAGGCCTTTCATCATTGATACTGTATATTAAGAAAGAAGGAGCTTTACTTTCATTTCAGTTTTCCTTACAGCCCTCCACTTTGAACAGCATAATATATGGGATAAGTATTTCAGATCTAGGTGTGTCATTGCCATCAGAATTGATGAATAGAGGCACATAACAAAAGAAAGCATTTTGTTGCAGAAGTAATAAGGATCAAATATACCTGATTGCTTTGGTTGCATTAATGACCCACTGTTCCGAGGGATTTGCACAGACTCTGAATTTCCTTGTAATAAAGCTGCAATATAAAACAAATGATCTACAATCCTGTTCCACTGACAAATGTCACACATTTGCAAAACTGCTTAAAAGATATTGGGGTAAGCAATGGGGTTACTATTGAAGTGTTTTGCTATCTGTAAAAGAAATGCTTGTTCAGATCTAGCAAAAACTGTTTACAGAAATGTTAGTTAACTGAATGAAGGAGTCAAGGTTACTTTCTATTGGCATTTCATAATATGTCGAATTGGGAAAATCCCTTATTTTTCCCTGGCCACCGGAAAAACATGTAAGCTTGACATAGAGTGTATAAATGGATTTTTGAGTAATTTGACTATCTTGCCTGTGGGCATGTGTATAATTATATGCAGACACTTGCACAGACAGACAATATATTAGATTCAATTTCAGCCCATTATTGCAATAAGGCCAACACTGAAATTTATTCTAAGGCCAACAACCCATTATTATCATAAAGCCAACAGTGACACTATACTAAATCTGCTTCAATGGAAAGACCATCTAGAACAGTGATTCCCAATCTATGGGGAGAGCACCCTTGAGGTGCTTGAAACAATGTCAGGGGATGTTCAGCCAAAAGGTCAGTTAGGGTGAGATTTGGGGAGGATTCCTATTTGCTCTCCTAGATATACCCTAAATTTCAACTTGAAGGTTAACTAGGGTAAAATATGGCCTTAAAACTTATTTGCTGTGCAGGATACCCTGGATACTGTTGGAACTATGGCTGCATAACTGATACACCAATGGTTTACTTTATCTGTAACCTTGTTATGAGCTACTGTGGGGCATCACTAAAGCTTGACCCTTCATGGTAGGCTTCAACTGAAAAATTCTTTATCAATCAAGAAACCTTTAGGGCAAATTTATCGAAAGGATATTGGTAAATTTAGTTTGCTGGATAATTGTGGTACCCAGACTTATTCCTATGTAGAGTGTTGAAATCAGTGTAATTTGCATTGTTTTATTTCTCTTGTTTATTAATCATTGTTGCAATTACATATTTAAAAACCAGCATGCTGGCTTTGAATATGGCATGAATGGAGAGATGCAATTACAAAATTGCCCTTTTAATCAATTTTACAAATATTCGAATTATTTACTGCAAGGGACACAAACGAAATGCCAGGCCAATAAGAAAGAGTTTGCTACCAATTCCTGATATAAATTCTAAATAGTTCATTATGTAGCCAATTACACTTCAAGGGCATATAAAGACAGAAATAAAATTGACATAAACCATTTATTACAATTACTTTGATCGGGCAACATTTTATTTTTGTCATTTTAAACTGCCCCCCGTCCCTTCGAGGAGGTGCAAAGCCTAAAATAGTACTTACATAACTGCATCAATGTCGCATACTTCAAAGGAATTCTGCATTGTAAAATCCTTAATAACTTTTAAAGGCAGATGCTTTTTGGTGTACGTGTAGCAACAATCATACATATAGGCTGTAAAATACGAGAGAAGGATATTACAACATTGCATACGCTTCTCATATCTGTGTGTGTCGTATGCACTGGCAAGTTATCAGTTCATCGTCATTGATTAGAGGCACTTTATTACTGACATTTAAATCTTTATTGCAAAACTATAAAGATGACTGGGAGGGAGGTTTGGTAGGCCTTTCCTCTCAGTTTACACCCCCTCCTCGGGTGTCAAATTATCTGTAAACTGGATTTACTGAGAGAATCAGCCAAGACTGCAGAACTTGCTGCTAATTGTGCTTTATTGCCACAACATGTTTCGGGCTCCTAGCCCTTTATAAAGTGGATGCACTTGATAAAGGGCTAGGAGCCCGAAACATGTTGTGGCAATAAAGCACAATTAGCAGCAAGTTCTCCAGTCTTGGCTGATTCTCTCAGTAAATCCAGTTTACATTTAAATCTTTATTACTCCTGTGAAGGCTTTGTGTATTGGAAGTGGGTGGAGAATTAAAAACAACATGTCCATGAGTTTTATACTGTCGTCATAATGACAGATGGAAAAGGATTTTGGAATAATAGTAGAGAAGGCAGTAGACAAATGTTTTGCTAAATAACTGTGTAGCCCACAGCTTGAGTGTTGGGTATGCTATTGACAAATTCTATTCATTATAGAAATTTGGATACAAATTAAACTTGGGCTGCTAGATTAATGATGTGGGCCACTATCAAATAGCAGGGCAATCATAATTCTCTTCATAAACCTAGAAGAACATTTTGATACCCTGATATTTAGCCTTCTTTGGTGAATTATACACCTTTTCTTTTGGCAGGAACTGTCCTGTATAAGTATAGCATCTTATCCTAAGTGCAAAGAAGATTCATTTAATATTGAATAATTCTGAACTGTGTCTGGGGATAAAGTTCAAGTTTTGATATACAGGTATGGGACCTGTTATCCAGAATGCCGGGTTTTCTGGATAACAAATCTTTCCATAATTTGGATATCCATACCATAAGTGTACAAGAAATTTTTTTAAAATTAAATAAACCCAAGAGGCTGGTTTAGCTTCTAATAAGGAATATATATTTTAGTTTGGATTAAGTAGAAGCTACTGTTTAGTTATTAAAGAGCAAAAGAAAATCATTTTTAGAAATTTTGATTGTTTTGGATAAAATGGAGTCTATGGGAGATGGCTTTTCTGTAATTTGGAGCTTTCTGGATAATGGTTTTCCAGATAACGGATCCCATACCTGTACCATAATACACCTAGTTTTGTATGTACAGTTGCACTTTTATATATGGTCCTACTTTCATTATTATTCACCTATAAATTTCTTTGCAATACCAATACAACAAACAGGAGACTGTGGGGATCATATAAAGAGCACTTGAATTCATTGTCTAGCCGTTCTATGTACTTAAATATATACTTAATATTTCCTAAAATCATTCTGTAGCAACCCCAATATCCCACCATGATGGCAAAGCTGCAGACTCACCTTCTCCGGCACCGGTCAGGCAAAGTAGTCCAAGGACCACCAGGTACAGCACACACAGATCTCTGGCACAAAACATGATTGTTGCCCTGTCTGATGTTGAGTGTATTGAGGGAGATTACAGGTTGATATATACAGGCTGAGATGAGTAAACCCCTCCTACACTTTTTGTGATTATGAGGGATTTCCCTTCTACTTTCCGTAGTGTGGTTGCAGTTAATTTCTGTCTAATAATCTGATAACATATAAAACATGAAGGAAACGCATTGTGTGATAATCCAATAACTAATAACTTAAAACATGTGTATACTTTCCCTTGTCAAGAAGGCACTCTTACCCCAAATACCCACAGTCCTGCTAATTTCAGATTACTAAGTAGAATTGGTGTCAAGTTTTGAAGTGAAAGTGTTCTCAAATAAAATGTTAAGTCACTCCGTTTCTGTTAGTCAAAGCTATCTACTACAGGGGACAACGGCCATATCTATACTGAACTCGTTTTATCAGTGTATACAGTTTTTTTTTGTCTCTTTTAAGAAATTTTCAGCCACCCTCCATTGAATAAAACAAAAAACTTAATATTAAGAATGCCTTTTTTAAGTAATCTATAAAACTAGATATTAAGAGCCCCTATTAGACAAACATTTAACATAACTGGCATAGAAATTTAGATATTGAAAATTAGAATATCCCCCAGAGGTATAATATGGTAATTCTCTCATTTTTTTCTAATTGAAGTTCTTATGATTCCATTTGGAAATAATGGACCTGAATGGGGCTATACCAGGTTCAAGCTGAAGGACAAAGTAATTTCAACTATATTTTCATAGGAACAATGCTCACATTATTAATGCACTGTACAGTGCTGCGGCTCCTTAACAGCGCTTTACAAAAAAGTTATACATACATATATACATTATTTATTATAATATAACAATAACCTTAAAGGAAAGGCAAATAAATAAAATTCTATTTTTACTTTCTTTAATGAAAAAGAAATCTATCTCCAATGTACTTTAATTAAAAAATGTGTACCGTTTTTATAAGAAACCTGATTGTATGCAGTGAAATTCTCCCTTAATTTACTTCTGTGGATAGGAATTGTCAGACGGTCCCCAACTTCTGGCAGGGAAACAATCATACTTATAAACAACAGGGGGAGCCCCTGCCTTCTTACCAGCCATGCAGAACTCAAGCAGCTTTGTTTTTGATTATTTATGACGATCCCTAAGAAGCCCAGACCACACTGAGCATGTGTATGTAGTCTAGTCTTGCAAAGATGTATAACAACGTTACAAGATGACAGCCCCATGTGGCCAACTTTGAAAGCATAAATCATTTGTTTGATTAGGCTTGTGGTGCAGTAAGTTCATGTTTATGTTTAGTATACAAAATACAGCATTCCTAGCCTTATTCTATTTTAGACTTTCCTTGCCCTTTAAGGATAGAATATGACAAAAAATATAAATTTGTAAAGCAGTCAAGTAGAAATGTGTTGGAAATGGAGTTCTCGTCAAAAGACAAGGCTTATGAAGAGGAAAGGTTAATGAAGTATATAGTGTGCCAGTGAGTTTAAGGTAAGGATACCCTGCAAAACAAGTCAGTTTTGTTAATGTGTCAACATTAATGTGCTCTGGTCCTAATGATGAAAATTTGTGAATAAAGGGAAGAGTATGTGGGTGATGAAAGGCAGTGGGCCTAGGGGCACCCACTATGTAAATCTGGCTTTGCCTGCAGAAGAAGTGCTGGGAGAGCAGCTGACAGGAAGATAGGCCTGCAGAAGAAGTGCTGAGAGAGCAGCTGACAGGAAGATAGGCCCGCAGAAGAAATGCTGGGAGAGCAGCTGACAGGAAGGAAGGCCAGCTGAGAAAGTGATGTTAGACTTAAGCAGCAGAGTAAAAGCAAGTCACTGAAAGATCCCTGAACCAGCTGAAGGGAGCTATAGGGTTAATAGCCCCTATGGCTTTAAATCCCTACAGGTTAATTTCCCTTAGTTTCTGGGTGGAAGGGAATGTATCTAAGTCAGTTCAGGTAGGGTGATCACTTCCTGCCCTACTTTGGAATAAAATGAAAGGAGCGGCACTTCCTCTTTGCCTTCCACCTAAGGAACATGGTGGATGTCTTCTTTGGGCTTGGGCCTTAGGTTAAAGTACACAGCCCCATGAATGAGGCATTAGATAGTGGCAGGTGTAGCTCCCGTACCAGTATACTGGAGGAGGTAAGCCAGTCAGGGTTGAGCTGAAAAGAGCAGTTCTGAGCTCCAACATAGGAGGGGCAGTATTGGAGGTATCTCTCCCAGGCCAAATTGCCTATAGTATGAGGATCCCAGTGGAGGGGGAATCAAGATAGAGGATTTCCCTGAGGTTACTCCAGGCTACTACGAGGATATGTCACAGAGGTGAAGTGAGATTCATGACAAGTCTCTCCCAGGGGAGTGTCAGCCTGTGTTAAGCTCTGTATGTGATGTTGCCTGTACCACTTGCCTCTGAGAAACTGTGCTGTGAGTATACCCTGTGGATGTTTAAAAAAACAAACAAAAAAAAACACTTTCTGTTTTGTTGCTTGCAAGAACCTCTGGCTCCCCCTGTCTTTATCTTTCTCTATAGCAGCAAGAGCAAGTTGCACAGCACCCTTACCTTACTCTTCCACTTTGCTAAGGCCCAATCTGGGTGAGAGAGTACAATTTAACCCGTGTTCTACTGGTGCTAGTCTGAGAAGGCAGTTATTGAGCTAAAATAGAGTTACAGAACTGTGTATGCAAAGGCAGTAGGGAACCCCAGTGGCAGAAAGCTTGCTCTTTTTGGGTGCAGAAGGAAAGGACGTCCTTGAGGTGCAATGTGTGCTCTTAGGGCACAGAAAGCCAAAGGGAGTCCTTTTCAGGTCTCCGAAGAAACTGCCACATAAGTGAGAAGTAGGACTGCCACCTTTTCAAGTGGGTGAATCCAGGCAGGGGGATAACGGAGCCCTTCCAAAAACTGGTCTGTCCTGGTGAAGCCCTAGTGCTTCCCCCAGCAGCTCAGAGAGAAAACTCTCTGAAATATTTTGTAAAGTTACTCCTGGCTGGCAGGCTGCAGATATCACAGTTATTTAAAGGTACAGTGTTCTGCAAATAAACCCATCAACCTTTCCTCTGTGTGTGTGTGTTTGTGGATCAGGGAAGTTCCCAGGGATGGGAATTACAGCCTAGTTTGTTCTGACAATGGGTGGAGTCATGCCAAATCATACTGTACCTGCTTTTCCCTGCAGTAGAGACACAGGACTCATGTAGGGACACAAGGAAGAAAATCAGTGCTAGATTTCCTGCAGTAGCAAAAAAGTGCTACTTAGCAATATATGTTTCTATAGAAATATATATTTGTGTATGTACAGTATTTCTTTGTGTAATTAGAGAGAGGCAGCAAGTCTGAACTTGATTTTCAGTCAGTATGAACTACCATTAAACATACATTTCCTAATGTTTACTCTATATATGTTTTACTCTAATATGTTTCAGTAGAAGGGGCCCAATTGAGCCTTTCTGTAATAGGACCTGCTTCTGTTCAGCTGGACTCTGTAAACTCTGTGAAGATATGCAGGGTCTGATTCTTCTACTGTTACAGCCCTAAATATTGAAATCTTTTTTCTGTGATACATTTTGAAATCTTTTAGATACATTTTAAGGAAACTGGTTAGTCCCATGGTAATAGAGAAAGATAATATAAAAGATGTGTGTCCACTAGGGTTGCCACCTGTCTAGATTGCACCCGGACAGCCCAGTTTTCCTAATTTGGAAATTCGGACAGGGCATTGAAGTGAATGACATGGCTATCATCCAATCACTGACTGCCACATCATCAGTCTCCCCCCTGACATCAGCAGCCTGTCCCCCTGCCTGTTTTTGGGGGAAAAAAAGGTGCCTGCCCTAGTGTCCACTGACATTTATTTACCTAAACACCCACTAAGCTTATTTGTATAATCTTCCATAGAAGGTAAGCAGTTCACTTTTTGTTATTCTTCTGTAGTGAACGCCCACCTTGCGGAAGTTTTAATAGCAAAAAGAAATTCCAGACTAAATACTTGTATAGATTTACTGCTTCCCTTTTTCATTTCATTCTGAGCTCAGGTTAATCATTGTTTGTCCCTTTAGCATTTCTATTTAAAAAAAGCTGATGTCACCCGACACATGGGAAATGTCTGGGAAAAAAAATAATAGAAGTGAAGATAATTTATGGAAGTTATTTGCTCTGCTGCTGAAATTGAGTGCATAATTCAGTAGAATTCAACGTTACCTTATTTTCATACACATTCTTACATTTGTTTATATAAACCTGCATTAAAGTAACTTTCCTGCTATGTAGTACATGGAAATATCACTGCTTGTATTCCTTTATGGAATATCTTTGTACAGGCAATAAACAAACTTATGGGGCTGTTCCTGCTGAATTGTGCTTAATACAGGGAATACCTATGCTCTCACTGGAACGGGGCCCCCATAAGTCCATAAATTGGTCCAATGTGCTTAAGACCGGCACTGAGCGGGAGTGCCCATAATTTACTACTTTTAGGGGCACCTAGTCTACTTTTAGGGGCACCTATTGCAAAAAAAGTTACCCCAAACCAAAAGTGCTGCATTCCGGTTGGGCATAACAGTACTTTAAAAAAAAAATGCCCCCGCGCATGCGCATTATGCGCATGTGATGTCACGCCCCTGTGCATAGTGAAAAGCAGCCACATTTTCGGGGCCGAATTTTCTCGCTTTAGTGAATTTGCCACTTAATGTCTCTATATAATGATAAATAGTTGGTTATCCGCTTCCTTAACAAAACGCAGATAGCAATTTGTACTGATAGTACAAAACTTATTTTACACTCAGACGTATATGTCTGATAGGGACTCTGCTTATTAGCAGGAGAGTTCATTTAGAACAAAGCAAAAGTTAAACATCCCTGGATTAAACTATAGATCCTTAGACTAGTCCATATGATCCTCGTATAGTGTACATTTCGATATCCACACAACTTTTTTTTAAATTAGGGTGCATCCACATGGTTGTATCTATGAGTACTGTCTTTCTTAGTCATCACTATGTTATAACAGGGGTTATACCCAGAGGTATAGGGGCCCCATTTGGCCCTAATTCTTATACAATTTCAATAAATATTGGTAAAACAGATCAACCTCTAGACATTTTGGGGGCCTAAAAAGAATTTGCTGCGGGGCCCAGTAATATCTAGTTACAGCACTGGGTAATAAGGACATGTCTGAGAGTTTACATGAGGATTTGGAATTATCTAAAAAGACAAAGAGCTCCCATTGGAACATTTATTTGGGTCAACATATTTTATGCTCATCACATAACTAAAGCTTCTGTGTGATCAAAGGGCAGCGGCCTTTTCATGCTGGATATATAAATAGACAGAAGATAATATTTTATTGCTGCATAGTTGTGTGCTGAAAATTCCCTGCAGACTGTTTGTTGTTACACTCCCTAAGTCATGCCTTGTGAAATTATTATATGTGACAGAGTTAAATGAACACTACAGCACTGCATTTATCAACCAAGCTTTTCTATCCATCTTAAAGAAACACTGTACCCCCAAAAGGAATACTTAAGCCACAGATAGTTTATAGCATATTAAGTTGCATATTAAACAATTTTACCAAACTGGTACAGGTATAGAAATCC
>CM044439.1:146952885-146982047 GCA_024363595.1 Xenopus borealis
GTTACATTGTGAAGGAAAAACAACAGCCTGCCAGAAAGCAGTTCCCTCCTAAAGTGTTGGTACAACATGACTTGGGGCAGCTGGGAAATTGACAAAATGTCTAGCCCCATGTCAGATTTCAAAATTGAATATAAAAAAATCTGTTTGCTTTTTTGAGAAATGTATTTCAGTGCAGAATTCTGCTGGAGCAGCACTATTAACTGATGCGTTCTGAAAAAAAACATGTTTTCCCATGACAGTATCCCTTAAAGATTTTAAAGAGACAGTGCTTCTAATTTTGGGCTATTCGAAAATTACTTCAAATTCTAATTTTTAAAATTTGAATTTTATTCGAATTTTCACTTCGACCCTTAGTAAATCCTAAAAAGTTAATTTAGAGGTGAACATCCCCTTTAGTTGCACTTTAATTCACTGGAAAGGAACATCACAGGGCATGCCTAAGGACACACAACTTCATGTATCAGTCTCGGCATTGTGTTTATATGTAAATATATATTGTTTATTAGCGGACCAATAAATATAGTTTTCAGACATGTAAAAAGCACACAAAGTAAAAAAAAAATAAAATATAAAAATAAAATCCTGGCGTAGCTTTAAAACGGGCATTGTTGCAGCATGAGCCTCGGCAGCAGTGCAGGCAGTCTTCAGGCACAAGGCATCATGGGACATTTCCTTATGTCAGTGCTGGAGCAGTTGCAGTTGCTGTCAGAGGAAACCAAGAGGTTTTCACAGTCTAGAAAAAGAAAGAACAAGGTGGAGCTGTGACTTTATCTCTGAAGTAATATCCTGAGAAGGTGCAAACCAGCCTGACCTTTCCACTGCTTTGTTCTTGCAACGAAAAAGGTGTTTCAACAAAAGACGCAGCGTCTGACTCTATTGATACTGTGTCTTAAATGGGTGTTTCACCATTTTTAACTTCTAGTATGTTATAGAATGGCCAGTTCTAAGCAGCTTTTCAGTTGGTCTTTATTATTTTTTTTTTTTATTTAATGATTTGCCTTTTTCTTCTGACTTTATCCAGCTTCCAAATTGGGATCACCGACCCCCCATTTACAATCAAATGCTCTGTAAGGCTATACATTTAATGCTTTTCTACCTTTTTCTACTTTTCATTACTCATGTTTCTATTGAGGCCTCTCCTATTCATATTCCAGTCTCTTATTCAAATCATCAGTGCATGTTGCTAGGGTAATTTGGACCCTAACAACCGGATTGCTGAAATTGCAAACTGGAGAGCTGCTGAATATAAACCCAATTAACTGTAAAACAACATGTAAAACAAAATGAAAACCAATTTTTACTTTTCTTATCTTTCTATTCAGGCCTCTCTTATTCATTTTCCAGTCTTTTATTCAAATCAGTGCTTGGTTACTGAAATTCCTAAATAACTCAAAAAACACAAATAATAAAAAATGAAAACTCAATGCGAATTGTCTCAGAATATCACGCTCTACATCATACTAAAAACGAACTCAAAGGTGAACAACCCCTTTAAACAAAACCCAATTGAATTGTTGTGCTTCCAATAGGAATTAATGACATCTTTAAAGGGGTGGTTCACCTTTACAGTAATTTTCAGTATGTTATAGAATGGCCAATTCTAAGCAACTTTTCAATTGGTTTGCATTATTTATTTTTTTATAGTTTTATAGTTATTTGCCTTTTCTTCTGCAGATTCAATAGCTGCTGAGTAAAAAGCTAAATAACTATAAAACCACAAATAATAAAAAATGAGGACCAATTGCAAATTGTTTCAGAATATCACTCTCTACATCATACTAAATGTTATCTCAAAGATGAACCCCCACTTTTAAATTAACTTTTAGTCTGATGTCATATTCTGATATAATTTGCAATTGGTTTTCATTATTTATTAATTGTGTGTTTTTTAAATTATTTAACTTTTTTATTCAGCTGCACTCCAGTTTGCAATTTCAGCAATCCAGTTGCTAGGGAGCAAAATTAACCTGCACTGATATGAATAAGAGACTGGAATATGAATAGGAGAGGGACTGATTATAATGATGAGTAATAAAAAGTAGCTATAGCAATACTAGGGATGCACCGAATCCACTATTTTGGATTCGGCCAAACCCCCTAGTCCTTCCGGAAAGATTCAGCCGAATACTGAACCGAATCCGAACCGTAATTTGCATATGCAAATTATGGGTGGGAAGGGGAAAACATTTTTTACTTCCTTGTTTTGTGCCAAAAAGTCACATGATTTCCCTTCCTGGCCCTAATTTCGGCCAGGCAGAAGGATTCAGCCGAATCCGAATCCTGCTGAAAAAGGCCGAATCCTGGCCAAATCCCGAAGCGAATCCTAGATTCGGAGCATCCCTAAAAAATACATTTGTATCCTTACAGAGATCATTTATTTTTAGATTGGGTCTAGATGGAAGCTGGAAAGACTCAAAAGTGGAACGCAAATGCTTAAAAAACTATAACAAATAAATAATGATGACCAATTGAAAAGCTGCTTAGAATTAGCCATTCTATAACATTCTATATTCATTCTATATATTCTATAACATACTAAAAGTTAAATAAAAGGTGAGCCATCCCTTTAATTACAATCAAGTCAATGGTTCTGTTTTATTATTACAGAGAAAAAGAAAATAATTTTTAAAATGTTTAATTACTATTGAGTCTTTGGGAGATAGATCCTATGTATATATATATAATTATATAAATTAAAAACAAGAATACCCCCAGCACTCCAACATACAGCCCCCCTGGGAAACCTATTTTTGCACAACTGAACTGTAACTAACAAAAAAAGACACTTTTAGTTACAAAGTTTGTAGAAAGTATGCATAAGCTGACGCAGTGTCCATGTGTCAGTCCTAACCAAGTGAAAAAAGTGTAGTTAGGACTGACGCATGGACACTGCCATGACGGGGCGCGTCAGCTTTTGCATATTTAGTACAAACATTGTAACGAAAAGTGTCTTTTTTTGTTAGTTACGGGTCTCCCGAGGGTTATAGGTTGGAGTGCTGGAGTATTCTTGTTTTTAATTTGTATATCAAGCCTGAACCACATGCACCCAATTAAAAAGGATTGAGCTGCATTTTCTTATTTAAGTAATATTATCTATCTATCTATCTATCTATCTATCTATCTATCTATCTATCTATCTATCTATCTATATATATATCTCAAACTTCTCTCATGCCTATTATGACTCTCTAGTCACAGTTAGTGACGGGCTCATTTATTCGCCAGCCACAAATTTGCAACATATTTTCGTGGACGGGAAATAAATCTCCAAAAATGGACGCCAGCGACAATTTAACGTGCACACTGAAGTCCATTTGTCTGCGTCCATTTTGGCGCCGGCGTCCTCTTTGACGCTGGCGTAGATTTTTGAACAACCAATTGTCATCGTCCATTTTTGATGCCAGCGACAAAGTTCCGGCGGAAAGTCCTGTTTCGCAAATGTTATGCTGTTTCGCGAATTTCACTGAAAATTTGCTAATTTCTTTGGCGAATCGAAACAAATGCACCCATCACTAGTCACAGCTAACAGGACAGGCAGTTTATTCTCAATTTCTTAACAAGTGTAGGGAAGAATGTGAGAAATCCACCAAATAAAGGCTTTGCCTGTAGAGGACATTATTTCTGCATGAACAATAATAATAAAATAATAAAACCCAGAAACCCTGAATTTGTCCGATAAAATCTATCTAACAGATCTGACCTCCCTAATGACCAGACTGGAAGAAGAATGAACAAGAAGAGAGCAGAAAAAAAAGCGTCTTTAAAAGCGTTAGTAAAACATAATTTTTGACTGCAGCATATAAATTATTATTAAGTAAAAACTTCAGTAAAAAACAGCTGTGTGTTGGGGGTCCTGAGATTGTGACTTAAAGGAGTTGTCCACTTTTGAGATATCTTTTAGTATGATGTAGAGCAGGATATTCTGAGACACTTTGCAATTGGTTTCCAGTTTTTATTATTTGTGGTTTTTGTGTTATTTAACTTTTTATTCAGTTCTCCAGTTTGCAGTTTCAGCAAATTGGTTGCTAGGGTACACATTTCCCTAGCAACCATGCATTGATATGAATAAGAGACTGGAATATGAATAAGTGAGGACCTGAATAGAAAGATGAGTAATAAAAAGAATAAATAACAAAAAAGTTGTAGAGTTACAGAGCATTTGTTTTACATGTGGTCAATGACTGCTGGAAAAAGTCAGAAGAAAAACTCAAATAATAAAAAAAACTATAAAAATAAATAATTAAGACAAATTGAAAATGTGGTTAGAATTGGCCATTCTATAACATACTAAAAGTTAACTTAAAGGTGAACCACCCCTTTAAGGGCTGTGGTTCAATAAAACGACGTATGATCTCACTGCTGCTTATCACATGGTCCACCTTATTTGTACATTCAAACAGGATCAAATATATTAAATCATAAACTGTTGAGGAAACACCCACTTGCTATAAAGGGAATTCCCCTGTTCACAGATGATCATTAATCATGGTTTCCTGATTCTCACGATGAGGTGCGTGAAATGAAAAAATTTGGGGTTTCCCTCGATTTTATATACGTTTTTCCACAATCTGATTAATTTGGGTTATTTTATTAATAAATAAGGTCAAATCGAGCATGGGAGTTTGGTCAGGATTTTTTTTTCTTTCAATAAAACATGAGATAAATTCAGATTTTAGAGATAACCCCAGTGTATATAGAACACTGGCTTAAAATCAACATTTTATGTTTATCAGGGGACCAGAAAAAATGGTGTAAAATCCAGGAAAATGCAAAATCAGGGAAAAATATTCTGTATAAAATCAGGGGATGTAAAATTGAGGTTTCACTGTATAATAGTACATTTGCTGGCTGTAAATCTCTGTCTGACACCATTATTATTTAGTGATGGGCGAATTTATTCACCAGGGGCGAATTCACGCTGAATTTCTGCATTTTGCAGCTGGCAAATAAATTTGCAGATCACCCATAAAAATTTGCCGGTCAAAAGTTTTTTTTGCGTTTCGTAAATTTTTTGCAGTTTCACAACTTTTCCAGCGAAACAGCAGATATTCACCCATCACTATTATTATTTCTTCTAGCTCACCTTCTCTGAATTTTGAGTTGGTTCTGTCATGTCCTGTTTCCATTCATCCAGTCCCACACTGTAATCTAGATATTCTAGTTAATGACAGATGGGCTGCTGTGAGAGTAGTGCCCCCTGGCCTCACATTTAAAGTGTGCAGGGACCTGTATTGTTAATTCCCCTAAGGTCTGAAACCACATGTTTGGAAATTCCCTGCCTCTGCAGCTACAGGGTCTTCTAGTGTGTTGGGAGGGGCTGGAGTCTTGTCCCTGTGCAGTATGGCTGGCAGATAATGGAGGGTGTCACAAGGTGTCGCTGCTGCGCCACTTTTGCATATATAGGAGATGCCATGTGCTTACAGGAGGATTCCTACTTTCACTTTCATTGAGAGAAGGTGGAGAGAACTTATGCAAAGATGTAAGGGGCTAAAAAGGTTTGATAGCCCTGCAGGCTGATGCAGGGTACTCCAAAGCCTGGTAAGCTCAACCATGCGGGTTTGGAGCTTGAATGGACATCTTGTATGCTGTCACTATGGAGAGTGCTGGGAGCTGTAGTTCTGCAGAGGAGGATTTCTGAGTGATTGTGCTATAGACAGCGCTGGGAGCTGGTAGTAAGGAATAAAGGGGTTTTATCATGTTCACACTATGGACAGTGTTGGGAGAAATACCTTGAAGATAAAGCAAGTTGTGTGCTCAGCTAGGAGAGCCTGGAGCTTCTGAGGGCTTCATTGCTGTGGATGCCTGTTCCAGCTCTGGAGGAGCCTACTCATCTATGTGAATCCCAAGGGTGAGGTGTGCCTGAGGGAGGGTAGAAAATGAAAAAGATCCAGCAGGTCTCCTGTTGTGATACAGGCTATTGTGTGCCTGCCACATGGAAGCAAATACCTTGTCCAACGGGAAAGATATTTGGACAGGTAGCGCTACCTGGGGAACAATGGAGCTCTTAGAAGAAAAAGGGACTGAGACTCTTTTGTTCACTTGGAGTGGGGACTTTACCTGACAAGGAGGTGCCAGTAAGAAAGTGCAGCTATTCCCAGCTGTGGATGTAAATGTATATTTACTTTGCATTTAATCTGCACTTTCTTTATCATAAAGTTATATTTGTTATGTTAAGTGTGTGCTGAATGTTTTTCCTAATGGGGCCACCCACAGGGGTATTCCCAGATTCCATTAGGTCGAGGCACTTCCAGGAGAAGAAATTCCCAGTAACCTTTTACTTTGCAAAGGGGACTCAGGATCTGCATTTGAAGTTGGTAAGAATGTACAACCTTGGCACCAAGGGGGTGGCCAAGGGGCCCTTACAAGTGTCTACATCATCATATAAGGCAATTACTTACTAGAAACGATTATGAAGAAATCTTCTCTGTGATATCATGTTTACAATGATATGATGTCTGGTTGGTGGCAACACAAAAAGTTGTGAATTCAAGGTACCAGTACTAAACTTTAGTGAATGCTCTTGCCGTAAGTAAGAGAAATGGACCTAGAACAATATGAGTGGTGCTACCTGGGAGCAAACTGTACTGTAAGTCTGGATGATATTCCTGATGGCCTCTAAATGTACTCAAAACACAAGCTTAGCCTGACATTACTGTGAGCAATATAATTTAATTGTCCTAAAACACATATCTGTGCCTGATTGAGGCTCATTAGTTATTATTTTGGTCAACAGAGAGGCACATAACTACAAATAGGTGCAGAGTTTGGGATCACTAACAGAAATGGGGGCAGCAGTAGATATGGATTAATAAACCTAGTTTATTCCTGATCTTATACTTACAGGCCTTGGTTGTTTCTGTTTCCTCTTATTCTTCCTTCCCTTCTTCTTTGTTTTTTGAGGAGCTTTGCTTTGCCCATTGCTCAGCTTCTTCACTTTTTTACGCACCCACTTGGCTTTTGGGTCAACGCAAAATGATCCATGGTCGGTAGTCCTGAATCTAAAATCAAAAAATCCAATTGTACTTTAAATGGATAGAGAACCATAGGAAGTTTAATGGTTATATAACAAATAAATAAAGTACTCCCAGTTGTAAAATATGAGGATATTATAAGTTACCTCCGAGTTCCGTGACCTGTATAAAAACACTCGGCCTTTGGCCTCATGTTTTTATATGGTCATGAAACTCCTCGGTAACTTATAATATCCTTATAATTTACAACAGGGGGTACTTTATTCACTATATACATATATCCCTTAAAATTGCCAGTTTGGAGAGAAAGGGTCAACATAGTGGTAACTAGTGAAAGGATGTTTGCAGTATACAGTCGTAATGGAGTAATTTTTATATTGACCCCAAAGTACTTACATAATTGCATTCACACAGAGATTGGCTGCAGACTGCTTCTTATAGCTGATGATTGGATATTGAATCCTGGCCCTGGAAACAGCCGTGCAGCACTCAATGTTGACTTTAATGGGTCTGCGGTCTGTAATGCAAATCAGTAAATAGTCTATATTGGGCTCATATATGATAAGAGGTGCATGAATGCTCATTTTTTATATTCCCTGTTATCCTTGCATTTATTGCTTAGAGAGTTGAGCAACACTACCAACCTACAGTTGAGCAGAATAACATTGTGTTTGGTTTACTGGTGACGCATGGGATCTCTCAGTCTTCGACAGGCTAGGGATTCTGGGAAATGTACAGCAACCTAACAACAGTTAACAACTTTACAACAACTCAAGCTTAAGTGTGACCCTCTTGACTGTTCTTGGTATTAGGTCACGGCACCATTATTTACATTATTCACAAATTCCGCAATCACAAATTCCCACCTCTAAAAACAGAAATGTCTCCTAAAAGCATATCCAGACAGACTGACATTTCTTTCTCTAGTTTGAGAATATATACAGAATGTTGTGGAGGGCAGTTTCTATATATGAGCCAATGGTAGTTCTGTATAGCAAACAGCCCTGACATGCCATTTTGGTAAAGTTCATTAGTAAGGGCCGGATAGGATTTACCTTGATTTGCACCTGATTTAGGTCAGTTCCTGCTCAATGTTACCCATAACCACTCTACATTGTGTTATTCAAATCAATGTGAATATAGGTATGTTTTTGGGGTTAAAGTTCAATTGCTAATAAATCGGCAGTACATGCATTGCAGTCAAATGGACCAAAAATGGAGGTGCGATGTGTGAATCATTGTCCCAGCTTCAGGGCCCCCTAGGTCCAACTAGTCTTGGGCAAAAGACATTTTATTATGCTACATGATGCTATTATTATGCTACTATGCCATATTACATCTGCTACCCGTCTGTGTTTCATGGCTAAATGCAAGAGAAATCCAACTTAGTCGCAGAGGTTGGAAAAAATCCATCAAGTTACACCCTTTAAAAAAGTTAAGTCCTATGTTTTAGCTGATCTAGAGTAATTCAAAACAAAGTTTAATTTTGGCTCAGAAGGGATGAAACTCCTTGCCAACTTCAAAATGCCACCACGATGGGGATAAACACTCATAGCCACACATCGCTCAGAGACAGACAAATCTGCACCTGGACCAATGTTTTTCTAAGCATAATATCAGTAACTATACCTCTTTTAAGGCAGTGATCATATACTCCTCTACTGTGGAACCATTAGGGCTGGCACAGATTCTAGGCAAGGTTATAGGCTATCCTATGCTTGTGCAAAATAAGCTGGCATGCATAGGGTTGCACCTGAACTTCACAACTGTGACCATTTAGACACTTTATTCTCCCAATACAGAAGATGAAAGTCATACTTACAGTCAAAATCTGATTGCCCCAAGCACAGTAATCCCGAGGAGAGCAGAGTCAGCCCCAGCACTAGGACTCTCAGCATTGCCCCTTGTACTGTCATGGTTTCCGGAGACCTGAGTGATCCTAGCCGGCTACTTACTGCTGCCTATGTACTTATGTACATATCTGTGGTTTCTCACCTCCTCCTTCCCTCTTAGAGGAGGAGTAAGCAATTGCAACACTAGGAGCTGTAGAAAAACCGACAACCCAGGAAATTCTCAGCAGTGGAAAACGCCATCACTTTCGCATTCTCTTCTGCCTGAGCTATAAACAGGGGGAGGGTCAGCTGGGGAGAATAATTCAGCACATGATCCAAGCATAATAAGTGTAACTATATTGACTCACCCACACACTTATAATAAAAGTTTTCTTCAGCTTCTCTTATATAAACATATTATGAAATGACAACTCTATTGCTCCCTACAGTGTACAGACTGCAAAGCATAATGACCTATTTTTATTGCCATTGTGGTTTTGCTGCTCCCCGTGTGTGTAGGTGGCCAAAGCCAAAGTCAGTCCCCAAAACCAGCCCAAAACTAGTCAAAAAAGTAGCCCAAAAAATAGCCCAACAGGTGCAGTGAAAAAAATCTAAAACACGAAAGAATCTACTTTTTTAATCATGGAATCACAGGCTGTACTACAGACAGGTTGTGGCTAAGAAATTAGAACTGCAGCAAATAGAAGAAGCTTTCTACACCTTTCTACTCACATTGCATTCTGGGTATTGAAGATTTATACTAAACTTGGTTGTAGGCAATTGTTAAATAAAAACTACATTACCCAACATGTACTGGGATGGAACACCAAATACTCTAGGGGGAAAAACTGGCTAGTTTTCAAAATAAAAACCAGCCAAAGTCCCTTGAAATATACCATAGCAAATTTGTAATTTGGAAACCTGCCTGGGCTTTACATTAGTAGTCCAATTTGGAGGAAAAACAGCCAAACTGGCAACCCTGGTAAGTGGCCACTAGCAAACCCCCATGCAAGAGGCATTTGCTAATATCTCCAATCTGTTACGTCCAGCTGCTGCAATTCTTTGTAGTCACACCCCCATATTTCATGCCCATATTACAAACTTTAAATTGGGTTATGGAAAGCTGGAATAAATAAATTAATTGCGTTCAGTTCCAAAATTCACATGAACTAAAATGCTGACCAAAGATATCTTATAACCCACTTGTTTAAAACCAGTGCATCAGGTCAACAACTTTGAAAGACTTATCTCCAGAGACGCAAAGATCTTTCTCTGCTGAATGACCGATTTTAGCGAAGTCTGACCAATCTGTCAAATTATTGTGCGGTTAGTGGGATTCGAACGATTGTACATCGGCCAGGTTAAAAAATCTTTATCGGTCCCCATGCAATCTATCTATGTTTGCAGGGCCAAGCAGGCAGCGATCCTTCAGTTTTGCTGGCAATATCGCCTGAAATGGTCTTTTTAATTGATGGACACATCGGACATTAAAAAATCGTTTTGAGACAATCGTGGTCTCGCGATAACCATTGTATCTTTTAAAAATCTTTACGTCTCTGGCCAGCTTTACCGAACAGTTCAATTGACCCAGGTTTATATATAAACCCTGGGTCCTCCACTTATGGGTCTGCTGGCACCAATTAACTTCAATAGACAGAAAGTGGTAGCACACACTCACCCGTCTCACGCTGGTGGCCCAGGAGCTTCACTGTGAACCCGTAGTTGAGCATATAGTGCAGAACCAAAACAAATAAGAATGCAAGCACTCCTTCTGCCACCATTATGGAACGTTTGGACACATTTCTGGGGGTCTCGTGTTTTTTACAATTTTGCTAATATGGGTGACATTCCCCTTTAAGGTGTAAGAAACTTGCTTGATTTCCTACAAACCTTGCAACTAGTTACTGCATACAGGATAAGTCTAGAAAAACAGGTTGATTATGATTGAGGACTTTGCCCTCCCACAGGAAAATCTTCTACGGGCGCCTATGTTCGGTGCATTTGGAATGAGTGCTAGCCATGCTCACGAACACAATTTCTTGTGTACTTTGTGCTGTGTGCAAATCAGCGTGCAGATCAACTTGTTGAAAGACAGAAACAAATAGTACAGAGAAACATACAGGTGCTGCTTGTTGTAGTGTTAAACTGTCCTTGTCTCTCCCTCTCTAAAATATATTTTTTCTTCCAGCAGAGCAGAGCCTTGCCGACGCGGCAATATGTGACATGTGCTTTTACATGATAAGGACTTTACCTAAATAGAGTAGGAACTTCCTGCTGGGGCACTTTTTTTGCTGTGAACAATGATTTTTGATCTGATAAATAGCTCCCTGTAAATGCTTTAGGATTATATAACGGGTAGAAGGGGACTGAATCAAATAATTTTTGATCAGTTGAACACCTTGGGGCCTATTTTATGGTCAAGTTTTTAAGGGAAAAAAAAATCTACATTTTTAGAGGGAACATTATAATATACATACTGTATATATATAATTTTTCATTATGCTTCAAAGTTGCTTAATATACCAATCTGAAAATAGTCTGGCTAAAAATTGTCAAAGTCATCTAAAAGTCAATGGTAAATGTCCCTTTTAAAATTGGAAGATGGTTTTACCTTCATGATGTTCAGTGACTTTTTGATGCTGGTTTAGAAAATCCTCAAAAGTTGAGGTTTCAGAGCAGTAATTCGAAAAAGTCTTATGATTCAAATTGTCACACGATGTCGAAACTTTCTCCTGCAAGTAGACTTTTTTGTTCAGATTTTAAAGTAAGAAAAATTGTGGTTGGGAGCTAGGCCACATTTTTATATATGAAATAATGAGATAAATTTGAGTTTTAATAAATACCCCCCCAAGTGTTGGAAGAAAGGTTTGATGCAGTAGAACAACATATCACAAATGGTTATAGGAAAAAGAAACCTGGAAGCCTGTGGTTCTTAAACGGAAAAGTTGATTTATGCGACAGTAGCTTGTATGTGGTTCTTCCTGAGCATAACAGTGAGTCAAGTTTCAGACCATAATAGAGTAGCAATAATATGAAGTTTAATATAAATAGTCCTTATCTTTTACCATTACCATTAATGGCATGACCACTAATTCTGTTAATTTGGCACTCTGTCTCCGGTTATTTTAGAGACCAATGCTGGCCATACACGGGCAGCTAAAGCTGCTGATATTGGTTGTTTAGACCAATTTGAAAGCTTATCTGCCCGTGTATGGGGGCTTCTGATGAGTCTTCCCGACCAATATCTGGACAAGATATCATAGAGCCGAACGTTCTGATTATCCCGCGATATAACCCTGCCAGTTAGTGGCATATTTGGGAAAGATCCGCTCGTTTGGCGATGTTGCCAAACGAGCATATCTTTGCATCTATGGCAAGCTTTAGACCACACCCTTTTCTTCTCTAACGTCTGTTCCTGGACCTTCAGCACACCACCTCCTCTAACATGTGGGGACCAAAAGAGACAGAGAACATGGTGGCTTTTATAAACTAGGGAATCCTGACACCCGTGGCCAAATACTGAACTGCCAAGGGACATGCTCCCCCAACCAACTGTAAAACAGGCCTATACTTTTAGCTGGTCAAACTCATCATATGGACAACCTAAGGTAATGTCTGGCAAATCCTTTTACCCCCTACATATTCCGGGATGGCCTATCCTTTAGAACTTGTATGGTCTGGCCAACATAGGTAAGGATTCAATGTCACCTGGACATGTAAACCATGTATCTTGTAATACAAAGAGTAAATACCTGTATGCATTAACCTTTTGACCTTTTATCACCAGAGTATTTTTTACATATAAGGAACATCGGTTCCAGCTAAGGAAAGTACGATTTCACCCATATCTGGTGTTTAATTTCCCATCACAACATGATATCTTGTATTAAGAGGTCTCTGATATGATTCCAGTAGATTAGAATGAAATCCAACAACGTTAATATAAATATTTTCAGTCTTGGTCAATGACATGATTACCTTCAAGATACTGACTAATGTTGAACCACAAATGGTATGCAAGTGTTCATGATCTTCTGAACTGTTGAATGAACTCAGCTTTGTCATCAGTCATTTCATTCTATAAAAGAGATCATGAGCGACCCCCTACCGTGAAATGTCTGAATCATGTCTTTGAACTCTATTCACTCTGTGTCAGTTGCCATGGAACAATTTAGTGATGGATGATAAACTGCTTTCTAGCCACCACTTTAAATACAACCTTCAATCATTAACCAAGGGGCGGAACATCCTGTAAAGAAAAGAGCAAATAATAAATTAACCCCAGCAATAATAGAATACTTAGGGAAACCTCCTGGAATCATTATGTACCTATATAGTGTATATATATATAAATATAAATATAATGGATAGGAAAAAGACCCTGAGAACTGTTTCTGCACATTGATTATTTGTGATTGGTTAGGTAAAAATTAAAAAATTAAAAACCAGGATGTTTCCAGAGAGTTGAAATGAAGGACTATCGCTGGAATAGCAATATTTGGTAATTTGTAGTTATAGTTTGTATAGTTACTGCCTTTCTATCTACCCAGTGGTCTCAAAGAAGGTGCTTATTTTTGAATTCCAGGCTTGGAGGCAAGTTCTGTCAAAGGGAGCCTCAATGTAGGTTGAAGATCCCCATAGGGGCTACTATTTAGGGGCTAAGTATTTGGCACCCCAAGAACATTTTTCATGCTAGTGTTGCTCCCCAACTCCTTTTACTTCTGAATGTTGGTCATGGGTTCAAAAGCTTGAGGACTTGGTTGGACTGTGTCAGGAAACAGACCCTCTCTCCTTTTGGGCAAAACTAAAAAAAAAAAAATGTGTGGCGTGACGCGCACTGTGCTTGCTCGTTCTGTGCATGCGTGAAGTGCTCCTTCCTGCTCGTGTGGGTGGTGCTCTGTTTCCTGCCCATTCCCTTGACCCTCCGTTTCCTGCCCATGCGTAGACCGAGCCTGTTTCTGTGCATGCGCACGGGGCCTCCAAGGTTAGGAACCTGGCAGGCAACAAATGCATCAGTCTGAACCTGGTTGTGAATCCCGAACCTATTGCATAAAAAGCAGTATGAGATTAAATGCCAACGCAGAACCTGAAGTTAAAGTTCACCTTTACATAAGTTTTTCGTATATACTGTGTATATCAGATGGGACAATATCATGCCTGCTGCTTTGGGCAGAAAAAGGACCTAGGGCACCCTATTCTATTCACAAGTTTGAACCCGACCATTTAATGCTCAACACTCAAATTTCGGGGTGGTCTTTAATTTGCCAGCCACCTGCCAGCCACCTGCTCTCCCCACTTTACAGTGTCACAGGGTTTATCCCCCTCCACCCCTTTGTGATGTTTTATGGTGTCTCAGCTTCTAAATTGGACAGACCAGCGGCTGGCTGTATGTTTATAAGTCATCCAAGTACAATTAAAGGGGTTGTTCACCGCTTAACATTTAGTGATATTCTGGTTTTTGAGTTATTTAGCTTTTTAGAAGGGGTCAGTGATACCCATTTGAAAGCTGGAAAGAGTCAGAAGAAGGCAGCAAATAATTAAAAATTATGCAAAATAAATAATGAAGAACAATTCATACGTTGCTCATTATTGGCCATTCTAAACATAGTAAAAGTTAACTTAAAGGAGATATTAATATAGCTAGAAAAGCTGTATTTTACATACCTAACTTATTGAACCAGCCTAAAAGTTCAGCATCTCTATAGCAGTAATCATCCAGGACTTCAACGTTGTCACAGGAGTTTCCCATCACAGGAGTTTCCCATCTTGGATTTTGTTAGGCGTGTCTGTGACTCTCACATTGCTCACTGGGCTTTGAGCATTTGTTGAGAAACGAAGCTTAGGGGGTTGTTGCAAATCATGAAGCAGAAAATGGCATTATACTTGTTATATACAGGGCTGACTGTTAAATTCTGATGCTAATTGTGCTCTTTTATGAGCTGCCGTGTATCAATAATCTGAATTATTTATTAATCAGCCTTATACAGATGCAGTCACTTTGGATGGTGAGTTTAATGCGTCGCGACTTAACTCATTTATCTCATTTATCCCACTTATCACAGAATATTGTGTCACAGCATCCCATCCAATTAAAGAGTGCACCATTGAAAACAATGGAGCTTTGGTATGCTAATGAAAAGCTTAAATGCATTAAATGAGTTAAGATAACTTTAGATAACACAGTTTCTTCAATTAATGCTGAGTCACGACGCATTTAACTTACAAATCCAAGTGACTCTATCTGTATTGTGACATTTCTATTTTATATATTCAGTATGTTGTGAGTGGGCTCAGTAAGTGACAGCAGCACAGAGCATGTGAATCAGTGAATCAGAATCAGAAAAGAAGATGGGGAGCTACTGGGGCATCTACTGGGGAGACACAGATCTTTACTGCTAAAGGGCTGTGGTTGCCTTGGGCTGATACAGAAGCCCAAAACATAGGGGCAGATTTACTAATGATCGAATTTCGAATAAAAAAATTTTTGAAATTCGACCATGGGAATAGTGGGTAAGTAAAATCCTTCTAATTCGACTATCGAATTTGAAGGATTTAAGCGGATCGAATATAAAAAATTTGATTTTAATCGATCGAATTTATTTTATTCGATCTCAGCTAATGATTCCCGATTCGGTAGCTTGATCCTGGCGAAGTAGGTGGTCGAATAAAAATTTAAAGGGAAAGTTATTCGACCATCGAATATTCAAATAAAATTTTATTCGAATGTTCGAATCATTCGAGTTTGAATATTCGATGGTTGAATTTGCCTAATTTGCATATTCGAAGATTCGAATTTAATTAAACTTCGAATTCTTCATGTGAATTTAGTAAATCTGCCCCATAATGTATTTTGTATAATACATTATACATGTTTATACATGTCTACCCTACTTCTTTAGTTAGGCTTTAGTCCTCCTTTAAAGGTGAAGCATCCCTTTAACTTGCCAGTGATATATCAGATATTAATTATAAAGATAATATTTCAAGATGGTGTAAGTAACATGTTAGCAGTCTAACTTATTAATATCATCATAAGGGCAGTCATATGTAACCACTTCCACTTACTTAAAGGAGAACTAAAGCATAACTAGAGAAGTCCCTATAAATGTTGTACATTATGGTTTGTGCTTCTGTATCAGCCCAAGGCAACCACAGCCCTTTAGCAGTAAAGATCTGTGCCTCCAAATATACACCACTAGCTCCCCATCTTCTTTTCTGCCAATTCACTGATTCACATGATCTGTTATGCTGTCACTTCAAGTCAAGTCAAGTCAAGAGTGAGTTTATTGTCATTTCATTAATATATGTTTGTACAGTACACAGTGAAACGAAACAGCATTCCTCTAGGACCATAGAAGACAACAGACAAAAATTGCAAGTGCAAAAATGTGCAAGACAGGACAGCATAGTACAGGGACAGGACAAGACAGTGCACACTCAGCAATATGTAAATTAAATAATGCAAAACTTCAGAAATGATGAGTGTATCATTGTGATATGATACAGTAGTAGTAAGAACATGATAAAGTGCAGATGTGCTCATAGAGAACAATTGTATCCAATGGCTATTTATTTATACAGTGGCAGTACAGTGGCTGTGTAACGTTGTGGTATATAATAAGGTCAGATGGAATGTGTGTGGGGAGATCTGTCCTGTCCCTGAGTATTCAGGAGCCTTATAGCTTGGGGGAAGAAACTGTTACACAGTCTGTTAGTGAGGGCCCTAATGCTTCGGTACCTTTTTCCAGATGGCAGGAGTGTGAGGGGTGTGTTGGATCAGCCACAATGCTGGTGGCTTTACAGATGCAGTGAGTGTTGTTAATGTCTGAGAAGTACACCTATGATCTTCTCTGCTGTCTTCACTACCCTCTGTAGGGTCTTGCACTCCATGACAGTGCAGTTCCCAGCCTAGACAGTGATACAGCTACTCAGGATACTCTCGATAGTGCCTCTGTAGAAGGTTGTGAGTATGTATGGTGGGAGATGGGATTTCCTCAGCTTGCGCAGGAAGTAGAAGCATTGTTGGGCTTCCTTGACTAAGTAGCTGGTGTTGTGGGACCAGGTGAAGTTCTCCGCCAGGTGTACACCAAGGAATTTGGTGTTTTT
The DNA here is from genome assembly GCA_024363595.1 of Xenopus borealis. Lineage (NCBI taxonomy): Eukaryota > Metazoa > Chordata > Amphibia > Anura > Pipidae > Xenopus > Xenopus borealis. Next base: position 146,969,795 of record CM044439.1, read on the forward strand.
GACAATCTCCAAATTAGAGCTGTCCATGTACAGTGGTAGGTGGTCACTCCAAGTCTTTCTAAAGTCAACAACCATCTACTTTGTTTTGTCTACATTGAGAGACAGGTTGTTGGCTAACCGATGCACCTCCTCCCTGTATGGTGACTCATCATTATTGCTGATGAGACCCACCACAGTCGTGTCATCAGCAAACTTTATGGTGTGATTTGTGCTGTGCATCAGCACACAGCCTTGAGGGGCTCTGCTGCTCAGTCTGGTGGTTCTGGAGATGATGTTTCCAATCCTGACTGACTGATATCTGTCGGTCAGGAAGTCCATACCCAACTGCAGAGGGAGGTGTAAAGTCCAAGCAGGCTCATCTTTTCTATCAGATGCTGCGAATTATAGAATGCTGAACTGAAGTCTATGAACAGCATTCAATCATAGGTGTCTTTTTTGTCCAGATGAGAGAATCAGATGGAGGGTGGTGGCTATTGCATCGTCTGTTGAGCGATTTTGGCGGTATGAGAACTGTAGGGGGTCCAGTGATGGTGGCAACAGGGTTTTGATGTGTTTTTTGACAAGCTTTTCAAAGCACTTAATGATTATGGGGGTGAGTGCCACAGGATGGTAGTCGTTGATGCAGGACACTGATGACTTCTTCGGCACGGGGACAATGGTGGTGGTTTTGAAGCACTTCAGGACAGTGGAGGTGAACATGTTAAAGATGTCTGTGAAAACATCTGCCAGCTGATCTGCACATTCTCTTAGGCTAAGGCCAGACGGGGGGAGATTCGGGGGAGATCCGTCGCCTGGCGACTCCTCACCAGGCAATTTTGAGCGACTTTGAACTCTGACTCTGAACAAGCGCAGGCAACTTTAAGCCTAGCGGGCGCGCATCACTATCTAGCTATTCGGGGAGATTCGGGGGAGATTCATCGCCGCGAGAAGTCGCCAGGCGACGGATCTCCCCCGAATCTCCCCTTCTGGCCTTATACTTAGCACTCTGTTGTCCTGCAGCCTTCCGTGGGTTAACTCTTTCCAGAGTCATCCTCATGTCAGCCATTGTCAGACGCAGTGCCTGGTCACTAGGCAGGATGATGGTCTTCCTCGTTCCTCTATTGTTCGGTGCTTCAAACTATGCATAGAGGTCCTTAATCACATCTGCAATGGAGGCATCACAGGCAGATGGTGTTGACAATTTGTGATAGCCTGGATGCCCTGCCACATGCTCCATGTGTAGAAGAAGCTGTATATTCTCTGAGTGTATGCTTGCTTAGCTTCTCTGATGGCACGGGAAAGTTTGGCTCTCACTGTTCTCAGGGTGACTTCGTCACCTTCCCTGAAAGTAACAGAAGTACCTCTTCAGTGAACCACGGTGTCTGGTTGAGTTGCGTAGTGATGCACTTGGAGACAGTGACATCATCAATGCACTTTGTGATGTAGCTGATTACAGATGTTGTATACTCATCCAAGCTGATGCAGTCACTGTAGGTTGCAGCCTCCCTAAACATGTTCCAGTCAGTGCACTCCAAAAAGTCCTGAAGAACAGTTAACGATCCACTCACAATATACAGTACACATAGAATATAAATGGCACAATATAAGGCTGATTAGTCATTAATACAGATAATTACTACATGGCAGCACAGAAACCCATGTAATTAGCATCAGAATGTAATATTCAGCCTCTTTAGCATCAGCTTATGTTACAAGCCAACCTTATTTTCTGCTGGATAATTAGTGACGACCCCTAAGCTTAGCTTCTCAACAGCTGCTCAGAGCCCACTGAGCAAGTGAGCGTCGCAGGCACTTTCCAAGATTATGGCCCCCTGTGACAAGTTTGAAGTCCTCCCAACTGTCCCATTTTTAGAGGAACAGTCCCTCTTTTGACAGCTCAACCCATAGTCCCTCATTTGTTCTGGAAAATACTGTTTTTATCTGCACTGAACAGCCAGAAAACTTAATTGGCCTTTGGCAGAGAGCCCAGAACAGCCACAGCAGAAGATAAGATACGTTTGTAACAATTTCTAGATAAACAAATACGTACAATATAAGATAACAGGTCCCTTGGGAAAAGTTAGCTTAAAGGGCAATTCACCTTCATTAGCAAAACTTTAATAACTGAAACAAACCACAGAATTATGTTCAAACTTCCATAACCTGCCAAATTTTGTAAACCGCAACTTTTTTGTCCCTCTTTTTATTTCCAGAATGATGGGAGGTTATGAGTTTGAAGTCCTGAATCATTGCTGTTATTGAGAAGCGGAAAAGTTAAACTGCCGCAATAAGTTGAGTATATAAAATATGGCATTTATAACCATATTCATTTTCAGGGTTTAGTTCTCCTTCATGATACTTTCTTATGATGAGAATGTCTTATATCATGTGTTCAGAGTCACTACTCCTAGACCGACAGCACCCATGGCCCAAATAACTCCTGAGTCACACAAGGCTCTCCTGTGAGCTCATTATCACTTCCATAGCTGAAACAGGCTGCCAATAAAATCAGGCAGAACAAGCAGCTGTTCTAACTCTATGTCGCTGTGTGTGTGTTAGGAGCTGCATCCTCCAGTGTTCTGTAGCAATACGCTGGTCTCAGCAGTTGCTCTGTAGCTTCCCCCCTATACTGTACATGGGAAGTTGAGGCAGTGCAGTTTACTTATGGAAAATAAGTAACGGTATGGAGAATATGTAATAAGTGATATATATCACAAAAACAAGAAGGAACACTGAAAACAAGAAGGAAATGTAATAGCAGTAGTGATAAACCACTATCCAGACTCTTGATGACTATTTATATCTCGTTAGCCTCTGTGCTTCTTATTCCTTATCATTAGCATGAATATCAGATTCATTCTAATTCTCCAGCTTTTAAGAGCTTTTCTATACAAAATGCACATAATGAAAATATATAATTATAACATGTTTACTTATACACCCTTAAAACAGAAATGAATAAGGAGTTAGGTACCATAATGACGAGGCAGGAAAACCCAAGGCCCCAGTGATGCAAGTGATAAGGGATATGACATATCCATTGCATTACAGTGCTATGCATGTTATGTAGAATGTTTTATATATTATAAATATTATCAATATTACGCATCTTTACTCATGATCTTAAAATCATCACATCTGAGAAGATTCTTAAGTTTTACTGTAGGACTGTACAATATGATCAGGGATATTCAAGGAAGAAACTGGGATGAAAATCACAGTACACACACAGGCAAAGAATAATACAATTTAAGAGAGACTTGCCCACCCCAAAAAGCAACCAACTTTCTGTTGGTATCTTCCAAAACAAATTTCTCACTCCTCTCCTAATGATATGCTTATATAGGGTAATACTCGGTTTAGTAACTCTTGCTACGTTCTTGGAATCTCAAGGAAGCAGATCTCAAAGAAGTAAAGAGCAAGGAGAAGAAAATAAATGTCACCTAGTGACATGCTCTTATCGGGGTACCATCATGAAACCCACTTTATCATTATATCACTTGCTTTCACTCAAATCACTCAAATAAGCTGTTCAAGTTCTTAATAAAATAACTCATTTTATTTCATGAAAACTGACTTTCAATCCACTTACACAAGGAAGAATAACCACAAATATGTGTTCATATCAGCCATGTGCTTTTTTATGAATCACCCGGTTTTTTGGGCTCTCGGTAATCTCTTACTGTATTCTGCTCTCATCACATTATCAACACAGAGAGAAGGTTTTCGACTTAGAAAATTCTTCTTCCTCTGCAACACACGAGTAGGTAAATCAGATGCCGGAGAGAGTGCAGAGACCTTCAACTAAACTGGTTGATAGGATGGAAGATTTCAATTATGAGGGTCAAAGTTGGGGTTGTTTGCCCTGGAAAAAAAGCCACATAAAAAGGTTAAATACACCAAAGGTCATCCATTTAGACTAGAGTAAAAGAATTTAAATGTGAAGCAGTGTAGGTGGTTCTTCTTCACAGTGAGGTTGGGGGTATGCTTTGCCGGGTGATGTTGTGGTGGTTGATTGTATTAATGCCTTTAAGAGTGGCTGTGCTTTTATATAGTTACCACTGCATCCATCCTGCCTCTTCTAATGACTGGTGTGTAACTGCATCTATTGTTGCTTGTAGTAGCTCAAGGGTTCCCACAGTGGGTTGTCTCAATAGGTAAATATGACACGTTTGCTTAGAGAAAGCGTCAGGACAGCAAAAGTCACTTCAAGAAAAATGGCTTTTATTTCAGTTGGCAGCAACAGGTACAAAAATAAAGGCAGTTTTCTTTCCAAAAACAACAGAAATGTCTTCCAGAAGTAGTATAAGTAATGTGTGTGCACAGGCACATGGGATCCTTTGTGTCAAGATCAGCAGGGCTGCCATCAGGGGGCCACACTAGGTACAGCTGACAGGCTCTGCAGTCTTGGAAGCATGAAAGGGGGGCCCAGCAGTTCTGCACTTCCTGGATTGCTGCCCCCCCCTTAACTCGTGAGAAATTGGAAGACGCTAAAAACTGCAGCCGATGAAAGGTGAGGCACTTTTCTCAGGGATCTGCACTTTCCTCCTCCCTCTACTGCGATCATTGCCTGGTGCTGCTGCTGTAGGTAGATGCAGCTTTAGAGGTCCTGCCGGATGATATTAATGTGGAGCTGGCACAGGATCCCTCAGCAGCTCCAGCTGTATTAATATCAATGGCTGGCAGCAATTCACTGGGGTCCCAGTACAGTTAAACACAAACACCTGAAGATCAGAAGTGAGAGATAAAAGCAGAGCTGCTTCAATAAACACAGATCATATCCCAGGGACATCATATCTCAGGGACAGGGAAATATTAGAATTAAACTATCCTTCTATAACATCTCTGCAAGCTGCAACTTCATCCGACAGTCATGTCGTGTTGCATCAACCCTGCAACACCATCTGACTTTTCTATTACTTACCTTGCTCCTGTAGCATCCGACTTGTTGCATCTGTTTTCATCAGAGGAAAATCATCCATGTAAATTGTCCATGCAAAGATCTACCTGCAATATCGGACGAACGATTGTATGTCCTTATCTCCTGACCTGCCACTAACCATTCAGATCAAAGAAAGTAATAAAAGAACAGACCAGCCGCAGCAATCGTAGGAAAGTTTGTGTCCAACCAAGCTGACAGTGACAGTCTCCCACTGAAGATTGTCAGATCGGCAATACATGCAGAGATACGATCAGCAGCTGATAGAAATCTGTTAACCTGTCCGATCAACTGAATGACCGAGGCATGGCAAGATATATGTCGGGACACTCCACACATGAGGGAAAAGTGTATGAATCGAGGATCTTTGCATCTATGGCCAGCTTTACTCTGCTACAGTACACCAGACTTGTTCCCAGGGAATTGGATGCAAATATCATTGTGAATATGTGTTTCATAAATGACCAAACACCCACTCTGATGATGCAAACCTCAGTGTAACAAACACTCAACCTGGTGGTCTAGTGGGCCGGTGGGGACAGTACTGCTTCCTCCAGTGCCAGGATTCCACTGCGCCGGTGTTATGATATCATTGTGCTTTGGCGCAAAAGTATTTAAAAAGACTTCAGGTTTGAATTAGATGCCTGTTGTTAGGTCTACTTAGTTATTTCCTGGATGCACTTATTCTGTTGGAATGTTCTGGTTTTGACCCCTGCCTGTCTTAACTATTCTGAACTCTGCTAATCCTGACCCCTGCCTGCCTGATGATTCCACCAGTCAGGCCCGGACTGACAATCTGTGGGTTCTGGCAAATGCCAGAGGGGCTGCTATATTGTGCCATAGAAATTCAGTATTTAGTGGGCTGGTGGGGGTTGATTGGGCCTCTGTGTGGGCTAATTGGGCTTCTGTGTACCTGTATTGACCCTTGCCTGTCTGACTATCCTTGAACGCTGCCTGTACCAACCCAGCCTGTCTGACCTTGCTTGAACTCTGCCTTTTTTGTCCATCCCCTGAACTGTTGCCTTCTGTCCTAAACTTCAGTAACGACTTTGTCCCTTTGCCTCTTATTAACACCTGGCAGTATCTGAGCATCTACCGAGGCCAAAGGTGGCTGCTACAGGCAGAAACAGAGCTGTGACCAGGAAGCTTAGCACCTGTTCTGGATTTAGGGAGCTGATTGTGACACTCAACTTGCACCCAATTTGGGCCAAAACACAAGTGTAATTGAGTAAATTTTGATGCAAAGTGGTACAATTGTGTATCACAGAGTGTAGCTACAATTGCACTAGAGTTATGGGGAAATGCTTCTATGTAATAAAACATGGTTGTTTTCATTTTACACACTACATTTGTACAATATATAAACTCTAAAGTTTGCTGCCGCTATGTCTGTTGCTTCTCTGATGGAGGATTTTTGAGCAGGTTTGGAGAATGGAGACAGTATAGTCTTTTAAGTTCAACTTCAACCTACCATATTGATATTTTAGATGTGTCCAGTTTTAGGCCAGGTACCAATAGCATTTTTAACATCACTGAGACTGCAACTTCAGGTGACATGGAATGGAAGGCCTAGTCACAAAATGGGAATATGAGAAGACTCACTGTGTGTTTTTCACAGTTTAACAAGACCACTGAACATATCAAGAACTTGTATTAGGTTCAAGCTTCATTTGTAATTCAACCAAGATTTAAATCTTTATTTACCACAATTTCAATGCACACTGGCATATATATTATTACATTCTGGGCCATCCATTTGTGCATAATTCAGTTAGTACTGAAACTAGTGTTTGCACCTAACTCCTTGTAAAGAAGAGAGTCTCCTGTGCAGCAGACATCACCATTCAGCAGAAAGCTAAGGGACAGTTATGAGAAATAATCTTACATCAGACCAGAATAATATTTAGCTTGAATCAGGAAATGGGAGCCTATTTCCTCTATCTCACATATTTTGATTGTTTGGAACTGCCAATCATTATGCTGGATGCCCAGCAACAAAGAAGTCGGATCTACATAAAACAGAAACCATGAGATTGAAACACAAATAGACATAGACAGGAAACAGCCATGGGCTACAGCCACAATCATGAGAAATAGAAACGGGTTGGTATGTGAAGATGAGAACATTACATCATGTAGAGAGAGAAACCAAATAACAGCACATGATGTGGGGGAGACAAAAGAGTCGGATCAGTATTAAATGTGATGACAACCATGGAACATGATGGCTATACAGAATTTATTACTTGTCTTGTCATTTATAAGATTATCAAATTATTGAATAGACATAATCAACTTTTCGAAGTCCCCAGAAGATAATACAGTAGGTGGTACCAGCAATCCAATTAATGTGGCTATGTGATTAGTAGGGATTTAATAACTAAATGGATCCTGTCCCCTGTGTGAGTGGGTATCAACAAATAACCTGGTTGTGGGCTGGAACACTCAGGTATGGTTAGTGGAATAAAGAGGGGGTTGCAAAATCTTCTCCCCACCGTAACTCCTGGTACTCCATTCTTCTTTAATAAATACTATCTACCCAAACCTGTGGCTTTTTAATTCCCAGCAGATGTGGTTCTTTACCACTTAGCTGTTGAGGCTGAGGACGAGAGATCTTTATTATATTTCTATACTATAATTAAGGAAACTGGATGGAGTTTAATTGTTGTAGCCAGGGGGGGAATTTCACTTATCACTAAAATAGCCATTATGAATTGGCTGGCCTGGAAAAGGTGAATGACACAAAGATTACATGATATAAGTAACATTTGATTCTTACTCTGACAAAGAATGTTTAGCTGCTGGTGTATATACCTATCATGATGTCAGATGGAAAGTGGGAATTTGATTGTATGGGCTTTTTGGGGTTAGTGTCCAACAAAGTTCACCACTTCCAGCCAGAAATTTTGTATTGGACTCACAGACATAAGATAACATGGGTTTGGGGGTTAACCCTTTTTTCTAATTCTGCTTGCAGTTTAGGGTCAAGTATATAGTCATGGAATTCATGGAAAGGTTTTTACATACTAGTATTATTTATTAGATATATAATGCATTCCCCATCATAGGGGAACAAAGTACAGTTAGTTTATTGCCTTACATATTGGGCATGGAGTTAGTTAATTTCTGGATTGGCTCTGCTTGGCTTAAGAATTGTTAGGGAACCCAGTAGTTAATTAAAAGCTGTTGTCATACCTACACTGTATATGTTATTCTATAAAAGTGCATAACCTTGCACTTATCATCACTGAACCTCATATTGCAGTTATCTCATTTAGTAAAATATTTATGCAAAGTCAGCAAAAATAGAGATAGTGCTTACAAACTTCAAGGTCATTAATAAACAAGCAAGACACACAAGGACCATGGACAGACCCCTGCTGTACTCTAAAAACATTGTCCCAACTAGAAAATGTTTACTACCACTTCTCTATCCAAACTAGTACAACATTTGTGCAGTTGTGTATCAAATGCTTTTTAGTGCTTTTTAGTACGATGTAGATCACATCCACTGCTATCACAATGTATAGGTTTCTGTTCAGTTATTCATAAGGAAATTCCATTTTCAAGTCAAGTTCTATTGCATATTAAATCATGCTGCCACAAACTCTTATATTATGATTTGTATATTCCTTATTACCCACTCCAAAAGCTTTTCTACCACTATTGTAAAACTTATAAGCCTATAGTTTTCAGGCAGAAAATAGGATCCTTAGCTGATTAATAGCACCACATTAACAATACACCAACCTTTTATCACACTGCTAGATATCAAAGAATCCTGGAAAAATTTGTAAATCCAAATGGCAACTAATTGGGATGAATATCATCTATTCTTTGACCTTTGTTTACTTTCACATGTTCTAGTCTCTTTCGTACTTCCTCTTGAGTCAACATGTCATCAATATTTAAATTATTAGAAATGGGTGCATTAAAAAGGAAACTTTTGTTGTCTGTTTCCTTCATTGGTGTAAGCAGACAAACAATTGTAGTCAAATATCTCAGCTTTTCCCCTGCTCTCATCAACCAGTTTACCTCTCTCCGATATTAAAAGGGTTGTTCACTTTTGAATGAACTTTTAGTATGTTGTAGAGCAGTGGTTCTCAACCTTCCTAATGCTGCGACCCTTTAATACAGTTCCTCATGTTGTGGTGACCCCCAACCATAAAATATTAAAATATGTTCGTTGCCAGCCCAGAGCGAATTGTTAGGAAAGTACAGGAGACAGCGTGGCTGCATAAAGGTTTGTTTTCCGTACGTAGTGCGCAAATTTTTTTTGCCACACCCATTTTGTGGCCACACCCCAATTACCATGTTCATTTTACAAATTTTAACTGGGCAGGGAGAGCTATATGGCAGTCCCTACTAAGGGGATATAGAACGTTGTAGTGCAACTGCCTTCCCTACACAGGTTACTGAACTACAACTCCCAGCACCAACACCCGGATACAACCTTGCTCCAGGGTTAGTGGGCAGAGAGAGATGAATCTGCTCCTGAAACCCCTTAAGCGACCCCTGTGAAAGGGTCGTTCGATCCCCAAAGGGGTACTGACCCCCAGGTTGAGAACCACTGTTGTAGAGAGTGATATTCTGAGAAAAATTTTTGTTTTTTTTTTCCAGTTTTTTAGCTTTTAATTCAACAATTATACAGTTTGCAATATCAACAGTGGTTGCTAGGGTCCAAATTACCCTATATCATTGATTTGAATAAGAGACTGCAATATGAATATTAGAGGGTCTGAATAGAAAGAGAAATAATAGAAAGTAGAAATAGTAATACTTTTGTAGGCTCACAGAGCATTTGTTTTTAGATGGGGTCAGTGACCCCCATTTAAAAGCTGAAAAAATTCAAAAGAAGAAGGCAAATAATTAAAAAATAATAAACTATAAAAAATAAATAATGAAAACCAATTGAACATTTGCTTATAATTGATCATTCTATAAAATACTAACATTTAACTTACTGGATAACTAAACTCTAGAAATTAATGTAGCTAGAAAAGCTGTATTTTATATACTGAACTTATCGAACCAGCCTAAAGGTTCAGCATCCCTATAGCAGTAATGATTGAGACCTTAAACGTTTTCACAAGAGTTTCCCATTTTGGATTTTGTTAGAAGTGTCTGTGACATGCACATGCTCAGTGTGTTTTGAGCATCCGTTGAAAAGATAAGAATTGGCCATTCTATAACATGCTAAAAAATGTACTTAAAGGTGAACCATCTCATTAAGGACACTTCCATTGGGGAAATGCTGCCTTATAAGATCATAGTCTAACAACAGTGTAATTGTTTAACTGAAATGAATTAGCAAACTAAACAAATAATGAGGGATGTATCTACAGTTGCAGTTGCGTATATGCGGCAAGGATGTGAAGCTGCCTCTGGGTGAGAATGTGGTAGCCATATTTATTGTAAGTCCAAAGATACTGCTCTCGTTTTTAGTATGCAACAAGCATCTAGAAAAACACAGACTTCTAGCAACATTGCTGAAGTGTAGCCGGTTTCCTGGCAGTAGTCAGAAATACGTATATGTAAGTAACACCTTGTAGCCACAGACACACAGTTCCTCTCTAGCTATAAGGGGTCTTGGCTGAATGCTTATGGTTATGAAGACATTCTTTCCATGATGCAGTACAAATAATGAGAACATAAAACTGAAATAATAATCGTTTGCTTGGTTTCCATCAGTGGGTAAATTAATACTGCTAACTCCTACAAAAAGGGGTGGTTCACCTTCAAATTAACTTTTCATATATTAAAGAGTGGCCAATTGTAAGCAATTTTTCAGTTGGTTTTCATTATTTTCATAGCTTTTTTAATTATTTGCTGTCTTCTTCTGACTCTTCCCAGCTTTAAAACCGCATCTAAAAACAAATTCTGTAATGCTAAAAATCTATTGTTATCGCTACTAATTACTCCTCTTTCTATCCAGTCCCTTCCTATTCATTTTCCAGTATCCCTTTCAAATTGATGCATGGTTGCTAGGGTAATTTGGACCTTAGCAACCAGATAACTGAAATTGCAAACTGGAGAGCTCTGAACAAAAAGCTAAAAACCACAAATAATAAAAAATGAAAACAAACTGCAAATTGTCTCAGAATATCACTCTCTACATCTTACTAAAACATAATTTAAAGGTGAGCCACCCTTTTAAATATTCAACAAATCAAACCTTTACTCATAATAAATCTCAGAGGCTCTGCAGGGCAGAGATATATTTAAACGGGTTGTTCACCTTTAAATGATCTTTTAGTATCATGCAGAAGGTGACATGCTGAGATAATTTTAATTGGTTGTCATTTTTTTATATTTGTGGTTTTTGAGTTATTTAGTTTTTTTATTCAGTAGCTCTCCAGTTCGCAATTAAAGCAATCTGGTTGCTATAATTGCAAACTGAAGAGCTACTGAAAAGTCCTTCCCACCAGCTAGAATGTAAATCACCAGTGGGATGGCACTCGGATAGCTTTTGGCTTTCTAAAGTCGCCCGAAGTTTCCTCGTGAGGCAGCTTCAGAAAACAAAGCATTCCAACTGCCATGCCACCGGTGATTTGCATTCTAGCCGGGAAGGCATTTAGGGGACATTAGTTGCTTGAAGAAGAGCAGAAGATTTGTTGCTGGGTGACTAAACTCCCCCCAGTAGCAGCATGTTCCTCTGCCCTTAGGTGTAAATAAAGAGGCGTGTTTATTAAAGGTCAGTTTTTAGCAGTTTTAGAGGCTTTTGAAACTACGATTAAACTTTGCTTCTCTAAAACCACAAACGAAACTTTTGAATGCAGAAAGTTCAAAGGAAAAACACGCTGAACGATACACTAAAAATGTGAATATCTGTAAAACACCTAAAAAATTTTAAAAAATGACAAATTAGTTAAAAATTACTAGCAAAAAAATAATAATTTGGAAACCTCTTAAAGTCTGAATGGCTCGAAAATTGGTCCGATAGGATGAGAGCAGCTCCCATTTTTTTTGAGAGGAAAAAAGGAACACATTTTTAGAGAAAAAAAATATGATTTGTGAGAATAACAGAAATCCAAATGTTATTAACCCCACCCCTAAGTGTCTTTATACCTGTGTTATACCTTCAAAGAAAACTTAACCTTTAACTTGTTCTCTGGTTTAATGTCATTGTAGTGCCGGCAGCAACAATTCCTCCAGTCTTATAACACATGGGATGGTTTGTCCCTTTCTAACTGTCAGTCCTCGTGATTTTATGACATGGAGAATGCTCAGGATGACTCACATGGAGCTGCAGCAAGGGGACATCAGCATCAGAAGAGAGTGCTGCTAGTACCGTCCTTTAGGCTGGTGCAGACAGGGAGATTCGGGGAGATTCTG
>CM044439.1:146986088-147008618 GCA_024363595.1 Xenopus borealis
CTAAATGTATGCATTCCAAATAATCCAAATCCCTATTGGATGCATGTTAGTGATTACTGCGAAAGAAATTTTGATAACGTTGCATGCTTTACAGGTGCAGCTATTCATGCTGTGGTTTTATTTGTTGTTGGTGTGAGTGAGCTGGGTGATTGGTGCAGGAGCTCTGCTCTTATTCATGTTTCCTGTTTCTGCTACAAGGTGCCCAGCATTTCTTTGGTTAATTTCCTCAAAATAGAGCTTATACTTGATTTGTCAAAAATTTAAATTTCTAGTGTAAAAAGGTATTTGACTCTAACATATATTTTCAGTACTGATGCTTTGTTATTCTGTATTTCTGTGGGTTAGGCATCTCTACCCGTAGTTTGGATCTACCCAGACAGCTATGTCTCCCATCCTGGCCAATGTAATTTGATCTAGGTTCTTGTTGCCTAGTAGAAGGCAGCTACTCAAGGTCTTTCCTGGAACTCACCTCTCTGGGAGGTTGTTACAGGCCCAGGGCTAAAGTTTGGTCTAGATAGGGTTAGCTAGTGATAGTAAATGTTGTCATAGTTGCTCTAGCAGCAAGAGAACAGCTGAGGGAAGATAGTGAGCAGCTTCCACTCCAACGAGGAAGAATAGTTAGGTTAGGACCCCATAGTGTGTGAACCACTAGTGCAGGGATTTCAGTGGGTGAGTTGAGGACCAGGTAGGGTGCCAAGATACAAGACCCCAGGCTGAGGACTCTACCCTCAGCAAGGAGTTGCCTCAGGAATGTGGAAACCTATTTTGTCAACTTTACCTCTAAGAGGGAGCTGTCACGATTGCATTTGAATTTACCCCAAATAAGTGACTACTGACTGCACTTACATTGTTAAACAATGCCTGTGACTGGAATTCATTCTGCCAGAGGAGCACACAAGGTTGCTGGGAGTTGCCCGAACACAAATGGGGCAGCGGCACAACACAAGCAGCATAATCACGTCCACACACTTTAATAGCACACAACTTCGGCCCACCCACAGGTGTGCTACATTTCTACTCCTTTACAGGGTCGGACTGGCAGGTTATCGGGAAAAAACCCGGTTGGCTACGACCCTCGTGGGCCCTCGCCGGGCCAGACCCCCCTCCCAATCCCCCCTCAATTTCAAAGTAAAATATTTCCTTACTAGCAGCGACATCATCAGCGCTCGCGCACCCGGCAGCGCCAGACTAGGTAAGACGAGGGAATTTAGGGAAGAGAAGCGAGGAGAAGCAAAGGACCGTTGGTCGGCAGGGGGGGCCCTCGTTGGTCGTCGGGGGGTCCTGGACGGCAGTCTTGGTGGGCCCTGGGTCCCCAAGTCCGACCCTGCTCCTTTAGCTCAGTTTATCTCGGGTTTATGTGTACAAACCGAAGAAACTAGAGAGTACAGATATGGGACCCCTTTTCTGGAAACCCGTTATCCAAAAAGCACCAAATTATGGAAAGGCTGTCTCCTAGAGACTCAATTTCATGACCAATTTCTTATTATTATTTCTCTGTTATTAGAAAACAGTACCTTGTACTTGATCCCAACTAAGATATAATTAATCCTTATTCAAGGATTTTGATTGGTTTAAGTTATGTTAAAATCTTATTTTAGTCGACTTAAAGGGGTTGTTCACCTTTCAGTTAACTTTTAATATAGTATAGAGTGGCCAGTTCTAAGTAACTTTTCAATTAGTCTTGTTGTTTTTATATTATAGTTATATAATCATGTGCCTTTTTCTTCTGAATCTCTCCAGCTTTAAAATGGGGGTCACCGACCCAATCTTTTTATTTATACAATTTTTCAAAGGGGATACAGAAAAAGGGAAAAAGATGGATATTGTTATTGCATGTCCTTCTCCATCCCTGACCCTTTCTAATATACAAATGTTCTGTAACTCGACACATTTATAGTTATTGATAATTTTTATTACTCATCTTTCTATTCGGTCCTCACTTATTCATACCCCAGACTCTTATTCAAATCAGTGCATGATTGCTAGGGTAATTTGGACCCTAGCAGCCAGATTGCTGAAACTGCAAACTGGAGAGCTGCTGAATAAAAAGCTAAATGACTCAAAAACCACAAATAATAAAACAATTAAAACCAATGGAAAATTGTCTCTGAATATTTCTTGCTACGTCATACTAAAAGTTTATTAAGGTACGGAGATCCAAATTATGGAAAGATTTATTATCTAAAAAACAGGTCCCAAACATTCTGGATAACAGGTCCCATACCTGTTCTAGGACTTAGTAATATGTCACCCATTAATTGCAAAATAATGTTGCCTCCACCACAGATGCAATGGTATAGGCATGTTTCTGAAGCACATAGGCCATGTATAATAGGGTGTTCTTATTAAGTTAATATCTGGCAAATTACTAAATCTTTTATTTTCAGATATCTCTCTCCCTATAAAAAAGGCACTGTGGGAGAGAATCAGCTTGGTTGACCAGTTGTGTTACTATTTCCTATGATAATACAGCAAGGCAGATAGGTGTCAGCGTATGAAAGAATAAATAGTTAGGACTAAACTATAGGCTTTTTCTGATGATGCAGTTGTAACTAAAATATGGAGCCAAGGAAATGTATAAACTACCTTACTGTGTTATCTGAATTCAAAGATTACTAGCCTTGCTTCCTATCCATGAACCCTACCAGAGACTCCAGAAGCTTTCTGTACAAAGGGCTCCTAATCTTTAGCCTTTATGTACCCTTTTCCCAAAGAGCTGTCCTTTGCCTGCCTGTGGGGCCATGCTACTGTTCTATACACATCTTTGGCATTAGGATCAGTGAGGATTTTGCCTTTTCTTTTCTCCCCTGCTAACTCTCAGTGTAGACCGATAATATTTTGCTGCTTACTATGGAATTATGCTGCAAAGTATATCTGCAGATCAACTGGACTTGCTGTGTTTTTCCTTGAAGATGTTTCACCACTCATCCAACTGGCTTTCTTAATTCAGAATAAAGTTATTCTGAATTGAGAAACCCAGTTGGATGACTGGTAAAAAGTCTTCAAGGAAAAAACACAGCAAGTCTAGTTGATCTGACTTATTTCTACAGATATACCATGACCTGGATTAATGAAAATCTTCACAAACATTCTTCTACAAAGTCTTTCCTTTTTCAATGTTCTCCAGATGTCTCTCCTGATCTTGATCTCGTTTCTATTGATCTACCTAGATCTGGGTCAGTGGCCTTATAAACTTGTTTTCCACCATTGGTGATATTAAATACAGGACTCAGTGCTCAAAGATACTTTTTATCTCTGCAAGCTGAGTAAATAAAAGGTATTAGGGACCTTAGGGTAGGCCTCTAATAAACAATGGGCAATGGCTAGTGTCACATTAGAGTGAGGACATCTCTTTCTCATTTAGTGAGTCATGTTGCTTTTATTACTCTGGTTTTTAAAAGGTGTTACTCGAAATCCCAATTCCACTGGAAATAGCCTGAATCCTACTAAAAGATGCAATAAACTCCTGTAAATGCATGTTTGTATGAGGACAACCAGTAAGACGCCCCACAATACCTTTTAGATTTTTTTTACTCAAATAAAAGAATGTTCCGACAGTTCCTCTGCATTGTTGGTTTCTTGAAAGATACAGATCTTATTTTATAATGTAACTGCACTTTAGGAAGGTGCCATTAGTTCAGTAGTGGAAAGATGGTCAGTGAGACTGCTTAAGTGTCAAAGTCACACCTTCTATATTCTTCCTTTCAGGGCGATTTGAAGTCTTTTTCTTTCCGTTAACATATTCACACACTGACTCAAGAAAGCTGAATGAACTTCCCACTAGGCAGGAAATCCCCCGAGTGGTTCACAATATACATGACTAGATGTTGCTGCTCCCTATGTTTGCTGTAGTGTCTTGTGATATTTTTACATGTGCTTATTTCATGACATTTTGTGGTCAGGAGAAACATGTTTTTCAGATACGTTTTACTTTTAACACATGGTATGAAGAGCAAGCTCCTTAGTGCTCCTTATCCTGAGCTCATTGTATTTTTAGAATCACCCTCATATGGTATAAAAGATACCAAGTTTTCCCCAGTTGCAGTAGCCTATAGCAACCAATGAGATGTTTGCTTTTTTTAATGTATTATTATGTTAGAATTTATTTCTTACAAACTGAACTTTTCTGGGGCACTAAAATGATTTGTTCAGATGTTAGCATAAGTCATACTAACCTGTATTCATTTCTTTGTCTGTTATTATCTAGACCAAGGGTTTCTACCATTTTTACCCATGAGCCACAACAATAAGAGTTGAGGGCAACACAAGCATGAAAAAAGTCCTTATGGACAGGAGAGCTCCGCCAATGAGGCGGCAGTGCCCCCCCCCGGTAACTAAGAGCCGAATTTCCGGTTTTCAACCCTGGAAATTTGGCTCTTCTAGTGCAGAGTGCGCACTAGCGCTGTGGGGGGCGGGGGGGCGGCAACCAAAACTTTCCTCCAAGGCAGGAATTGAAAAATAAGCACATGCTTTGAGGCCACAGGGTGCAACATCGAAGGGGTTGGATTCATTTTGTTCATGAGCCACTGGTTGGGGATGAATGTTCTATTCAATTTCTTTTTTTTCGCATACTTCGTGACTTTTGGCCCAGAAAACGCCAGTCAATCCAGGAAGATGAGCGATCAGGAAAGATGGCACCTGTGAACTCAGCTGGAGAGGACTTGGAAGAAGGGATAAGTAACAAGTTAGGGGCAAGTAGGCGGGGGGGAGGAGGGGAGGGATTTTTTCATGTAGGGGTTAAATTGTCCTTTAAAGGTAGAGGTCCATATCCCTTGGTGCATTATTCAGTGTAATTTGTGAGGGTATTTTTCAGTCAAAACTAAAATTTTCAGGTTAAAAAAAACCAAAACTTTTTACAATTATGCTTCAACCCTGGAAATCACTTGAATCCAAAAATAAACCATCTAAAACCTGTCTAGATCATGTAGAAGTCAATGAAAAAGGTCCCTTGAACCATTTGAAGAAGTTTGTAGCCTTCATAATGTTCAAGATTTTTTCGGTGGTATTCTCTCGAAAAACTCGATCAATTCGATCCATATGAGTTTTCACTTAAAGTTTTTTATATTCAAGTTTTTCTCTTAATTAGAGGTCTAAAAAAGCTCACAAAGCTCTAAAATCCGATCTTTCATAAATAACCCCCTAAATAAACACATAAGATTGTTCTATCATCAAAAAGGATTCATTATATCTTAGTTGGGATTAAGTGCAATGTACTGTTTTATTAATACAGAGAAAAAGAGAATAATTAAAAAAAATTTTAATTATTTGAATAAAATGTAATTCAGAACTTTCTGGATAAAGGGTTTCTTGCTAATGGTTCCTATGTCCTATCTATATATATCACATCCATTCTATTTGCACTGGAACAGCCATTATTTCCCAATACTACACTATAGTGGATATATTAAAAAAATAAATAAATAAATAAATGCAAAAACGAATTCACATAGAAAACAAGAACAACCTAGAAAATCTAAGTAAATTCAGAAAGCAATATCCATTAAATTTAACAGAAGTGCTTCAGTCTCTCTAACACTGTTGAACATTTCTGTGCTGATTTACTAATGGTCGAAGTGAAAATTCAAATAAAAATTAAAATTTTTAAAATTCGAATGTCGAAGTATTTTTCGGCTACTACGACTATCAAATAGCCCAAAATTCGATTCGAATTGAAAAAAAATTGGCATTTTAGCCTGTGGGGGATCTCATAGTTCTGAGAAATTGAATGACTTTGGTGAAATCATTCGAATCGTTTCATCGAAATTGAATGATTAGAACAATGTTTCATTCGATCGATCGAATGCTACATTCGGTAAAAATATTTCAATTCGATGGTCGAATTTCAAAGTTTTTTTTTTACTTCGGAATTCAACCCTTAGTAAATCAGCCCCCTAATTTCTGAAATACAACAGCACGTGTGTCACGATCGGTCCCCAACACAAGATCAGATGCCGAGCACCCTGGTTTCAGCTCGGCTTCACCAGTAGTGTGACGCTTTTGGCTTCGGGAGGAGCCCTCAGCTACTCAGATGCCATCTGGACTTAACGAGAGGTGCAAGGCGATAAGTTCTGGATAGGCAGAGGGGCACGACTGTATAGAGTCTTTAAGACCAAAGGTCACGGTACAAGCAGGAGTAAGCAGGTTCATAGTCAGACAGGCTGGGTTGAGGCAGGCAGATTGCAAGAGTCGTCAGGCAGGCAAGGGTCAAACCAGGTAATCAATCAGATAGGATGAGACAGAAAAAGTAGTCAAACAGATATTCAAGAACAAACACTAGCACAAGGCTCAGGAACCACCAGGAAAGAAGTCCTATCACGGGCAATGTTGAAAACCTAATGTCCCTTTAAATACTTTTAAATTTCGCGCCATTGCACGCTGACGTAACCAGCGCCTAAATAATGTGGAAGTGCACGCCGCATGCACACTAGGAACAAGACGATACAGAAGAAGAGTGGCGTGGCGGGCGTGCCTAGACCACCAGGGTAATGTGATTTCCTTACAATATGGATAAGATTTTTCCAATGGTCTCTGTGACATTCCCATGAGAGAGTTAAAAGCTAAAGAACTGTGATTTGATTGCAGACATTTCATTCCATTGTAAGGGCCACAGAGATGAACCACTGCTATGATTTTGGGAATAAAATTTATCTTCGATTTTTATACCCATGGCTGTATGCATTTTGGTTAGGAGGAAGAATGGAAGCCATTATTTTTTGTTCAAAAAACTGCTGATAAATTTGGGGTGAATAATCACACCTGATTTACGTATTTCAGTAACTTTTATCCAAGTCATGATGATACATACTGCATTATCAACCCTAAAAGCCAATTAGTAATGCACTTGCAGCTGTCTGAACTATATCACATGAATATTTTCACTATGATTCATACACATCTCCCTTATCTCCATCTAGACTAAAAAAAAAAAACATTTCCCCTCCAGATCAAGATATTTTTGAAATGTAGCACTTTTCTCTATCAAACAGGGCATAACAACATCTCTTGTAAACTGTAAAACTGGAGCCCATGCAAACATGACAAGAATTGTCTCAGGCATCTGAGAAAGTTGATGCAAGAAATTTTTAGAAACTGTCTTGAAATTTTTGAGAAACCACATTTGGAATTTAACATATACAATGAGAATGGTAATGTGTACAATTTGGATAAACTGGATATTTAGACAACTATTTGCTAAATGCCAATAAGAAGCGACTTTACTGAAACTATTTACTAAAGTGGAAAGGATTTTTTTGTAGGAAAACATTTCATAGCTCCTCTTGCAGCTAAAAAAAACCCTTTCATATCTTTTCATGAATTGAATTTGGGCCAGACTTGCAAGTGTTTTGCCTATAGAATCAGCTTGAGCTAGGTGGCAAAATTTCCAGACTGTTGGGCAAAATTGTTAAAAAAAATCCTTTACTAAATCTGCCTTTTAGTTATTATGGGAAATCATATGTTCTAAAATGCTAAGGGGTGCCAAACTGCGCCCTTAGGTGCACCATATATTAATATAAGTGGCACTTTCCATCTTCCACCAGATTAAATAATATACTCATCTCCTTCCTTTTTTTCCCCCAACTTAGATTTTATTTTATTTTGTCATGTATAAAATTCCAGATATTATACAGTTGCCTTATAACATAGATGTGCCTGTCACACATTTTTGCTATCAAGAATATGCGTACACAGTAATCAGTGTTGGACTGGCCCATAGGGATACCAGGAAAACTCCTGGTGGGCCTAGGTATCAATGGGCCCTCTATTTCTTCAAGAGGCTTAATAATGGAAGAAGAGTATAGTAAGTAGATCTAAAAGTATAGAAGAATAAAAAGGTTAAGTGAGGAAAGAAGGAATAAGTTTGGAAAGTTGTGCCCCTGGTCTAAGGTTTTTTGGTGGGCCCCTGGACTAAGGTTTTCTGGTGAGCCCCTGGTCTAAGGTTTTCTGGTGGGCCCCTGGTCTAAGGTTTTCTGGTGGGCCCCTGGCATCCCAGTCCGACACTGACAGTAATCATGTATCCAACAACAAAAAAAAGTTGCCTTATAACATATGCCTGTTACATATTTTTGCTATCAAGAATTTGCGTACACAGTAATCATGTATCTAACAAGAAAAAAAGAAAAACATGAAATCAAGAACAAAGAGGTGGGGGGGGGGAGAAATAAGGAACTGGAGAAAGAACATACTGATATGAAATATTGTAATTGCAGTATGGAAAGGTTTCAATAACTTTGAGCAATTAAAATAGTGCTTACCCCTTCATAGGTATTTATGCAGTAAAATAAAATAAAAATAAAATATATCCTATGCTATGCTCTGCTGCCCTATGCTCTCTGTGTGTGCCATATTCTGCCTGTAATATGTTCCTTTTGTGTGCCATACTCTGCCTGCCCTATTCTTTAGGGTCCCTAAGGTGTTTAATCATGTGCTGGAGGGTGCTGTGTTGTCCATATGGGAGGAGGAGGATTAAGGATTTTAGGGTATTTCTTAATATGACAACTTTTTTCACATGTAAATGATGAGTGATATACTTGCTGTGAGCACCAACCATTTGGTTTTTTGGTGTGCTACAACCATTAACATGGACATGTCCTCTTGGTAACATGGATGTGGTTTAACGTAGGTGTGGTTAAAAAACAGGGAGGGGCCAACTTCCATTGTAGGCCCTCCACTATGTAGGCTCTCGGAACCACAGAAGTTAATTAAATTATCCATCCACACTTAAAGGTGAAGTAAGGTATAAGAGTGGGGACATTTTGTCTACACAACTACCCAGTTCATTGCAAGCCATAATAATGTGTAGAAAAGTGGGGTTGGGTGGAGAGTGTCAAAACTGGGTAAAAATGCCACTCAAAGGCAGAGTTTGTTGTCCCAGAAAAAACGGATTGCTTTGTGCATTAAATACCACACATTTCCATATGATCATCTTGTGAACATTTAAAGCAATATTGGCTATGATAAAGACCAACCTTTGGGTAGTTATAGTGAGAAAATGTAGCATCAGGATCTGCTTATTCTTTGTTTCATTTTGTGATCTGTTCCTACTGTATCTGAAGTATAAAGGACTATGCATTGGTTTCATACTTTGTGTATTAGATCGAAAATCCCTGGGCTTTATCGATCTATTACAGGCTGAAAAGAGAAGGAAGGAGAAGCAAGAAGCTGGAGATTAACACTGATCTGCTATAGGAGTATAGTATATTTAACCCAAGTAATAGTCATCATTCTTATGCTTATTTTCATAATATTTCTTTTTAAAGAAATTATTGATGAGACTGACTTTCTTCCCAGCTTGCTCTGAAGTTACTAATGAAGTTACTAATGAAGTTCTGCATTCTGAGTTTTGTTGCATAATTTTAAAAACTAAAATATTTAGTTATTTTTGCACCTTTTTGGTTCATAAAGGTAAATGAACGTTATAATCAATTAATATTACCTCCTAAATCTAATAAGCATGTATAATGGTCCTAGAAAGTCAAGATTAAAAAAAAAAATCATTTGAATCATTTGAACAATGCATTGGAAAGATTCAAATGATTTTCAATCGATCCGAAACGGACCTATTAGATTGAAATAGGTCCATTTTGGATCAAAGAAAGCCTTAAAAGGATTTGATTTTCGAAGTTTTTTTGAAATTTGACCATTAGTAAATGTGCCCCTTAGAGTGTGGCCACTGTTATTCTGGAACTCTGGGAAAATAATTGCTGCCTGGTGGGTAAATTACATGCAGATTTGCATTTATAAGTTGCACTGTGCACCATACACCATGTTCATAAATGAGCCTGGGTGTTTTCGCATCCGTTTAATACATTTAATAATCATTTCTCTGGCCCAGGTTTTTTGTACTGCTGTGGATATATTTATTCTTAGGTTATTTTGCATGTATTACACAAGATGCCATCATTGATTCTTAGAATTTGATGCTAGAACCACCTCACCACTTCCTGAACAGTTGTTTTCTGTTCCTTCTTTAATAAACCAAACAAGTTCCGGTAGTTTTTTTCTTTTTCTTTTTAAAAAAACTGTTATAAAGGCAGGCACCTTTATGCCAAGAACAAATTTCCATGTACTCCCTGTGAGATGAGGAAATAGAACTGAGCCAGTACAGGTCATACCTACTGTATATATATATCCCACAGCAATAAGAAATGTCTCGTAGAACAGTATCTTACATGAAATAAAACTGTCCATTTATTTGTTCTTACTTTTATTTTCTGCATTACAAATGGTATTGTTATTATAGGCAACTTCCAAATTGCTCCACTTGATGCTTTGTTGATTTATCTGTCAGGATTCGTAGGCTTACCATAATGTCTGGGAAATACCAGCTTTTTCATGTCTATTATCTTTCCTCCCTTTTGATAACTTTGCCTTATCATAGTAAACATCTGGGCTAGTATGCTAACTGACAGTGGGAGAGTAGGTTCTGTCACTAGTGATGGGCGAATTCCCATGATTCGCGAAACGCTGGCAAAATTTCACGGGCGTCTCATTTTGGATGCCGGTGCCCATTGCCGGCGTAAAAAGAAAATGGCGTCCAAAACGAGACATAGTGGCATTCGCTAGAAATTCGCTAAAAATTTGGCGCCGCCGATTCGCCCATCACTATCTGTCACTCATGCTGGGTTTATTCCATTAAAGTACTGGATCCCACCACACCCAGCACAGTGTAAACTAAAGTATAGTAGGTTTTGCTTTAGTTTCGGGAGGAGTAGATACCATTGGGCTGCGTTCAGCTTAGGGGCAGCTCAGGTGTTAAAGATCAGTGCAGTGCTTTAAAACTGGTAATACTGACACTCTAGAGTTATAGGAACATCTCAGTATCACTTTAAAGAACGAAAGAAATAGGAAGAGGGAAGCAACTACGTTTAGGATAATTTGTGCAGTGGTTTCTGCTTAAAGGAAGTTTATATAAATAAAGGAAGTATATATATATACACACAAAAAAAGAAAATTCTGAATAAAATTTTATAGTTTTCTTGTTTGTGGGTATAGACCTGTTAAGGCACGGGTAAATACCAGCATTCTTATGCCATAGACTCTCAAAAAGCACTCAAAATAGCACTCGAAAAAGATCAGATGTGGACACTTTTGAACAACTATTTCAAAAGTAATAAATAACGAGATTTGGGGGAGATGAGTCCACCTGCGAGAAATCTCCTCTTTTTCAGGCAACTAATCTCCCCGCAGTGTCTTCACGCTGGCAAGAATGTGAATCGCTGGAGGGATGGCATTCGTAGGACTTCTACTTTAATACCTCAACTCTCAAATGCATCACTATCCAGGAGCCTGGACATTCCATACCTAAATGAAAAAGATGAGAGGATACTTACTCCTAATATTCTTCTGTCATATTTAAAAAAATTGGCTGCTCAGGTCTTAGATAGGTACATTAGTGGCTCAAGGTTAAAGATTAAAGGACAACTATATCCCCCTTTAGGCGAAAGTCCCCACTGGCCCCCTCTGCTAGTCCCCCTCCCTGCCTCCCCCTGCTAAGTCTTACCCCAAAATTGTGTCCCCTGTAGGATTACTGACCGCACATGCAGAGTCAGTGCAGCAGAGCTCATGGATGCCATCTTCCAGCGTTATGGTAATCTTCGGGCTTTTTTGATCCCTCCAGCACTTTCTGTCACTTTTGGTGCATGTGCAGCTGTAACAAACTGGAAAAACTGATACGCCGCACACTTCATGAAAAATACAGAAGCAATGAAGATGGTGCTAGTGAGCTCGGCTGCTCTGACTCTGCATTTGTGGTCAGTAATCCTACAGGGCACAATTCTGGGGTAACACTTAGCGGGGGAGGCAGGGAGCAGAGCAGGGACAGTAGGGACTTTTGACTACAGGGGGTTGAATCCTCCTTTAAAAAGAGACTGTCAATTTAAGAGAGGAAACAGGAGGGGAATAACAAATTTCATTTTCATTGTTATGTTCAGTTTAAAAGGGAAGCTTAACTCATACAAAAGCATGTAAGTATGTCAATCATGTAATAGCTAATGTTGCTAGTATTAAAAATTACATTTTCAGTACATTTAAATTACATTTTTAAATAAAAAAAACTTAAAAACAGTGATATATTAGCAACAAGCGTACAGAGAAGACAAATCCAGAGAACTGCCGAGCCACATCTATACCTGCTCCCAAACGTTTTACCTGCAACACACAAGGTACTGCAGGTTTCTGTGGGTAACTCGTGGGTAACCGACCCACTGCAGGACTCTAGTCTAAGGTTTTCTGGTAGGCCACTGGCATCCCAGTCCAACACTGCCCATACCTGTATTTTAGAACAGAAATGCATTGGGACCCTTGCTCACAAGAGCCTATACCTCTGCAGTGGTCACAGCAACAGCAATCTTGAAAGATGATTTGGAATGTTAGATATTTTACCTACACATATATTTTTCCCTTACAGGGTCAAGGTTCTCACAGTTTTCTGGTGGAACTGTGCAAGAATGTTAGCAGCAATCATTTTTTCCATTGTAATCTTATGTTTCAGTGGGCTACGTTTCAGATCTACTGTAATATTTTCCATACCATCTCAGTTTACTCCTGAGTAGTATATATTTTTTCACTACATTTTTGCTCCACGATTGAAAGTTCCCTTCATGTTTAGACCAGACTGTGCAAATTCTGATACACTTATGTGGTTACCGGATAACAAAAAAAAAAATTGAAGGGTAAGTGCAAGTCAACAGTGTACATGAAACGCAAATAACATAGCCTTACAAAATTAATTTTTGTTAGTTATTCAGTATCATTGGTTTTTGTTGACCTTTAGGTGCACAAGTCATGTTCATGTTAAGGGACTGTTTCTTCTTGGAGCCAGCTAGTCTAGTAGACCTAAGCAAGGATTTACATCAGACCCATTGTTATGAAGCTCTCTATATCTCTACCAGGTTGGCAGGTTAGGGTCAAGTAACAGGGGGAACCTAAATAGTGTTTAAGAACGTTATGCCAGACATAGTGGTTTCTAGCTATTTCATTGTCAGCCACAAGTTGCATCTTTTGAATTGGGTCCCTTAGTTATATTTACAAACATCCATTTAAGACTATAGTTAAATGGATATGACCACTTCTCCAAGGACTATAAACTTTACCAATATGTGGTGTGGGCCCTTGCATATGTTGGAGGCAGGGTGTTGTTGTACTATATCCCCCAGGTATAGACAGATAAAAATGGGTGCCAGTAGTTCTTGAACTTAAACAATAAAGAACTCCGAAGTGCCAACTCAATCTTTCAGGATTCCTTGCAAGTGGAAACTAGATGAACTCCTGTAGTCCCTATGTCTGTACACTTGGTGCCTACTCTAGGCAGTAATGTACTCAGGATTCTACTACATCTCCTAGGTGTAGCTTTAGGCTGCTAAGATAGCTAGCCCAATTCCTATCTATCACACCTAGTGTGACCCATAACAGAGTATATCCAACAGTTACTAGGCCAGACACTCTGGCACCACCAACCTGCTCAGATAAAATCCCTCAGAAAATGGACCCAGGTGATGCTCTAGCCGATATACTATAGAAGTGTAATACCCCCTGGAAAACCATTGAGCAACAATGGTCATACTTTGACACAGGAAGCGGAACATATTTCCCAACTTTGCTAAGGACACCCCCCTTAGATGTCAAGACTACTAGAGTAAACTAGGGCTAACAAAACCTTAGGGATACTAAGATAGCTAGCCCTACTCCTATCTATCACACCTAGTGTGACCTATAACAGAGTATATCTTAACAGTAACTAGGCCGGACTTAACCTAGGTTCCACTCTGGACCCACCAGCTTGCTCAGGTGAAAACCCTCAGAAAATTGACCCAGATCATGCTGTATGTATGCTCCAGCTGATATACTATAGAACAGAATCACCCTCTGGACAACTATGGAACTTCAATCATACTTTGACAAAGGAAAACTATTTCCCAACTTTGCTAAGGACCCACCTTAGCTGTCAAGAATACTAAGCTACTAGACTAAACTAGGCCCCCTTAGCTGGCCAAACCTTAGGGCACTATCTAGATAAAGGGCAACTACATCCACAATGCCATGCCCAAATTAAAGAAAACAGAGAAACTTAAGGATACAAAAATGTTTTCACAAATAAATAGTTTAATTTATATGTTTCAACCACAAGAAACTTTAACTTTTTTTCTAAATTTAAGTATTATTAAGCCTGCAATAGTTTTAACGATGTATTGTTTGCATAAATATTGAGTATTATACTTTTTTTTAATTCATATACTAGTTTAAGTAACACAAAAGAAATAAATTAATTTAATGGAAAATGAAACAGTTCACTTAAAGTTTAAATAAAAATAAATTAGGCTATTAAATATGCAATTCCCTCCTGGTTAATGAGCTTTTAGGCAACTTGATTGTTTGATTTTTCTTAAGTCTTTTGGTTTCTCCTCAGTTACCGTTCTCGGTTGTTGTTTGTTTCTTCTTTGCCCTAGGATAAAACAATGAAGGGTATGTTAGTACAGACTGGTGATGTGGGATTCTTTGTGAAGTCAGATTCTTTCATCTTCCTCTTCAGTCAAAAACTGTATATTGCATTTTAAGCATTTTTTTTAAATCTAACTTTTCATCAACCACGTGAAAATGGGCTTCCTTCTACATATGCTGGCTCAGAAATTTTGTTCTCTATTTAGTTGGCATTGAAGGTATAATTCTATAAGTTTTGGCTCTTGTAAGAGGTAAGTAATCTTATGCTACAGACTGAGGACATATTGTCTAGACTTTTGGTTCATATGGCTGGCCAAGATGCCCACATCATTGCATTAAATTGATTATCATACATTTTACTTTAAACTGAATGTTGTGCCTTGTTGCACACTGTGAGTTGTAAGATACCATTTGTACTTGACCACTTGACTCTGCTTTTACAAATATGGAATAATACCAGAAAAGCAAGTTAGTCAAATATGGAGACCACTTGAACTCTTACAGATGGAACATATTTTCCAGGGGTCACCGATTTAATTTTTGGTTATCTTCACCAGATACTTCACTTAAGCAGGCTCCTTCTGTAGCCTTAAAATCATATTTAAGGGAGGTAGAGCATAATACCTAGATCTTTGAAAATTAAGTTTCAGACATCTTTTTGTGCTAAATTGTCATTATATAATGTCTAATACTTACACAATTTCCTTCATCTTTTGTCTAACCCAGGGAGTATTAGGTCTGGAGCAGAGGAACTTTCCTTCATTTGATATAAACCTAAGAAGGCAAAGAGATATAAAATAGATGCACAGATGTAATTATAATTACTGCGCACCAATAGTTACAGAGGAATATTAGCACAAGTCAGGGGTAGGACCAGCAATAGAAATACTGCAGAAAGACAATAAAAATGATCTATTATAACTTGTAAAAAATAACCGATATTGGACACATAATGGCATGAATGTAAAGAAGCAAACCAGAAATGTTTTTGGGTGAAGTAAAAAAGATTTTGCGTACATGTTTCATATGAAATGTTTGTATGGTAGAATTCTAGAAACATGTCTGGTGTTGGTTAGGTTGGCTTTCTAGATTTCTTTTATAGAAAAGTATTTTCAATAATATCGATTAAAACTTTTGGGGCGATAGGAGAGTTAAGGAGAAAAGTTGTCATTGGGGCAAACAGGGAATGTAAATAAGGCAAAAAATGTAAAATACTTGTAGATCAAGGATCTGTTATCCTAAATACTTGGCATCTGGGTTTTTCTGCATAAGTCTTTTCTCAGTAATTTAGATCACCCATAACGCCACTATAAAACATTTAAACTTTAAATAACCCAATAGGATTGTTTTGGCACCAATATGGATTCATGCACAAAGTACTTTTTCAATAATGCTAGAGATAAAGGGAATCATTACAAATGTAATTATTTGCTTATAATGCACTTCACGGGGGATGGTCCCCCAGGCTTTCTTGATATTGGGTTTCTGGATATACTATACCTGTATAATTTACATTGAAAAATGTATATTAGATTAAAATACTGTAGCTGAATGTTTTTGTGTCTAGGCTGAAGATAGAGAAAGGACAGCCACTGACCCACAACCTGTTGTTAAAAAATGGATTACATCACTATTGGGCTGTTGGGGGAATACATGGCAATGGAGCTGAATGTATAGGAGCTACATTGCACCAGAGCCATTACCTTTAGCCATTACCTGTAGTAGTCTGATCACTTTCTAACTTAGACTGATTTGTACTGGTGCAATGTATGTTAACCCTCATATAGTGTAAATACTAAAAGATATATAATTTTTAGCATGTAATGTTATATCCCTCAGATAATAAAACTGATGGCCCAGGACAAGTCCCCTCTATGAAGCCCTAAAACTGTCCAGTTTTAAAAATGTTGATAGGTATTCATAAATATAATTTAGCTTTAAGGTTAAACTTGGGAGGAGTCCTACTCATACTCACAGTATAGCTTCAACACAGGGAAGGTCCTCCTTTTGTATCAAGAAATCAACAAGGGCAGCTTTGGGTTTGGCAGAGGATACCTGGGTACAACAGCTGACGATCTTCCCAAAGTCTGTGAGGATGTAATGAAAAGCAATAGCATGATCACAATTTGTTTTGGACTTCTCTGCTTCCAAAACAATAATTGTACAGATTCCTCCTGCTACAAGACCAATCTATATTAATTTAACATAAACCATAGATATGTTTTGATTAGTATATGGCACAAACACTTGAATAATGAATTAAATTATTAAACACAGGTGAACATTTAAAACTGATTCCATTCCAAGGGTTGGGTACTGAGCTTCAATATGTCCTAATTTACATTTTTCTGTCCCAGGTTAAAACGAACATTTTCAGATGTGCTGAACCACATGGAAAAACAGACTTCATCATACAGTATGCTGAATTATTGGTTCTAATACTTACCACAAGTCACAGACACAAGGAAAGTTATGAGGAGGACAGCACCCAGCATGGTCTTCAATGAACTCATCTTTTTGTGTTCCTCTTGCTCTTTTTAGGCTGGTAACCTCTTCTTTGAAGTTCAGCTGGGCAATGACATTACTTGTTGAAACTATCCACTTTATACTCAACAAAACGGGAACTGGGGGCAGAACAGGAAATATCTGATTTCACCATAAATTGATAGTGACATCAATTTTAGGCTCAGCACATATTTGCACATTGCTATCTCACTCTGGTCTTTTTAAGTTCCATCCTGAAGGCAAAGTAATATTAAAGTAGTATTGAAAAGATCTGTAAATTGAAAAGTGTTCATATAGGTTTTGCCCTAAGGGTATAGGCTATTTACTTGAATAAAGGTATGGAACCTGTTATCCAGAGTGCTTGAAACATGGAGTTTTCTGTATAAGGGATCATTCATTATTTAATAAGGATCAATGATATCTTAGTTTGAATCAAGTACAAGGTACTGTTTTATTATTACAGAGGAACAGGAAATCATTTTGAAAAATGTGAATTATTTGATTAAAGTGGAATCTGGTCTATGGGTCTATGGAAGATGGCCTTCTCATAATTTGGATCTCTATGGATAATGTGTTTCCAGATACAAATATGTATAAAACACTTTAGAGGTTGAATATTTATGAACATTGTAGCTGCAGTAACATGACTAAAGATGTATGACTATCTCCTCAAACAAAATATAGTCAACAACACCATCAAATTATATAGCACAACAGTTATGCAGTAGTCTACAAAATTAACAGGGGTAACAAACAGGGGTCTTATGTTCAATTAACAAACAAGGGTTGCAGAATAAAATGTCAGGAATCAGAGATGGGCCACACCAGCCGTGGCGCCGGCTGAGCGTATGCATGCGACTAGGGACACTGATGTCACCTCACGCACGCGCATCGGCATCACTTCAAGCGGGATGAGGCCGGTGCGCATGTGCATGCCGATTGGCGCTTCTGCACACCAGCATCATCCCGCAAGAAGACGAAAGGGAGTGAGGGGCTCGGACGTGGGGTAAGTGACAGAGCAGGTATGTGCCTGGTGTCCCCCCAACTTTGCCACCCTAGGCACGTGCCTACTCTGCCTACCCCTTGGCCCGGCCCTGTCAGGAATAAAGGACCCTACTCACAAGAGCCTACAATGGTTACCAAACTGTGGGGCTGCCCAAATTGGCAGAGCTTGAAGTGGAGACTCAGCCTGAATATATATATATCTATATCCATGGAAGAAGCCACACTCACAGGACTTATGATGTCTCAGCTGGAACACCAGCCTTTTTTGAAGTCACTTCTGAAAACGTCAGGTCTTTATCAAGTCCTGTGAGTACAGCTATTTCCATGTATACACATTGGAGTTACATTGTTAAATGCCTTGAATATTAAGAATTAGAATTTAATTGAGGAGGAATTACGTAGATAGTGAGCTAAGTAATGTACATGGGGAGCAGCTTATATGGATATAAGTGGATGGGTCTTGAACAGCAGAGGGAACTCCTGCAACGAGTTAACTGTAGATTCCCATTCAGTTACACAAAGACTGAGTTTAGGTAACACTGTGACATCCAGGAGGAAAAATAACTCGCAAGAAAACAAAAGAATATTCGTCAGATGACATTGTAATGTAAATAACTGAATTCTCTATTGATATATGGGTTACTCGAGGCTCTTTATCTGTGTTTGCCAATTAAAGACAAAAAAAAACCCCATTTACATATCACTAGGGCACATGTGTCAGCCTCCCTGCACCACACAGGATCTCCAATACTGCCCCATTTGCACCTTTCTGTTAATTAAATGGAGAGTAGTATGGTGGAGATATTGGCTTCTATTTATGGCAACTTTATGTATTTGGGAGCACTGTGGTGGTGATCTCTTACCAGGAGCATGCCTTGTTTAAACCAGGATCAGAGCTGACTTCAACTGTACATACGCCTGGCCACCAGTGCTCTGAGAATAAGACATCAAGCATTCAGAGATGTGTCTACCAACCTTGCCATATTACTCTGAATTATTTTTAAAGGTACGGACCAACAGGGCAATTGGTTTTGGGGTATATGGTCTCTCCGGGGGGGCGGGGGCCTAACTTTTAAACAATCAATCAAATTAAGGTCACAAGAGATTTCCATAGGAACCAAACTACCTGAATCAGAGTGTGGTGTCTTAACCCTGAAGTATAATTGTCTTATCAGAACAGTTAAAAAAACAGGATTAGGAAATTCGATGATAATGATTTGCATGGAACACCCTGTGAATAAAAGGGTTTCCTCCTCGTGACTAAATATAGACTTCTTAGTAATACGAAAGCGTTCACCACTACACTTTTATCTTCAGTTTTAAGCAGAAATATGCAGGGACTCTACCAAGCAAGGCAACTATCCCCTAAAACTCAGCTTCTGTACCATCCATGCTAATATTCTACTGGGCACATATCCATCATGCAGACATCAGTACCTCTGTGTATTTTTACAATATTTGACTATACCTGATGATTTTGGGCGCTGTGCATGCATGTGTCCAGTCCAAGCTTGTTTTTCCCCAATATAATAATAATATTAATTCTACTACAGGTATGGGATCTATTATCTGGAAACCCATTATCCAGAAAGCTCTAAACTACAGGAAGGTCATCTCCCATAGATTCCATTTTAACGCATAGTTTAAATTTAACAAAAAAAAAATTCCCTTTCTCTGTAATAATTAAACAGTAGCTTGTACTTGACTCCAGCTAAGATATAATTAATCCTTAGTGGAGGCGAAAGAATCCTTTTGGTTTAATTCATATTTAAATTATTTTTTTAAATGAGCTTAAAGACGGGGATCCAAATTACGGAAAGACCCCTTATGAAACAAAATAAAACACATCCTGAGTTCTGGATAATACGTCCTGTACTCTTATAAGCACCTCCAAAACTTGCGGAGATTCAAATCATCACCTTTTGTTATCCTTCGTGCTAAGTAACCCCTATATGGTATAAAAGGAACAAAGTTTGCCCACTGCAGTGACCCATAACAGTTGATGCAATGTTTGCTTTTAAAAAGGTAACCATTGAATGCTTCCTGCTGATTGGTTGCAATTAGTGACTATATGAGCAGCAAACCTGCACCTGTTATTACATCTCCCTGTTATTTGATTTGAGAAGGTATTGATTGTAAATTATATTGTACTGTGAAGCTCTGTGTTACATAACATGTTATCCTTTTGCATTAGGGATCTGCAGGTCCGCACCCGATCCTAACCCGCCCTCCTTCAGCCTGTGCACGCCCACACCTGGACCAATGACATCACAAAAGGGGCAGATGTGCGGCTATAATGCCGGAATTTGAAGGTGGTGGGCGGGGAGAGCAGGAGAAGAGCCCAACCTGCACCCGCCTGTCACCCGCAAAGAGCAGTGTGAGGTCGACCCGAACCCGTCCGACCACCGGGTACCACGGGTATCGGGTTGGCCCGCACATCACTATTTTGCATGATCCTTTTGAAATTAAAAACTTATCTTTAGCATGTTCTAGTTTGAACTGTTAAATTTTGATAATAAAATGCTCATTGGACAGGGTGAGAACCCACAGTTTATGTTGGATATTAATATAAATGTAATTAAACTGGGCAAATAGAGGAGGTCAAGCTAAAGTCTCCCTGCAGTGGGTTTTTGGGTGTTGACCAGAGGCAGGCCTAACTGGCCGGCGCCCTAGGCAGCCCAGCCAGGCAGCTTACCCCCATCCCCGTTTTTCGCGCATGCGCGTCACTGACACTCACGTGCGGATCACCAGCGCTCACATGTGCGTCAGCAGCGTCTACATTAGCAGTGTCCATGCACGCCAGCACCGTCTGTGCATGAATGTGTGCCAGAAACATTTGCAGGCAGAAAGCAAGGGCTAGGTCCGCTCTAGAGTTAAGGTGGTCGTACACAGGCCGATAAAAGCTGCCGACAGACCAAGTCGGCAGCTTATCGGCCCGTGTATGCGGCCCTCTGATGGGCTTTCCCGATCGATATCTGCCCAAAAGTTGGCCAGATGTCAATCGGGCGGGACTAAAAATCCTGTCGGATCGCGGCCGCATCTGTTCATTGATGTGGTCCCGAGATCCGACTGCCTATATGGCCCCAGTTATGATCCGATCGCTGGGCCCTAGGGCAAAATCGCCAAATGAGCGGATCTCTCAGTGTATGGCCACCTTTAGGCAGAAGAGGTAGCTGCCCAACTCCCCCCAATCTTTGTGCTCTAGGCAGATGTCTTTTTTGCCTACCCCTAGTTACAGCACCGGTGTTGACCATTGCCCTATTCTTCTGTCCCTGGTTCAATGGAGGCTAATGTGATTAGATTCCATTATGGCAAAGGGTTCCACTATGTTGGCAATCTAAAAAAAAAGCAGTAAAATGTAGGCGAAGTGAAGAGATACGCTTAATGGTCAAAAGTGCTGCATATGGACACATTTTTGCCAGTATTATCTGGGAAGTTATTGAAATCATATGTTTTCAGCTGGACCACTCACTGCCAAGGTATCCATAACTTAAAAGAATTTATCATTTTTGTATAAAAAAAACCCCAAAATATTTAAATGGAATAATGCAAATTTTGTGGGGGAAAAAAAAGACACATTTGTGGAACAAACTGATTTTGTCTAGTCTCACTTTCATCCTCAGCAGAGTTCTTTTACCACAGCCCTCAACTTCCCTTGGCAGCTCAAAAGTGTTGTACACATGTATGTAAGGCCAGAAGAGCCAGTTTGTATGACTGAGCATTTATTGCTTTTATTGTCTTTCGGCTTCAAATGGATCCTTCTTGGCTTGTATAGTGCACCCGTTGGCAAGACTACGTATGTATAGGTAACTCCAACACACTTAATGGCTCCCTGAACACAGGCCCGGATTTGTGGAGAGGCCACCTACACCTGGGCCTGGGGAGGCAGGACTTTAAGGGGGGGCATGTTGTCCAACCACACCCACATTGGTTCAGGAATTTTAATTTTCTTTTCGTTCCTACAGGCAGCACAATATGGTTAAGGTATCCCAACCCCAAATCTGGTAGGACAGAAAAAAAGAGATCATCATTAAGCTTTTTGCATATTAGACCCCACCTACGGCCAGCCCCTTCAGTGTTTTTTCTGTCCTCAAACAGGTAGTGACAGCATGGAGGACTTACATAGTCTGAAGATCCGGGTTTTAGGACTCGATGACCGCAGGGATTGACCACGTTAGCGTGGGTCACTCCGGGGGTAGGCAGGAGAAGAGCCCCTTAGGTTTGGTGCAGAGTCAGGTGCCGCAACGAATGTTTGGTGGCAGCCTGACTTCGGATCTCCCCTGCTGCAGCGTTCCGATCGGAGCAGGCGCAGGCTGATGACGTCAGAACGACTTGGAACGCATTTGCGTTCCAGCAAGACTCGGTGCTCTGAATGCAGCAAAAGGGAGAACCGGTAAGGGAAAAATAACCTTTATACTGTTTGTGAAGGTGCGGTTCTCTTACTGGTGCCTATTTATTCAGCTGCAAGACTTTACTATCCACTTTCTACAGTTCCTGCTGCTGTGCTGCCAGGCTGTTGTGAAATTGGAGGCTGCTAAGGTACACATTGTATCCCTTGTCAGTCTTTATCATATTTGATGGTGA
>CM044439.1:147030464-147058928 GCA_024363595.1 Xenopus borealis
TTGGTGACATCACCAAACAAGCGGATCTCTACGTGTATGGCCACCTTTACCTGTGGTTGAGTGTCCTGTTTTCGTGACATGGATCATGGACAGTTATTCTCAACACTTTACAGATTGACTGGGTTGCCTTGAACAGTATTAACAGATAAGGACCATCCCTCCCTAGTAAGCAGCAGTTTCATTTCCAAGCACTGCTAGTTGTACTAGATAAGATGGCAGATATAAAATATGCTAGTCGTGTTAACAACGACTTTTACCTTTTCATAATGTAGCTAACTGGCTTATACTTTTAAAATTTGTGGTTGTATAACTTGCTGTGATTGGCTATGGTCGGTTCAGGGAAGTGTACGTGGCTATGCCTTTTATCCTATGAATATGTGTCCTATTGGGCATTAAACACTTTAGGCTTGTTTATTTGTCCTAATAAATAGATTTTTACTTTCTTAAATTATTTAGAATATTTGTATGAGGCTTTTAAATAAGGACCGACACAAATGTGAGACTACAGGTCTGGCAGCCTTGAATTATATAATACAAATATTAAGTAATTATTAAAAATTATATTATGCCATTTGCCTGTATTTTCCCTATGGGACTACTCCAATGATGAGATCTGGGGTCCAAGAGCAAATTCTTTTTTTACCTTTTCCAGAAACTGTCATGGTGTTGGCATTACTACCCCCTGCAGGACAATTCTGAACATGAGGCTCAACCTTTACAACAGGAAGCACAACATGAAGAACTGGGTGAAACAATAGATAGATAGCCTAACTAAGGCATATGCAAAAGTATTCTAAAATAGTGTAACTTTAATAGTAGATGGACAGGAAAATGATAAAGTTTAAATAAACTAAAACTTTGTTTTTAATGTAAATCTAAGGGAAGCAGTGCTCATGACAGTCTGATATATACTATAATGTAGGCTTCTCAGGTCACTCCCATTTTTTCCGTTAAATGATCTTACTTTCTCTGCATCATTCAACCACAGTGGCACCGCAGAACAGAGCCTGTGTCATTGCTTCCTGAGGAAGCAAAATCTGTATCAGAGAAACAGGTTAGTGAGTGACCAAACAAAAAAGGGTATGAATTTGGAAACTGTTAGCAATGATTACATTATTAGTAAGTCAGAAACTGGGTTAATACATACATTACTTTGTACCGATTCTAGTGAACATAGTTCCACTAGCACCTTTATTCTTGTATTTATTACCCCTTTATTTGTAGCTGTAGATGCAGGATTCTTTAGGTCCCCATTTTGCCCTAAAATAAGGGTGTACTCATATTTCATATTTGGTGGATCATCCGAGCACAAAACCAAGATGCAGAAAACGTTATACCATGGAACACCACAGTATAACTTTCCAAAGTTCACAGTCTGAATTTTTCATTTATACAAGTAATAATATTTAGTACAGGTATAGGGCCTGTTATCCAGAATGCTTGGGATATGGGGTTGTCCAGATAATGGATATTTCTGTAATTTGTATCTTCATACCTGGGGAGGCTCAATTATCAAAGCCTGAATTTATCTCAACATTTTCTACAAAAAACTACAAATCTGCATTGGTTTTCTGGATTATTTATTACATCTTCCTGAAAATTTTCCACCCGAAAACTCAGATTTTGTTATGTTTTTTGCCCAAAAAACCCTGAACTCTTCAGGGTATTGTACAAAACCCATTGCACATCAAAAAATCTTTGGGACTTCTCCCACTGACTTGCAACCTCCACAGGTCTGATTTTCTTATTCAGACTTTTTCCATCCTCACAGTATAAAAATCCGATTTTATACTAAAAACACATATTTTTCGGACATTCTGCATTCAGAGTTTAGTAAATATGCCCCTAAGTCTACTGGAAAATCATGCAAACATTAAATAAACCCAATAGGCTGGCTTTGCTTCCAATAAGGATTAATTATATATTTTCTGGATCAAGGACAAGGTACTGCTTTATCATTACAGAGAAAAAGGAAATCAATTTTTTAAATGTGAGTTATTTGGATAAAATGGAGCCTATGGAAGATGGCCTTTCCATAATTCAGAGCTTTATGGATAACATGTTTCCGGATAACAGATCCCATACCCATATCTTGACAAGGCAGCAGTATCTAGTGTGCAGTAAAGCAAGCTTTTCAAATTGTAGAATTTTCCAGAGCTGGATAAAATATTCCATTGTCCACAGATGACATATAAACGGAGATCATAGAATGGAAGGTGGATTCTAAGTGTTTACGATGTATTATCTATGCTGTATAGACTACTTTATCATTGTTTTTCACAGTCATGAAAAATGCCCACTCCCTTTCATACACATCTTATATCAAATGCCAACGTCTCTACTTCCTTCTTTCTAATCTCGCAATCTTAATAAAGTAACCACAACCTACTTACTACTCCGAGTTCAAAGGTACAGAAATAAGCCTCAGCCTAATAACCCCAGGTTTACATTACAATGCAATGTAACATTTGCGCACTCACTAAAATCAACGTAAGTGAAATGGCCATTGCAGACTCATATCATTTCCCAAACTGGCCTATCTTTTGTGTATTCCTTGTCTGCGGCTGTCATTAAAGTAACAATTACATATATGCAACATAAGGTAACGCATATCACACACACAAGTTGGAATTCCCCATATTTTCTGACTTTACCGCATAGGATGATGTAGATTCATTTTTAAAGAACACGATTTCTAATATAAGTAATGAAAAAAAAAAAAAGTCCAGATCTTGGATAAAGAAGAGCGCTGGTTTGAAAGAGGCGTGAAAGAGGCAATTCATGTCAAGGTGGTGAAACAATCAGTGAACAGAGGTGGGGGCCTTCAACACCTCCTGTCTGCTACATACAATGCTATTATCACATCTGTACCCTGGCGGTGTCAAAACATTTCACACATCCATTCATGCAACTCTCACAAGTGACACCTGTGTCTAAGAGTTGCATGACACATTGGTTATCCTATCACAGTAACTACACAAAATCAACACCTCTGTGAATTTCAGATGTCACCTCTCTGAACTGAGGAAGCTGCTCAGATGAGTAGTGAAACGTCTTCATTAAAAAATTTTCAGCAAGTCCAGTTGTTTTTTTTTAATTACTTAAATTAGATATACTATGGCCTGGATGAATGAAAATCTTCATAGTCATATTGCCATTCTTTTTGATTTACAGAAACATTCTGTATCTTAAATATGTATAGGTATAAAGTAAAATAGGTATCCAGGCCTGGATTTATAACTCACCCCAAGGTCAGAGAGTCAAACCACATGCCCCCTCCCTTTTTCAAGTGAACACAAGCACTAGCAATTATGCGAGCAGGAGATTTAAAGAGTTGCTCAGCCATAGGCCCAGGCTTTTGTGGCCTACCCAGAAATCCAGGCCTGCAGGTATCTCTTCTATAGCTGTGGGGTTTTTCTGCCTCATTGACCCCCTCCCAGTGATAGAGGAATAGTGTGTTCAGACCTGGAATAGAAAATAGTCAGAGAAAGTCGGTGTTGCAGTTGTTGATTGAGGAGTAGCACAAATAAAGGGTCATCCTCTTAAAATGAGATCTGCAACAATCTGTAAAGAGGTACAACAGGTAATTGATGTTGACTGTGAATGTGAAATGATGTATGGAAATGTAAAGTATAAATGTTGATTTCATATGTGTTTTGTTGCATTTAAAATAATGGGGAGCAGGTGTAATGTATTCGGTTGGCCAGTAACAATATAGTATAAGGCAATTTAAGTTTAAGTGCAGTTCAGACCCCAACCACTAGAGATTGAGTGCAAAGGGTATAAAAAGGGAGGACAAACCCAGGGCGGGGTTCTTTTTTTCTGACATCAGCCGACAGACAGGTACAGACAGATAGCTCTCCTAGTGGGAAGTACTAGGTACTTACTTACTTACTTAGACAGGACAGCTAGACTGGGAGACCCAAACCCCAACAAGGAGTTAGAGGCCTGGTAGCTGTGGCTAAGCCAAAGTTAGGGCTGAAGTGGCAGCAGTAGGACCAGTTGCCTTTGGCAAAGGTCAAGAAAATTCCTATCCAGAGTAGGGAAAAGGAGCATTGGAGAAATGCTCGATTGCTAGGACTGGAAGGTGGTGCATAGTCTAAGGTGGGGTGAGTGGCCCATGTAAATCTGGGAATATGGAAACAATGTTGGATGTATTAAAGTCTGTCAAGTGAACCTGAATATATCTGTGTATGTGTACCCCTGGCATGTGAGAATACCGTTGCCTACAAAATATTGTTTCCAGTTACTGAATATTGCAGTCCTGCATTTTAATGTAATCTACTTGTGGACTGTATTACAGATTTGTAGATTTGAGCTAGCCCTTGGTAAACCTGGGTCCAGGAAGGTTGTGTAATCCAGAGGTGCGCATCCTAAATACATTTATTCAGTTGCACTGTGTTTGAGGCAATGCTAATGTAGCAGTCTTGATAAAAGTTATTTAAGAGCACAGGCGGCAGCAAAAGGGAGTTGAAAGGGTAAAATGTTCTTTGTGGTAACTAGGGTAGACTAGGCCTCTGTAAATAGACCTTGTTTCTCAGCCAGATTGTTTCCATGCAGTAGCAATAACTGCCCACGCTTCAGACCCTAAACTGTAAAAGTGAGCAACAGCATTCTCCAGCACTGACTGAAATAGAATAGACTGGGACAAGTTAATCAATAAACAAAAATCTAGTTTTGCATGTTGTACCTGATCTGCCATTGTTGGCAAATATAAGCCTATAGTAAAATGAGTGGCACAGTTGCTCTAACTATAAGCTTTACCCCTAATAATTTCCAGTGGCTGAGCACTTGCAATGGTGTGGAGGCAGGGTGTTGTGCAGCTGTGTTAATGCAATGCACAATAATTGGGCATAAGTGGTTCTTGCAACTTAAACAATGGACTTATTTATTGAAGAACAGCATCCACAAGGGAGTCCACGTAGATACAAACAGAAACATGGAACAACAGTGGATAGGCATATACTCACAGCATCAATGGTCATTACAGGGACAATAACAAACACAGTGTCTATGAAAGTACACCCAGCTTTCAGGCCTTTACCCTAAGTGTAGTGCACTCTAACACTTAGTCCCTACTCATACTCCTTGTTGGATCCTCAGCTGCTCGGCTAAATAGTTTAACTATCTGTCACTCCTAGAGTGACCTATGAAAGTGAGTTAACCTATCCTTACTAGACCTGACCTTGTCTAGGTTCCATTTCAGCCTTTTTGCTGAAATGTATGCAGGGTCGGGCTGGGTCAGCGGGATACCTGGGAAAAACTGGGTGGGCCTCCGCCCTCCCTGCTTCCCGGCTGCTCCATAAAGACCTGAGCTGCGGCGTGCATGGCGCATCTTCTATGCATATGTGTAGGGCATAGTCATAGATAGTTTTATGGTTGGGAGGGGGCCCTTGGGGTCCCCAAGCCCCCAGTCTGACCCTGCATGCGTGCTCAGGTTTTATATTATAGCATAGCACTATCTAATGGCTATTGGGATATTTAGGGGGTCTTGATTTGACCCCTAATGTTAATGGTAAATTGCCCCTTCCCTTAAACTCAGATCACATTTGGGTACAAGTTGTAGGGGAATGCAGAGTAAATGAGGATACATTTATTATTCCCCTACACACAAAAAAAAAAGAATTCTTGTAAATATAAAGGCATGTAAAGGCAAGACTGGGATGCAAAGGTGGGGAAATGGCAAAGTAAGGGTGGGGACCTGAAGATATTAGTGGGGTTACTGCTCCGGGGCAAACTAAGTGCCTTATATTACATATTGGGGATGGGTCTGCTGTGGTTCTGAAATTGGACAGATCAGTACAGAATACAGAGGAGAAGGGGTAAGAAGGCTAAAATGGGAGTGGGGATTGGGGCAGATCAGGGCTTAACTACAGTAGATCAGAATAATAACAATACATTCCATACAGAGCATTTATTTTTTAGATGGGCCAGTGACCCCCATTTGAAAGCTGGAAAGAGTCAAAAGAAGAAGGCGAAAACATCAAAAACTATAAAAAAGAAAAAATGAAGTCCAGTTGAAAAGTTACTTACAGTAGAATTAGCCATTCTATCATATACTAAAAATACTCTTAGGTGTACTGCCCCTTTAACCTCGTAGTATCTCTGGATTATTAATTCAGACAAAGGTTACCCTCTTTCATTGTGCTACCACTAAGGGCCAAAATTAAAAAATGACTTGTAGGTGACCTACTTCGAACAGGTTAAGATTCATTGTTTTTTTTTGCTATTGTTTCTTTGGTTTGTAAGTGGGCAGCTTGCACTACATTTATGTTTCATGCAGAATGCACCATAGGAAATAACAGCCTGGAGCCTGGTATAAATAGTTCAGCAGGTTGCAGGTTTGACTCATTAGAGTAGCATGCAAAGAAACAATCCTGGACATCATTGTGATGAATAAGACCTATAACAAATAGTTGCACAGATATGGGACCTGTTATCCAAAATCCTGTTATCCTAATTTTTCAGATTAGGGATCTTTCTGTAATTTGGATCTCCATACTTTGTCTTCTAAAAAATCCTTTAAACATTAAATAAACTCAATAGGATTGTTTTGTAACCAATATGGATTCAAGCAGCTTATTTACAAGGCACTGTTTTATTACTACAGGGAGATCACAACAATGATCCCACTGTCCATGAAAAATGACACTGGAAATTTTTTGGTTCTTGCTTTAACAAAATCTTTTTCAGTCTTGAGTATTTACTGTTTCTGTCTTAAATTTTCTTGGGAGGGACCTTCTTCTTGAGTTAAGCAAGGTCCCGCAGTCTTTTATTTAATGTCTTTAATGACCAAAGTTGAGACAACTTGGGTTGAGTCCAGTGAATCCTTTCATAATGCTGCTGGGCCTCATTAGATCTGAAGATGTTTAAAGCACAAGGAAAGACTTTACATCAACTCTTAACAATGTTATTGTACCCCCCTTCTTTACCTAATTTCTTACTTTTAATCCAATATACCTCTTCTTTCTCCTGCAATCTTAACTTCTAAATTAAGCATCCTCCGTATCTGGCACGATTTCCGATTGTCCTCTGCGCATGTGTGAGTTTCTCCGCTCACTGATCCTAGCTAGAGGGAAGACTTTTGGGCTGCATCACATAGCAATGGCTTGAATCGGATGCTATTGGTGCAAGATAACAAAAACACTGGGCATGGCAGGGGTTACTGTTTGGGAATGTTCATTTATACGCATGTGCTGGTTCTTTTTAGTACCTAGTGTGCATGCTCCTGGTCTTGGTCTTAGCACAGGAGCACTGAATTATGAGAGTTTTTTTTCAAATTAACTCTCTCCTTTAAAGGAGAATTCAACCCCCCAACTAAGAAAAAACCCTACCCTCCTTAGTCCCCCTTCCCTTCTCACCCCCACATAGATGTGTAAATGCTCCTAAACGTAGAATTACCCCTCATTGCAGAGTCAGCGCAGTGGAGCTCACGGGCGCCATCTTTCAGCACTTCCAGTGGTAATCTTCAGATCTTCTACTGGCGCTTCTGTAATTTTCTCCTCTTTTGGTGCATGCGCAGTTATCACAAAGCAGAAGACGGCTCCAACTGAATCCAAAGATTAAAAGCACTGCAGATGGAGCCCGTGAGCTCCGCTGCTCTGACTCTGCAATGAGGGGTAATTACAGGCTAAGGGACATTTAAATGCGTTAACACTTGTGCGGGGCTGGGAGCAGGGAGGGGGACTATGGAGGGAAGGGTGTCAGGGTTTTTATTAGTTTGGAGGGTTGAAGTGAGAAAATTGATAAATCACAGATACATCTTGATCTGTGGGAGACACTGGATTTTTCGCCATTAGTTGTGTAGGTAAGGTGCAAATTATATCTTCAGCTGTTGCTCAGGTTCCCAACATCCCACCTAGGACCCTGGTGGAAAATAAAGTAAAGTGCTGAACTGAATTATAATATATACTAGAAAATATTATATATAATGTATCACAGAAAAATAACTAATAAGTAATACTATACAAACAAACATCTACATTGTGCTCTAGAGAAAGACAGAAATTGCATATTCTTATGCAACATCATGGAGCAGTGCTACCTGCTAATCCTAGTGTAGGACTTGGTTAACAGCTAAGAACGCTTGCAAGCCAGTGTGCAGAAAGATTCGTTTTTAGCCTCAATGCTATTTACAGATAGGAAATTGACATCCTCCCCCCAACTCTGAGACCCACACCTAACCTCACCGTGAATATCATATGGCAAGAGAATTGTTTCCTTACAGTACAAGGTAGCATACAATGCATCATGTGGGAGTGCCACTAGAAAAGGTCAGCTTTCCATCACACATAAGAAAATGATTCAGCCTCCTACTGAACATCAGTGCTGCTAAGCTGGATCTGAATTACAGGTTCAAGGTAAAATAACACATAGTAATTACACAAATGTAAAGGTTTTCCATTGCACGGTCACACAGAATATGAATATACCCAACAGCTTTGGACTAAAATTTATGTATTAGTCATTTTTTATAAACTGCAGTAATAATTCCATGTCAAACTATGGTTCTACTAGAAAAAGCTGTACAGGTATGGGATCCGAAATTGAGAAACCCAGTATCCAGAAAGCTCCAAATTACAGAAAGGCAGTCTCTAGTGATGGGCAAATTTATTCGACAGGCGCAAATTCACGGTGAATTCCTGCAATTTGCCGCGGGCGAATAAATTCATGAAACGCCAGCGAAAATTCATCTGTCGAAAATTCGCTGGCGTAAAGAAAGATGAGATGCACATCAAAAAAAGTGACACGCATTGAAAATAGCACGCCACACACTTGAAAATGATGCAACACGCACCAAAAATGATGCAACGTTTGATTAGCCCATCACTAGCAGTCTCCCACAGATTCCATTTTATCCAACTAATCCAATGATTTCCTTTTTCTCTGTAATAATAAAACAGTACCTTGTACTTGATCCCAACAAAGAGGCAAGCATTTATGTAAAGTTTACATGATTTTCTAATGCACGTAGACTTAAGGTATAAAGGTCCAAATTATGGAAAGAAAAACCAGGAAACCAGACAAAGGTCTCCAACATTCTGGATAACAGGTCCAATACCTGTACTAGGGACCACCCTACATAACTTACTCCATTCCCCCTAGTTTCTCCACTCTTTCCTTCTCTACACCCTGTTCTAGACTACACTACAGATAAGAGTCAGGGACAAAAGTGGTCAGAAGATGTATTTTTTATCGCCAATACAATTTGAGGGACAGTATCATTGAATTAAAAACTATGGGGCAAATTTACTATTATTCCCCAAAATTAGTTCGAACCAATTCAATATTCGATTAGCATTCAATCGTCA
Organism: Xenopus borealis; assembly: GCA_024363595.1. NCBI lineage: Eukaryota > Metazoa > Chordata > Amphibia > Anura > Pipidae > Xenopus > Xenopus borealis. The sequence continues at coordinate 147,039,776 of CM044439.1, forward strand.
AATGCTAAACAAATAGTTCTAGGCTACCTTTTATTCGATATTCGATCATTCGACGATCAAATACAAATTTATTTGATCAGTCGAATAAATCATTCGATCATTCAAATGATTTGTACGATTCAATTCGAACGATCAAAGACTTCGATCGTACAAATCCTTTTCGATCAGGAAAGGCTTCTATTGCAATTCGGTAGGTCCAATCTGCCGAAGTAGGCAAACGAATAAACGTAAAAAATTAAATCCTTCACTGATCGAATGAATTCGTTCATTCGACTCTATTCGAATGTATTCGATCGTTCGACCATTTGCTATTCGATGAACGAATATGCCAAAATTTGCATATTCGACCAAACGAATAAATCCTATGTTCGAAATTCGATCGAATTCGTTCGAACTTCGATCTATTCACGTGAATTTAGTAAATCGGCCCCTATGTGTTCTAGTAATGTTAAGCTACATAATGCTTTTTAATTTTATTTTTAAAAATTATTTTGTGCTTGCATAGAGAAGCTGGTTAACTGACTCTGTCATGGTGCAGCACTTCTTCCATGCTTTATGACTGAGAGTCTGGTTATTTGTGTCACAGTTTTTGTTACTAATGCCAGCCCTCATCCACACAGGCATGGTAGTCACAGATCTGAAACCTTTTCTGACTGTACCTACTTTGTACAGTTGAGTTTTCTTTATGCCTGATGCCTTGTTATTTTTCAATCGCAACAACTCCTCTTCACCTCCTGATGTTCAGATCATTTGCACAGAGAATCGAAATACTAGAAAAGCAGCCATACCATGTGCCCCCCTCATATGCTCTGGTCATTTGGATTTGCAGGAAGGGATTTAAAAAGCCAGAGTCAAGCAGGAGAGTCTGGTCTACAGCCCTGTATAGATTAGAGGGGGGCTTAACAAAATTACTACAAAGAATCATTATCCCTGACCCTTTCCCTTATCTCTATGTAATCATATTTATAGATCATACATAGAATCCAATCCAAACACTCAAAAGACTGAACCCTATGCAGGTAAAGTGGGTACTAATCGTTCAGTTTTTTTATTTCATTATTACCTTATTGCATTATTATTGACTATTTGGGCAGACGCTCTCTTAGAGAGGACACTGACCCAATTATTCTCACTTCTATGATAATAATTCCTGTTTTATGCCACAAATTGCTTCATAGATCTACCGATAGATTCAGACAAACTGGCTACTTAGGAGTGCAAAAGATTTCACCCGTGCAAAAAGACATCAAAGACTTTATAACCCTTATTTGGTTACTGCCTTTTTAAGTAACAGTTAACCCCTCAGGGGAGTGTTCTGACCACTGATGTGAACACATGCAGTAAACGGAGCTCTGCACCAAACCTTGCCTTATACCCTGATAATCCTAGTAAAACCGGAGCAAAACGGAGATGGAGCACGGGGAACATCAAGCGCTACCGGAGAGAGAGAGCTTATGGGCCACAATCGAGCAAACACACTGTACATGGGGCGGACAATGATGGTTAGGAGGCGACTGATAATAGTTCAGTGGAAATACCTTTTTTCAATTTCAATTTCCGATTTGGATAATTACCCCTTTGATGGTGCGGAGGTTCATGTTATGGAAAGGGAAAGCCTAAAGGACATCTAGGCTTGAGGAGCCACGTGACGATTAAAAGATTGTTATTGCAGTGTGTGTTTTGAGTGTCATGACTAACCCCAATCCACAATGAGGGCAGGGAGGAATGTTTCAGGACAAATTCTACCCAGGGATCTAAAGAAGGTGAAAGGGGAGGGGGGGTATAATTTATTCCGGGTTATTGCATGGTGCAATGTTAATGATGTATATTAAACTATTTGTTTTGTCTTTAAGATTTGCTCAAGGGAAGTTAATGACATGTATGTTTTGACAATTGTTACATATCCTGATTTCTCTAGAAAGCTGGTACAATGGGGATAAATATCACTAGCTGGAACGTGAGGGGCCTAAACGACCAAATAAAGAGCAGATAAGTTATGGATTTCCTAAAAAGACACCATACAGCCATAGCTTTGAGAAACCCACCTAATTGGTTCCAAGAGTCTGGCTTTGAGGAGATTGTGGGTCAGGTGGGCCAATAACACAGGCTACACAAATCACTCATCAGGGGTCTCCATACTAATTGGAAAAAGTGTCCCCTTTAGATTCGAAAGCATTAAGACAGACCCAAAGGGGCAGTATACTTTTATTCATGGCTTTATCTATTAGTATGAAATACTTTTATCCAATATTTACATTCCCCCCCCATTTGAGATCCAAGTCCTGCAAGTACTAGCAGACCGGATTAGTCAGTATCCTCACGCCCTGGTCATAGCTGCGGGGGATTTTAATGAAGTCATGTCCCCTGAATTGGATAGACTATGGAAGCACTCTAATAGACCCCTCCATAAAACTACCGGACTAAGTCAGATGACACAATCACTAGCACTTATAGATGTCTGGAGAGCCACCAACCCGGACAAGCAGCTTTTCTCTTGCCACACAGTAGCACATCAAGCCCTGTCCAGAATCGATTGGCTCTCATTAAAGCAGCAGCTGTCCCATATGTGACCGTTGTAAGTTACCTTCCCAGAGGTATTTCCGATCATGTTCCACTGCAACTCAAGTTCCAAATTAAATGCAGACATCCCCATAACAGTTCCTATATGGGATTCTTTTAAAGGGTATGTACACAACTCTATCACTGCAGAAATAGCAGTATATGAAAAGCAAGCAAGATTAGCAATACAAGAACTTGAAGAGCAAGTAGTAAGGCAATGACCCCCACTCCTCAGAATCTCAAATTACATCAGGAGGCTCAAGAGAAATATGCACAGAGTCTCAAGACCTAAGCTTTAAACTTCCACTAATTCAGCAAAGTTAAGGAGTATGAGCAGGGAGAGAAGGCTGTGTGCATGTTGGCTCATAGGGTCGAAAGCACAAAACACTCTACACCCTATCCAGGCACTAAAAGACAAAAAAATGTTTTTCACACAGACCCTGGCAGAGTAAGGAGCATGCTTACAAACTTTTATACCAATCTATATACCAGCAAACTTTAGGTTACAGAGGCAGAAATTGCAGCGTTCCTAAACACAGTTGAACTCCCAGTGCTGAGCCAAGAATATAGGGAATATCTGGATGCTGACCTTACAGCCATAGAAATCCAGGAGGCAGTATTGCCAAAGCATTTGATACGGTGGAATGGCCATACATTTGGCAAGTTATTAAGGTTTGGTAAAAAGTATGTAGAAATGGCCCAGCTGCTATACAAGAACCCCACGGCATGGCTACGCCTAGTTCACTCAGTACTCCTAGCTTCACCGTATTTATATGAACGAGACAAGGGTGCCCTCTCTCACCCCTGCTCTTTGCACTCGCCATAGTGCCTTTTGCCCAAGCTGTGAGGTTACACCCCCAGACAAAGTGGTTTGAAAGGGGTGATCAGGTAGAGAAATTTCAACTATATGCCAATGACACCCTAGTATATCTGGGAGATAGAGACCAATCGCTGCAGACACTAATCAATCTCACATGTGACTTCGGTTGGGTACCAGGCCTACAGGTAAATGCTTCTTAAGTGCTGTTTCTGGTAGATGAACAGAGACAAGGGGAAGTACTAACTGAATGCCCTTTGCAGTTGGTGAACACTTTTTCCTACCCAGGAATCGAAATAGAGTTACCAATCTGGAGTTCCCTAGGTTAGCAACCGGTGACCCCCCAGGAATCTGGCTGCGGCTCAACTTAGTAATCTTAGCGGATGTATGGGAGGATGGCTAAATTATATCACTCTAGGGAAATGCCCCGAACACAAGGGCTGGTACATCACAAGTTCAATACAACCCTGACAGAGTTCTTTAGACAAACTGACAAAATATTTGGAAACTCTCCAATCATTGAAGCATTGGTGGAGCCTACCCAGAGAAGGAAAATATCCATTTTGTACAAAATGTTAAGTAAGGTTTTATATGTAAACAGTGTAATTCATGCTCGAGGAGCATGGGAGACTGACCTGGATCCAATATCAGATGACCAATGGGAGGGGATGTTGCAGACTCCTAAGATAGTGGCCCACTAATACAGGCATAGTTTACTCCAATTATACTTAATACATAGAGCGCACTATATGGTACAAAGATTATTTGCTATGCAAGCAGTGCCTTCCACTCTTTGCCCTAGGTGCACAGGGGAAACAACCACTTTATTTGCATGATGTGGGGCTGTCCAAGAGTAGCGCAATACTGGAAAGACATTATCCTATGGTTGAATAAAATTATTCCGGACTGGGGTAGGAACAATTTACTAGCACTCGAATTAAGTGACTCTCTGGATGTACATACTAAGCAGTTCATTATTAAAGCATTATTCCAGGCAAGGAGTCTGCTTACATGGCAACCCACCCTCAGTACAAGAATGGAAAAAAGCCATGGAGGACTTAGCCAACATGGAGTGGATTATACTGGACAAGATAGGTCAAATGCTTAAATATATTCATATTTGGTGCCACTGGAAAGCCGCACTTCAACCAAGTGCAACATAATGGGGTGGTGTTGTTATTAAGTGGGTAATAGAAGATACAGGGAAAACCTTTTTTGACGAGTTAGAGGCAGGTACAAATACGTGGTTGGAAACGTAGGAATATATAGAAACTATTGTTGGCTTTCAAACTTCAAGGGTACTAATGTTTACCTATGTACATATTTACCACAGTTGTAACTGATTTTACAAACGTGTTGGAATACTGTCTCAATAAAATCTTTCTTTGAGCAAAACAAAAACAATTAACCCTTGGAAATCCAGGGCACTTTTGCAAAGTAAAGTACCGGGAACTGGGATTTACAGTGCAGTGCCTCCACCTTGGGAACACTATGGGAATCCACTAGGAAAAATAAAACACATACAGTTTGCAATAAAACAAATATAAACTTTATGTTGAACTGTATTTAGTAACTGTAATTGCCAATCACACATTATCACTTTACTGTGGGGACCCTGTGCGGACTATCAACTCAATGCCACAGTCCCACACTCCACATCAGGTGGATAAATGTAGAATAAATTGAGTCAATTGAAGGTCCTGTCCGCAAGAGCTCTTATGTCCCCAGGTAGCACTTCCTGCCCCAAGGTACCTTTCCCTTTGAAAGTAGTAGCCACTCCCACATGGCAGGTACACGAGCAAGACCTTTCCTTACTCTAGGGAACACACAGTGGCCAAATTATCCACAGGCAGGAGATAGAAACTGGCTCTCCCTAAAGCTCAAAAAACTTTCTCAACACAGAGCACTACACAGCCCTTTTACAAGCTCCTCCTGGTCTTTTCCAGCAGCACTGTCACACTCCACAGATCTGGATCTCTCAGGCTGCTGCAGCAGGGATCCCTTTATAAGCTCTGTCTGAAACCCTGTACATTTCCAAACGTCATGCACTCCCCCTCTCCCAAGGATGCACTGGAGCACCCAGCCAATCGGATGGCTCTCCAGCCTGCAACTGAGCTGGATGATGTCACAGACAGAAAAACAGGAGAAGGATTTGTCTGACTCTGATCCCTTACAAATTTATCGCCTCCTGTACCATATGTGCCTCCTCCAAGGCTAGTGGTAATTCCCATGTGATTGGAGTCACCTTGCAATACTCTTAATGCCTCAGTAAGATGGCACATTTCATCCTGTTATAGGGTTGCCATGATAGGAATCCAGGCAGGGGGTGGTGCCCATGATACCAGAGGTGAGGCTGATGACGTGAAGGGTTAGGCCTGTGATGTGGCAGCCGTGATTGGCCTAAACGCACAGGAAGCAGGGAACAGGCTTGCCCAGTTTTCAGACTTCTGAAAAACGGCCAGGTATTTTCAAACCACACAGCAGGTGTAAAAACTTAGTCTTAAAGACTTAGTCTGGACAGGTGGCAACCCTATCCTGTTATAACAGTCCCATTTACTGTGGAACTTTCTCTGTTCTTAAAATTTCTGTCTCTATGGCTTTCTGGAATATATTGTGCCCAGCACAGGCTCTCTGTTCATTTCGAGATTTTGGAAATCACTGTGTAAGTGGCATCAACTTCCAATTTCTGTGTATCATCCTCAGTCAGTTGAGCTGCTGGTTAACCAAGCTCTGGAATAGTTTTTAAAGTTCCAGGTATCCCTCTGCCAGGATGTCTGGTCTGGTCTCCTTCCTTGGGCAAAGATTGCTCATAACAATGCCACTCCATGACAAGAAGACTACTATTTCTATGTGTTTATGACCAACATCACCTGTCTTGACCTCCAGGAATTTCTCCTTATTGATATCCAAGCACCAATGACATTATTGCCCACATTCCTGGCATCTCAAGTTCCATAAAGGGAATTTGGATAAACAGTCATCTGTATACCTGCACCAATGGGAAACGTAAATCTTCTCCAAGAACATTCAATTCAGTGTTTACACATTTGTTCTCGAAACTATTGGCTCTGTTGCTGTTTACCTCTAGTTTGCATAGAGATGCATATCCCTAATGTGTTCCATGTGTTAACCTGTCATTTACAACCATTTTTCTTCAGGAAAACAATCTCCTACTCAGTCACTGTCAGTGTAGATGGTCAGCAAGAATACCAGATGGAGATAATTCTTGACTACAGGTTCTCCAGAGGGTCCTTGCTGTATTTTATCCATTGAAACAGCTTTGTTCATAACGAATGTTTATTGGTAAAAAAAACACTGATATACAGTAAATATCCCTCATTTCATGCAAGCATTCTATAGGCAATTCCCTCATAAACCCATTCATAATGGTCCTGTGGCCCCTCTTAGTGAGGTTGTATTATCATGAGCACTTTCTGTCGCTCCTTGCCATTCAGGATTAAAAAAATTCAAAATAAAAGGATACAGCGGACCTGGGTTCAATGCCCAAGTAAAGGTCTAACGTGGCAAGTAGTAGTTGAATCTCACATAACTTGAACACGTCTACTTTCCTCATTATTTCTTTGGCTTGAACATCAACCCCAAAAAAGATGGAGTGGTCCTGATATTAAAGGAGAACTTAACTCCCCAATAAGAAAAGCCGCATCTACTACCCAGATAGTCCTCCCTCCTTGCTTCCTACTCTCATAGTGCACTATTCTAGAAAGTGTCCCAGAAGAGCATATTTATGCAGAGAAGCACAGCATAGCTTATCTGCACCATCTTCCGGTCTTCTTTGATAAGAGAACACCATATTTGGCACTTGCGCAGCTGAAGCAGTCTGGCATTTGTACCAACTGTGAAAGTGCTGAAAAGTTCCATGAATTGCCTAAAGGAAAGAAGAGTATCCGAAGAAGACTGAAGACCCAGATGATGACTACCATGAACTTCGCTGTTCTACTCTGTATAAATAAGTGAGCATGCTGTCCAAGGACATTTTCTGGAATAATCCACTATGAGGGTAGCACGGAGGGGGACTATCTAGTATAGTAGATGGTGCTTTACTTACATTGAAAGAAAAGAAACATGTATTTAAGCAGTAAAGCAGTAAAATACTGTATACAACCTGGTCTTCAGACTGTCCGACAGATGCCAATAGAAAACTATATAGAAACTATTTATCAAAGATTCATAAAAAAGACCATTCCAGCTCACTGCTCTGCCCCTCGACCAGGGGAAGATTGTAAATTACACCGTTTACACTGCAAATAATTCACTCTACCATGTAAAATTTAATTTCTAACACAAGTATATTTTTATTTGTAATATTGGTGCGTAGGCAGCGATCTCAGGTAATTTTTCCTAGTCATGTGCTTTCAGAAAGAGCCAGCACTTTATGATGGAATTGCTTTCTGGCAGGCTGTTGTTTCTCCTACTCAATGTAACTGAATGTGTATCAGTGGGACATGGGTTTTTACTATTGAGTGTTGTTCTACTAGGGAGCTGTTGTGTTGTGTTGTGTTATGGAGCTGCTATCTGGTTACCTTCCCATTGTTATGTTGTTAGGCTGCTGAGAGGGAAAGGGAGGGGGTGATATCATTCAAATTTGCAGTATAGCAGTAAAGAGTGACTGAAGTTTATCAGAGCACAATTCACATGACTGGGGGATCCTGTGAAACTGACAATATGCCTAGCCCCAGATCAGGTTTCAAAATTAAATATAAAAAAACAGCTTGCTATTTTGAAAAATGGATTTCAATGCAGAAAGTCTGGTGGAGCAACACTATTAACTAATGTGTTCTGAAAAAAAAAAAAATGTTTTCCATGATAGGATCCTTTTAATCAGATTGTTTTCTGTTTTTGTAACTAAACCATGAGGGACCACATTTCATATCTGAAACTTGGTTGTATTTAAGGTAATATAATATGTGCCACAAATAGAGCAAATACCATTTTATTAAAAGGCTAATTACACAGGATGTGATGCAAACATCTCAATTTCTGTAATTCAGTCAGATTGCAAACGTTTATGTACGGGTATTAGTATGGGTATGGTATTAGTAAGCAGACACCGGAAGGAGGGGGGCATTGGGTGTAGAAACACTCCTTGTTTTATCTGGAGAAGCACTTTGCCTGTTAATATAAAAATGCCTAGTAAGTTAACAGAGTGAGTGCTTTCTTCCCGGTTGTGATGATGATACCTCAGCCACCTCTATTTATACTTTTTTTTCTGTCCTCGGCCCAGAGTAACCAATGACTAAATCTGAAAAGGTTCAACTATCGTTGGGCTAAAATTCAAATGATCATATCTATCAGGAGCTAGATGATGAAAAGACTTTACCGCCTAAACCCTAACTTGGATTTTTACCCTTATCTCCCTATACCAACTGGAGGTTCATTTGTATTTTGGTTCCTGGTGTGCCAGACCAGGGATGATTCATGTAACTGGCCAGATTAAATATATTGCAGTATATGGACAAAGAATACCTGTTGATAAGGATAGTTTTTTTTTATAATTTGTCACAGCTCATTTTTAATTTCTGCCATCAAGCCCACGGAACAATAGGATTTAAAACTAATTATGTGGCAAGAATATTGGACAGTGTTTCCTGGAAGAAGGTGCCATGCCTCAAATGAAATGTAATGTTGATGTAAGTGTTGTTCAGTTGTTAGGCATGATCCTTTATTCAGTGGGTGCTGTGCAAATACTGTACCTGTTGGGTACTGTTGGGTTGGGGATTAGATTTGCAGTAGTCCCTACAATTGTTTAGTACTGAAAATGTGGCCTCCATTTACTACAGTTGCAATCTTTAAATAGTTAAATACACATTACTACTTTCTAATTCAGTTTTTGCTCCCAGCGTAGAGATTCAAGAGCCCGAGATCAAAGTGTGTGAACCTTAACTTTCCATTACAGAAAGTACTGTTTGAGGTTTGAGGTTTCCACTGCCTTATATGAAGCGGTCCACTGTTGAATTATAATATTCCTAAACCTCCCACTTTGTCCTTGAGGGGCTGCACAAAAGAGGAGAGTCTCTTCATACCTGCTGTACACGTGTCATTTTTTCCGTCTTCCTCTTCTTAATTGTCAAAGAATATCACTCACAAATACCATAAAATCAGTAGTGTACCACAACCAGTCTTTTAGTCAGCTCTTAGTCAGACACAGACATGAAGCTCCTGCTTATGGCACTTCTAATCGGTCTTGGGATGGTTTTACTGGCAACAACAACTCAAGGTGAACTACTGTGTAGATCTGTCTTGTTATTATTTCATTATTATTAACATGTATTTTTAGATTGCCTACATATTGCACAGCACTGTATACTGTACAACTAATATGATAAAACTATCTTGCCTATTAATTGTGTATATTAAGTTTTTTTTGTGTATTAGGGCAGTCAGTCCTATTCTTGTCTATGATTTATATATATATATATATATATATATATATATATATATACAGTATATATATATATATATATATATATAACTTTTTTATTGCATTGTATCAGAGTCCAATGTTTTTGTCCTCATTAGGACCTTTCTCAATTATATATATATATATACATACATACATAAATACATATAAGAACCATTGATGGGCATATCAACCTGTCTAAAGTTATTATTCAGTAAAACATTTCCTGATTTTATACAACTGTAATATTTTTGCTGAACAGTACTAAGCACTACCGCCCTAAATAGCAGATTGATGTTCAGCTGCTTAAAGGCTCTCTCACACAAGTGTTTACTTTTGCATTAATTTCATGTATTTCATCACAAAGGAGCATGAGTTAATGGAGCCAATTGTTCACTATGTGGTCTATCTACTGCACAGCACTGAACCACTGAACACGCCATAAGGGTGTTGTGGGAACCGGCCATACAGTAGACTGGGCTCCATTAACTCATATGCTTGTGGTGGAATGGATAAAAAAAACCTGCAGGGGAACAAATCAGTAAATGCTAATGCATAAAAACCCTTAAGCAGTCCAACATATTTTAACATATTGCCAAGGCTTATATTGGAAATAGGCATTCACAGAACCCTACAGAAAATATTTGACCCTAGGAAAAATTTAAATATTGGTTTACTTCTTGAGAGTTAAAACTGGCCAGTAAGTCTTTAGCTAATGAGATCTTATCACACCTTAGTGTTTTTAAATGACGAGCTGTTTGGAATTCCTAATGCTAATTTTATTGTTGATTTGTTTTTATATGTATGTAATATAGAAAAGAAGCTTTGATCTAAAAATCTTTCTCATTATCTTGGACCATTTTAACTCAATGGTCTACTTCACCTAATGACATATGGGGTGACATTTTGCCTAGGTTACTTGTCCCAGGGTAAAGTTCCTAAGAAATTTCTCTAGAAAAGTATTTCAGTCTCCGGTTATGGAAATCACAAAAGGAAAGTTTCTGCTTATGGAAGTCATATCAGCCCTTGTTGTGAGCCAATTACAGTCCCTAGGACTTAGGTGGTCCAAGAGATAAAAATAATGGAAACCCAAATGCATCAAGGTAAAAAAGCCCTACTTCACCTGTAGTGCCATCAATATATTTATATATACATATATACGTACTTTAAGAATAACATACGTACCACTAGTGATGGGTGAATCTGACCAGCTTTGCTTCACCAAAACTTTGCAAAAATTGTGAAGTGCATTACAGTCTATGGTTGTCAAATAATTTTTGACATGCAACAATTTTTTTCACTCATTGCAGTCTATATGGGTGAAATTTTTGCGTCAAAACACTGCAACTTTATTTCGCTCTTCACTACACACCACAAGTAGGATTATAAATAACTAATTACTGTATATTGGAAGTATATTGGAAAGTTGCTAAGAATTACATTTTATTTGCTAAACCACAAAAAGTTTTTAGTGTGGGCAAAGTTAACTGATAAAATACAGCAAAAAGTTTTCAGATCTTTAAGGTTTCTGTCTAGCCACAATTCTGTTCAGAAATCGTGAACAGCCCCATATGTGGTCTGAAGGGTTTCTAAGTTTGCATGTAAGGCTGACGTGCCTGCACATATAGGTGAAAGTGCTAAATGCTAAATGTAATGTAGTCCTCTACTGTATGAAAACCCCTGTAACAAAATATGATGTAGAAATACTAAGTTGAATTTTTGCCGAAGAAAATTTTGAAAATTTCTAGAGAAATTAGTAATTGTAAAGTGTCTGCTTTGTAACTGAATTGTAATCTTTACAAGATCTTAAAAGCCAAAGTACAGGACTGGGTGAAATGTGTTATGATAAATAAGAATAATAGTGTGTTTATTTTAAGTATGAACGTTTAAGCATAAATGTTTCTTGTAGAATGAGGGAAATTAATTTTAGCATAAAGAATAACATGCAGATTTAACTTTGAACACTTTGGAGTGATTGACCCATCATGAATTTGGATTTAATTTTTCTGGAATGGGAATTTGATCAATGTCAATATTTTATTGATAAAAAACCACTGGGAAAAAATGACGTAACATTTCCCATAGGGATCATAGGGATGTGGGATTGATGGTCATCTTAGATCATTTTGATTGTATTGATGTTCAAATACTATTGTTTCTTGTGTTAAGAAACATCCGTGCTTATTTCTGTTTTTCTTTGCTATATTTGCAGGACAAGGAGGTGAAGTTATTTTAGGAAAGGTCTGCCTGGAAACCAAAATAAGCAAATCAATTAAATGTAACAGGCTTAAAAGCTATGTGGAGCAAACTACTCCAGTTGCAGCCATCATGTGAGTATGAGTGGAAACTGAATAGCAAGGAAGCTATGTATATAATTGCATGCAAAATCGAATGTTCCAATAACAAATATGCATCTGGCACATAGACTGATGGAGCAAGCATTACAAGAAACACACAAAATCTTTTTTTTTTTTTTACAGTTTTTGATGTGATTTGGAGAAAATGCCTATTTTCTTTCCTAGATACACCTGAAAAGCACAGCCTTAAGATTATGTAGGCAAGGTTGTGGGGTGAATGTCTTTTGCTGTTGTAGATATTTTTAGAACTACGACTACACCAATATTTTCCTATATCTGTACCCATTTCATGGTTTATGGGGAGCCTTGACATTACAGAATATATTTCTCTAGAAATGTTTCTCAAACCACCAAATTGTTCAGTGCCCCTGCAATAGAAGTTTCTCAAGTTAAACAAGGAATCAATGGTTGTTGCTTTGTAAGGATGTTCTGCCATCATGCTAAACATCAAAACACCAAAATCATTTATAGTTGTAAAATTCCTCCTAATCCCTTAGTTTTTTGTACAATAAAAAGACCCCTGGGTCCAAACAGATATTCACTCTACAGCTACTTTATACTGTGTTTCAACATTGGAGGTCCTGATGCTAGACATTTATAGATAGATTTTCATATACACTTCATTATTCCTTTCAGCAAATAGGCCACTGTTGGTAAATAGTCTCCATTATCCCAACATGGCCCAGCCTAAAGAAAATTTGGGGTCATTTCTTATTTGGTTTACTGGATAGAAATGAGAGCTCCTGGTGTAATGATTCAAGACAATATTTTGACCTTAAAGTTCAGAAATGTAAAAAAAAAGTAGATCTAAAGTTGGTCATGCATGGCCTGAATGCAAACCATCTAAAACCAATTCATCCATGGGCCAAATGGATGAGGGTCCACCACTTTTTTTTGTTCAAATTGTTTATTATTAAGAAGTGAATACGATCTGTTGTTCTTTACTTTTTCATCTGCTGATGTTCCATGATAATATATATATATAAATACTATATATACTGATAATATATCTACTAGTACTTACTAATAATCAGTTTCCTTTATCAGGTTTACTACCAAAAAAAATAAAGTAATCTGCGTCAATCCTTTACAGTCTTGGGTGAAGCAGGCTGTACAGTGTCTCAAAACTAAAAAGCCAAAAGGGCCAAACCCAAAGAAGAAAAACAACAAAAAGAAGAATCGAAAAGCAAAGAGCAAGAGCACTCCTTAAGAAAGACATTCCTTAAATTGTTTCAAAATTTTTTTTTCTCATATGTGATTCTCTCTCTCATTAAATAAGCCCAGTATTACAATATATATTATGTAGTATTGTGAATTCTGCATTCTGTTTACAAACATAGGGCTGGATTGCTTAGTGGGGAGAAAGAAAAGAAGTAAGTCCTCTCTAAGGCTTTTTCCAAAAGATAACCAATATGTGGCCAATGAGTCCCCTCTCTGCAGATAATTGTTTTTGTTGAAATGGTTCCTGCAACATATACCATATGCCACATGTAAAGTACATGATGTAAAGGACATTAATACAATATTAGAGACGTATTGTAGGTTGTTAAACAATTTAATGCTTATACGGAAAGGAAACAAAAAATACTTTATCTGTCTGGTGAGACTAATTTTTGTGGAACAGGTCTCTCGATGTATAATTATATTTTGTTAATTATCCATTTTTCAGCTCATGCCGTTAGTTATTGTTTCATATTATAAGTCAGCTATGAGATAGGACCTACTGTGGAATTAGCTCCACACATGACAATGAACTGATCTGTTAGTAAACGTGAAAAATGGACAAGAACGGGCATAGTGGTGTAATGATGTTTTTTTTTTAATATTGGACACTGTTAGTCTTTGTATTATCCCACAGACAGTACTCCAGCAGATATCTCTGTCTTTGCAGAAGACACTAAACTAGAGTCTATGCAGACGTACAGTATGAAAGGTATGCAGAAAATGAAGCAATAACATAGTTATTTGTCTTCAAATGAAAAGACAAGTTTGGATATATGGCTCTGAACCATTAGGCTGTATCTGTGCTATTAACCAGTGATTGTGGATGCTTTGTTGGCCAAAGGGACATAAAGGAGTGATTTGCATGTCTCTGCCCATGATGTCTTACGGGAGAATTAAAACTCAAATTTTTGGTATCTGGGCAATGCTATGTGTATGGCATGAGACAAGTAAATACCTTCTGATTTCAGAAGGCTTCACTTTGCATGCTATTGCTTGTGAAGGGCCTTTTGGCTCCTTTCAGTCCTTCTCACCCTAACCAGGTTGGGTTTTCCATTTGAAGACATGTAACTTGAACAGATAAATATGCATTATGTGCACTCTGGAATTTCTGGAAGTAATGGCATCTTGCAAGTCAAAATGAAATACCTTGTACAAATTGTTTATAAATGTATTATTTTAATATAAGGTCAAGAAAAAGTTTTATAATAAATGATCACTTTTATTAGTAACAAAGGTTCCTGAAGCATTCATCTTAATACAGAGTATTTTCATGTTTTTTTATTCATGTGATACTCATGTAACCTCAGTGTCATCATACATCATAAATCATAAATCATACATACCTTCTCTCATCTTAATTGTGACTTAATTGAGTGTACTATCCTTTCTCCTTTACTATCCTTTCTGCTTTTCTATTTTACTTGTACCTTTCTGCCTTTGGGATAAGCCAATTTTGGCTGCTGCAAAAGGTATAGGATGGAAGTATCATTTGGACAACCATTACCCAAAAAAAGCTTAGAGTTACACTCACACACACATACACAACATTACCTAACAAAAATCAGAGTTACACACACACACACACACACACACACACACATGTAGCTGGGCCAATTTATGATATAAAAGTTCAGAAGGACCCGCACTCCATTATGTGTGAATCATAATACTTTAATATTCATACTTGTGCATCCAACATTTAAGCCCATATTAGGGCCTTCCTCAAGGACAAAGTACAAGTGAATCAGTGGCCATTTATGTACCCAAACTACTCCCAATAGAAGAAAAGAAGCCAAACATGACATCATAGAATGTTAAACATGATTAGCTGTCAAATGCATAAACGTAACAACATTTAAGGGGCATTATAATTTAAATCACAAGTGATGTTTAAAATTATATTTTTGCAAATGTTAAACACTGCTCACAATATAAAACCATTCATTGATGTAAAAGGAGGAAAAAAATATAACTGGTAATGCTGTTATATAACATATAGAACAAATAATGTACTTATTATACATCATAAAATAGTACAGACTAAAATATGTCAGTGAATTACATCACTGAGAGTTTAAGGGAAATGATACCTTATGGAATATATTGATGGTACCCTGGTTCCATGGGTAGTATACCACATACCCATAGTTCCTATACTATGTACCTAGTCAACCTTAGCAAGGGACAGAGAAATGTGCTCAATGGCAACATTATTGAATGTGTATATTTCTTATCTGCTATATAATACGTGTACTGGACTTTGTTTTATACTGTAACTTGCCTACAGTTCCTATCTACCAACATATCAGGAAACATTAAATAGCACTTTAAGTACAGTAGTTGCAAGGTATGTGGTTAAACAAAATGCCGAGTGAGTTTATGAACAGCAGTTGCTGGTACAAATTAGTATTCATGATGTATATTGCTGGTACAATGGTTTCAAGGGCAGTATACTGCCCCATACCCACAATTTTTATCCTATGTTCTGAAAGGGGTAGTTTTGTTCCTAGCAACTGTGTGTGATCTGTAAGGGAGCTGCTTACTCTGGGGACCTCAAATATTAGTGGTAGACTGTACAGTCATGAACTGCACCATCTACAGCAAAGAGGTAGGAGATACTGCTGTTGATCTGGAGCACAAGTGTGATGAATAACTTGGTACATGACAGTAATAGAGTGCATATACCAAACATGAATAAACTGAAGGAGAAAAGGGACCAAGATCTTAAATAGAGACCCAACAACATAAATAACTGGAAGTTGCTCACATAGAGAACCCAACCCAACATTTGGTGCTCTTTGTCACGTTGTTTTTTTCATGCCACTATAGTTCTAACAATACAGCAATTTTGACCAGGATATCAGATCCGGAGCATTAGTTAGAAATGCATTACTGCGGTGTCTTTATCGCTTTAAAGGGGTTAATCACCTTTCAGTCAACTTTTAGTTTGATGTAGAGCAGTGATCCCTAACCAGTAACTCGTGAGAAACATGTTGCTCTCCAACCCCATGGATGTTGCTCCCAGTGGCCTCAAATCAGGTGCTTATTTTTGAATTCCAGGCTTGGACACACGTTTTGGTTGTATAAAAAACAGGTGTACTATCAAACAGAGCATCGGTGTAGGTTGACAAGCCACATAAGGGCTACCAAATGGCCAATCACAGCACTTACTTGGCACCCCAAGAACATTTTTCATGCTAGTGTTGCTCCCCAACTCCTTTTACCTCTGAATGTTTCTCACGGGTTCAATAGGTTGGGGATCCCTGATGTAGAGAGTGATATTCTGAGACAATTTGCAATTGGTTTTCATTCAGCACGCAACAAGAGAGGACGCCCGTCACCATAGCAACCCCACTACACTACCAGGGAAACTTCATTTGTATTTTTTTGAGTTCTTTAGCTTTTTATTCAGCGGCTCTTTTAGTCACAGGCCTGGACAGAAAGATGCATTTGGCCTTCTCATTTGTGGGGGATTCAGAGTAATCATAGAAGCATTGTCTGGTAATGTATGCAGAAAGCATTTCAATGGGGAAAAAAGCACAGGAACTGTGTGTTATATAAGCCAGAATACAAAGCCTGGTAAAAGACATACTCTGCATTTGTGTTATACTGAAATATGCTAACACTGGACCCCTTAACAGAATCATCAAATATGCCCGTTCTTAATGATTTGCCATTAATTTGCCTCCTAATTTGGAACGGATATCAGAATCTGTACTATACATTGCCGCAACTGTGTCCCACCTTCTAAACTAGATGACGGACAAGATACTAGCTTAAAAGTGGGCTTTGCTGTGTACACAGTGGACTCAGATTGGGCCAATACCTCCGTGTATTTTTTTTAAACAGAAATTAACTTGGACTTACTAATGAATTTCCATCTGTTTTTGGATAAGTAATAATTATTAATTAATTACTTAATGCCAATGAAATTTTAGGTGATTTCATGTAATTGATAGATTTAACAATGAATTTCCATATGAACCTAATCAATTAATTTAAAAAAAAAAAATGCATTTTATACTTGTGATTCATAATGTGCAAGATGCGTGGTATATATATATATTTGTTTGTTGTAATATAAATTATTATTTTTTTTTTTTTATTTTTTTTTTGGGGTAATTGAATTGGGTGATCTCAAATTAATTAATTTAATAAAGGTCAAATAACTGGAGTAAAATTACAGTGTGCGGACTAAGAGATAGTTTTGTTCATAATCTCTATTACATTTTTACATAAGGACTGTACATTCTGTGTCATTCTTTGGGAAAGCATAAGACTGGGGTGGTGGGGCTTACTAGGAATGTTTTTTCTTCTGGTACCCTGCCAGCCCAGTCCAAAGCTGTTTTGCAGTTCCAGATGAGATTAACATGATTCAACAACTAGAAAATGTTTGAAAAAATGCAACCAAACTAATACAAATGAATGAATGAATGAGTATTCGCCAGCTTAAAGCTGCCAAATTGCCATTTTAGCCTATGGGGGACCTCATAGAACCTGTCCTGAAAAAATTTCTAAGTTCAAAGAATTCGAAGGATTTTGCATAGAATCGTTCAATCGAATTGAACAATTCAAAAGATTTTTTAATTCAATCAAAAATGGACCTATTCGATTGAAGTAGGTAAATTTTTCGATAGATAAAGCCCTTTAAAAATACTTTGAGGGTCGAATTTCGAAGTTTTTTCACTTTGAAAATTCAGCCCTTAGTAAATCTTCCCTTAAGTCTACAAAAAAAAGGATTAAAAAAAAAAAAATAATCGTGAATTAAATAGGATTGTTTTACCTACAACAGGGATTAATTATATTTTAGTTGGGATCCAGCTACTGTTTTATTATTACAGAGAAAAAGAAAGACATTTTTTAATGTTAAAGAATTATTTGATTAAAATGTAATTTGGAGCTTACTGTTACTGTTTTCCAGATAAAATATCCCATACTGTTAGTAGAAATTGATACAGAGAACTGTCAGTTTGTCATTTTTTGATGTCAGGGAGGAATTTCCCCTTTTTAGACTGAATTTGCCACTAACCCGTTATGCCATTTTTTAGCCGAGTTTAACCAAGTGTTGGTCAAATTAAAGTGGTTGCTAAATGCAACATAGGTCAGGACACTTCACTTAATCTGGTCAGTAGGCCACATGACATGCAATTTGCAATAAGAAACAGAGTATCAATGAACCTCAAATACACCTATCTCTGATTTCAGCCTTACTGTAGGCAGTAGCCTCCTCACTTTTCTGCATTCAGTAGTGTTGAATCGGCTTTGGTCTTTGCATTTCAAGTTGAAATCCACTGAAGTCTGTTTGCGCCAAAGCTTCTGAATTTGGAACAAGAGGAGGCTACTGTCCACAGTAGGGCTGAAATCAGCCAGCATATATTTTATCTAACGGATTTCAGTCCACGTGTGGCCCTAGCCTAACCATGACTTGCACCCTATCTGCAAACATGCACATGTGCAATTGTGCTCCTAATGATGCAATTTTTGTGGGTTCAACTACCAGGTTAGCTGCAATTACAATGGAAAAATGCTGCAATGTGGATAAGAAAAACGTGGCAATTTCAGTTTTAATTGTTTTAATTTTCATTTTGACGGAACCTCCTTTCTTCTAATTGGAATGGGTGACCTTGCATCAGCTGGAAAGACCTACTGGTGAATAAAGCATTAGAGAGATTATTATATGATCCCCTTATATATTTATACATAGTTATCATGTCATCTCTTAAGCGTCTCTTCTCCAGTGTGAACATCCCCAATTTGGCCAGTCTTTCCTCATAGCTA
>CM044439.1:147060924-147072788 GCA_024363595.1 Xenopus borealis
ATATTTATCGTTTTAAGGATTTTAAATATTAAATAGTATTACACTATTTTGTATCTTCCCCTGTATATAACCAGTTTGATATCACGGGGTGAACATTTGATATAAAGACAATACTACACTATATTGGTTTTCTAAAATTTCCACAGCTTATACGCTGATCTCCAAAAAAGGATAATATATTTCCTTCTTGGCCTGGATTAACACACGTAGTGGAGGGACTACGAGGAGACCGGCAGGAAACCGCTTGGACTGACATTGTAAATTTGGGTTGGCCGAGAAAAAAATACTTTTTTTTTGACCACCCAGCTATTTTTGTGATGCACAAATATGGCAGATGAACACAGGGGATCAGATAGGGAATGTTTTGGGCATAGGGAAAATACTTTTTTGGAAAAATTATAAATAGCATGCAAAGATAGATCTAAGAAGGTTTAATTTCTGGTTTCAGTATCTCTTTAATGTTCCTTATATCCCTCAAACTCTGTCCTGTTTATTAATTTGTATTTGTTCAACTTTGTGTTAACTTTTAGTATGACATAGGTATTCTGAGACAATCTGCACATGATTTTCATTTTTTATTTGTGGTTTTTTGCGTAATTTAGCTTTAATTCAGCAATTTCAGCAATCTGGTTGCAAGAGCCCAAATGACCCTCGCAACCATGCATTGATTTGAATAAGTGACTGAAATATGAATAGGAGAGGGCCAGAATAGAGTAATAAAAATAACCAGTGACAATAAATTAGTAGCCTTACAGAGCATTTGTTTTAGATGGGGTCAGTGACCCCCTGTTTGCAAGCTGGAAAGAGTCAGAAGAAGGCAAATCATTAAAAAACTATAAAAAAAATAAACCATGATGACCAATTGCTAAAAGTTAACATACTAAAAGTTAACTTAAAGGTAAACCTCTCCTTTAACTCATACCCTTCCCAGATCATAATATATGCATTACTCTGAAGTTCCTATCTCCATCTCCCAATCCGTTCCTACAATTTAACAAACAATATTTTTTTCCTTATTCCAGCTCAACATATTTCACATATCCTCAGTTTCAGTCTTCCACTCCATACTCTGAAGTTCCTATCTCCATTTCATAATCTGTTCCTTCATTTTAGCAAACAATAATTTTTTCCCTATTCCAGCTCAACATATTTCACATTTCATCAGTTTCAGTCTTCCACTCCATACTCTGAAGTTCCTATCTCCATTTCATAATCCGTTCCTTCATTTTAGCAAACAATTATTTTTTCCCTATTCCAACTCAACATATTTCACATTTCATTAGTTTCAGTCTTCCACTCCATACTCCATTTCCCCTTCCTCTCACTATTCATTCAATATGTCCCCTCAGCCTCTACTTATATCATTTATCTGATCCTCAATTTTAATAGAAACTTTTCACTCATCCTTTGTATAGTATTTGTGCAGACCTATACTGTACATCACATTGGTTTGTGAAAGTGTCTTCAATTTATCAATCAACTGTCCTCTTTTGCTCAGATCTTTGGGCTTCTACCACTCATCATTGCAGTTAATTCAATGACTTAAATCATGAGGTACATAAAAGAAAGGGCAATAACTAGGAAAAGAACTGGGAAAACCACATCAAAACCACATTCAAATGCTTGTGAAATTCCAACTGATTTGTCTGCTCAATATTGCTTGGCAAATGTAAATCAAGAGCTACTGCAAGTGTGTTATTATGATCTGGGCATCACAGTGTTAGCTATGCCATCAAATGTGACTATTCCTTTGACCTGTGCACCAAGCAAAGAAGAGCATGAACATGATGTTGATTACCATTTTGACATCATCAAGGAGAACTTCCAAGCTGATGAACAAAATCGTTAGTTTTTAGTAATTTCTAGGGCCCCAATCAAGGAAGCCCCTTATATTATTAAATAGTGTAACATGTGAGCCTCAATGTGTTGCTAAATTATCCTCTGGCAGTAACAGCTCAGAGCTGAGTTCCAATAATTCATTCACCAAGTTCTAGATTATTTGCATTGCATGTGCTCAACTTTTGTTTGAGACAAGACTCAGCTTTGGAAAGCAAAAGTTTCCAGGGTTTTATGGAAAGTTGGTATAATAATGGGAAGATCTGAGTATATCTTGGGCAGATCAAAATTTGTGTGCTCCAAACATGTCACAAATTTCCATCTGGTACTGTTGCCAAATTTGTGATCCAGCTACAATAATTTTACTTTCTTGTACTGCAGTCACTTTCATTTGTGAGAGGTTAATCTGCATTAGCACTGTATACCTCAATGTTTTAGCACAGGAAGACTTTCAGCTACTGCTATTACATGAAAGGATATGAACCTGAACTTTCCATTACCAAAAGAATTGCTTGAGGTTTAAGGTTTCCGCTTCCTTATATGTATATGTCCACTATTAATACATCTAACCCTCCTACACTGGCTTGTGGGGTATATACAAAAGAGGGGGGTCTTTCTATAACTGTCATACGTAAGTCATGTTTTCCACCTCACACCTCTTTTTTTAGTTACCAATTAAAACCACATCTTCAGCTCATGCACCATAAAAACAGCCTTGTACTGCATCCAGTTGTTTAGTTTTTGCTTAATCAAACAGAAACATGAAGCTCCTTCATTTGACTCTTCTGATTTGCCTTGGAATGGACTTACTGACACATATTCAAGGTAAGCCACTGTACAGTATAGTTATATATATAAAAAAAATATAAGTAGATAGATCAATAGATGATTGATAGATTAAGTGCACTTAGGCTAGCTTTAAGGCTACATTTAGATAAACTTTAAGAGGAATTGATATTACTTATAAGATCCTCTCAATAAACTTCCAACATTATCTCAGATATGCTAGCTTAGGGTAGCCTATATATTTGTATGTGTGTGTCTATGGGCATTTTTGGTCCAAATGCCTAGAAAAGCTGGATTTCATACAGATCCACACTTCAGAAATGTGGCTGTTAAAGTTACCAGGGTAAAGTAGTAAAGAACCAACTGAGACAATGTTCTCCCCTTGCCTCATGGTAGGAGTGGCACTGTGTGTGCTTTAAACATTAGTACAGTTATAGGGGGAAATTCACTAAAACGCGAAGCAGCCAACGCTAGCGAAGTCATTTCGTAACTTTGCTGATTTACAGACTCTGGAGCAGTGATCCCCAACCAGTAACTCGTGTTGCTCCCCAAATCCTTGGATGTTGCTCTCAGTGGCCTCAAAGCAGCTTTTTGGTTTTGAATTCCAGACTTGGAGGCAAATTTTGGCTGCATTAAAAAAAGATGTACTGCCAAACAGAGTCTCATGTATGCTACCAGTCCACATAGGTCTACCAATAGCCAATCACAGCCCTTATTTGGCACCATCCAGGAACATTTTTCATGCTTGTGTTGCTCCTCAACTCTTTTTATATCTGAATGTGGCTCACAGTGAAAAAAGGTTGGGGACCCCTGCTTTAGAGCAACTTTGCACCCTAACGCCTGGCTAAGTCGTGCTCAGGCTGAGGGATCTTACTAAGCTAAATCACTATCTTGCGGATTTTACTGACCGTTACCTCTTACGCCAGACTTGCCTTCACCACCTCAGACAAGGCAATACAATAGAGTAGATAGGAGTTTCTAAAAAAAAAGTTGACATTTTTTTCTAAGTCCCAAAAAACGTTGGCATCTTTTAATTTTTAAAGGGTTATAGCCTGAAAAAGATTGTCAATTTTTTTTGGGGTACCCTCCTTCCCGCCTACATTTCCTAACACATGGCAACTAAACTATACAGTGGGGACATGTGTAGGGCACAACTTTATTTTGTTTTAGAACAGTTTCCCAGGCTTGTGTAGTGTTTTGTACATTATGCTGTATTTACGTCCATTGGATTTGAACTTGAAGCTGTATGCAAATTAGGCATCGCTAGCGTAATTTCGCTTTGCCAGACAATTTAACGCTAGCACAACTCCGCTAACGTTCACCTCCCTGAGCTCAACTTTGGTGTTTAGTGAATTTGCGCAGCCCTGGCAAAACTATGCCTGGCAAAATGCAGTGAAGCCATTGCAGGTGCAACTCTGCAGGTTAGTGAATTTGCCCCTCAGTCTTTCAAAAACAGTAGATATATAAGATCAAATATTAACTATAGTTGGGTTGATTTTTTAAAGACAAAAATGTTACAATACAAAAATGTTTTCAAAGTTGGTGTATAGTTGCATTACTGTTACAAAGTCGAAATACCTTCTGAATTCAAGCAGCAAATGTGCAAGATTCTAAGTTGGTGGTCCAAATTGATTTGAGTGTCCTCAACCAAAGTACTAGATATATACACATGCAAAAAGAGGAGCTGTATTATATCCATAAGGTATACAGTATGTGTGTTGTCGTAACCGACATTTAGGTGGAGAGGTAATCCAAAGTAATTGTTTTCAAAGCAAATCCCTGGATCCGTGGCAAAGGGTCAACAATTGTAAGATGATTGGAAAGCTAGTGAATAGTTTTAAATTGTGGAGCCTGTGCGGGGCTTCAGATCATATTCCAACAGTAAAGTTTTTAGAATGCTGCATGCACACACGTTATACTTGAGACTTAACAAATATAAGGAGGCAAAATTACCGG
Organism: Xenopus borealis; assembly: GCA_024363595.1. Taxonomy (NCBI): domain Eukaryota; kingdom Metazoa; phylum Chordata; class Amphibia; order Anura; family Pipidae; genus Xenopus; species Xenopus borealis. The sequence continues at coordinate 147,065,503 of CM044439.1, forward strand.
CTTCAGTACTGTGATTACTGGGTCGCTAGGCTGCTTACTGGATGGAGGGAACTCAAGTAAACTGTGTGCTCATGCAGCATACTAGAAACTTTACTCCACAATTACTTTGGGTTACCTCACCACCTAAATGTTGCTTACGACAACACACATTTACCCTATGGATATAATACAGCTCCTCTCGAACTAATCTGGACTAAGGTCTTTTTTGCACTGCAAACTATACATTTCAGCTAAAAGTTATTAAGCTGTTATAGTATACTTGCATGCATTTGGCTATATTTTTGACTTGGTTAATGATTAAGGGGCAGATTTACTCAATTTACATGAAGGATTTGAAGTTTCGAAAAGATTTGAATTCGAATTTTTGAATGTTTTTGAAGACCACTTCGACCAGTGAATTTTGAAAATTCGATCGAATGATTTGGATAAAAATCTATTCGAATATTTGACTATTCAACAGTCGAAGTACTTCCCCTTTAAGGTGGCAAAGCATTTCTGGCGTGAAAAGTGATGTACAATGTGAAAGACCCTGGAATTTTACATGTAGCAATGTTTTGTGACTTTTCATGTCTTTTTTTATAGTTTTATAGATTTATACTTATGTTGCCAATAGATACCTATTGTTACCTACAGTTATGTGATCAGCAAACAAACATCTTATTTGCATGCTTTTTAAACCCTTGTATACTAGTTTGGCCATTAACAAATTTCTAAAGGGCCAAAGTAAAGAGGTTCTGCTCAATTCTGAGTCTAGAGATTGTTCCCGATGTGTCAGGCAAAGGCAAAATGTGGTCATCAGAATTAAGTATGCTGAAATACTTTACATAAACCCCTTACTCCAACCGGTCTCACTCATGTAGACATGGACATGTGCACATATATGTCAGGTTAAATTTTTCAAATTCACCGCAGCTGCCCTTTGTCTCTTGCTTGAGTTTAACAATGTTTTTATTTCTTCCTGTCTTTGAAGGACTTGAAGGTGAAGTCATAAGAGGACAAGTCTGTTTAAGAGCAGATCCATCAAAGGCCCAGGGATTATCTTTAATATTAATTAAGGACTACATTGAGCAAACCAATCCAATTAAAGCTATCTTGTAAGTAGAACTGGCATCAGATGCACCTACAGTATTTCAATATCTGTCAATATGGGGCCAAACAGACTTTCTTGAGACATGAGATTCCTTTCCAAATCCCTTGATTTTCATCCATATTTATTCTATATCTGTGTCTGGGTGTTACAGGTCTAATGGGTTTTTTATGATAGATGTGTCCTTGGAACTTTTCAAGAGGACTTGACACCTAGTGGACTTCTGGGTGACTAAAAATAAATATAGTACATATAGGCATTATTATCTGAAATGTTTGGGACCTGTGGTTTTCCAGATCAGGGATCTTCCTATAATTTGCATCTCCATACCTCAAGTCTGCTTAAAAACTTGGATAGATTTTTGTTTCCTTACTTCAGACACATAATTATTTGGCCAAAAAGAATTCTTTACATATATTCTTTCCTTGCATACTGTAAATACACAAAAAAAAAACCAAAAGCATGGTCTTTCAGATGTGACAAATATTAATTTCACCCCCGCTCTTTTTAATAACAGGTTTATAACCAAAAGGGGTCGAACCATATGTGCAAATCCAGAACAGGAATGGGTAAAAAAGGCGGTGCAGCATCTGAAAAGAAAAGCTGAGAGGAAAAAAAATCAAAAGTAACAACAGCAACAACCAAATTAACAAGAACAACAACATCCAAATTAACAACAGCAACAACCAAAGTAACATCAGCGAAAGAGTAATGACAAACAAGAAGTCTGACATCTTTGTGCAGGAAATTGTATTGTAATTCATTCTGTATTTTGCAGCAAATATGTGTTATAATTTGAAAAACAGCACTGGACACAAAGACAACAGAAATCAACCTGTTGACAAAGGCAAAAATATTTAGTTGTAGGGGGGTGTTTCTGCATAAATGTCAACATTCAACATAGTATGAAATAAGCTAGAAGGAGAATGGACCCCCTGCAGTTTACTATTTTTAGTCCTGTATCCAGCAGTACAATCTGGTTTCATAGAAAGATACTGAACAGACAAAAAAACCTTATTTATTCCAGATATTTATAGTGCCCTAAATAGTGGCCAATATCTTTCCAGAAATTAATTCCATGCTATGCACTTTTATTTAAATATGAATGTAAATATATGTAACATAAATATGTATTTTGTAAAATAAATTATCAAATGTATGTTCTCAAAGTTGCCTGAACTTAACATGGTTACAAATATTCAATCACTTCCTACTGAGACAGTAAAAAGCCATTGGTAGAGCTTATTTCTATGTTGGACTTTATTTTCACATTATGGCAGTAATTAATGTTACCTGGCCAGGAATTATAGAGAAGGGGACCCAGTACAACGAAGGTGGCTTGGGAACTCATCTACCAAAAATGATTAAAATCAGTCACTATACTCCAGGTGGTGTTGAGTTACGACTTCAAGCATGATCCTGTGGTCCATGATCCTAAAGTCCAACATAGAATTGGGACTGGAGCTCAGCTCACTACTTGGGGGAGTTGGGGTTGGGATAAGATTGCAACAATAAGTAATCACCTTAACCAAATGTGAGGTAACCCATTCAGTCCTGGTAAAATGCAGCCATCCTTTTAACAGCTCTACCTGTGCATCAACATTTCAGGGGATTAACTCCCTGACGAAGGGAGAGTTAACCCCCCGAAACGTTGATGCACAGGTGGTCACTGTTAAAAGGATGTTGAGAATCCTTAAATTGTTTTACAATTAATCTCAAGGTAACTCTAACCCTACTGGAACAAGAACAGTTTTCTAAGGAGCTTTAATTCACGTAACAAACAAATACCAAGACATTTCTCACATGCTAAATTTGGTGAGGAGTATGTTCGGATTTTTATAAACCTAGAATCAAATGCTTAGCTCAGGTGATCCCCATCTCCTTGGGTATATTGATGACATACCATTATGCCTTGAATCATAAATGACTTTTCAGGAGATAGGTCATGCCAACAAGTTACATTTGAAACTGGCAGCAGCCAATTAAGAGTTCCTTTCTGTATTGAGATGGACATAATATCTAGTCCAAACAAAACTCAAAATTTTTCTTCTAAAACTTCTTCCTCACAGTTCATTCCCGTCTTCCAAACTATCTTTCAGAGCTCACATTGCCATTATAAACTAAGGCAAAGAACTTAGTCTCTATTTAAACACAGGTCTAGAGACCATGTATATCCACAGCCATTTACGAACAACAGTTTTGAATACAGTTACAGTCTAATCTGCAGGATGAGAGTTAAAGTTTATCCTTTCATTGTCAGACAAATCGTATACCTTAAAACCCACCTGAACTCTCTACAAGATTTGAGACACACTGCTGCACCATGTAAAAACAAAAGCTACATAAGGGGTAGGAAATAAGTGTGGTTGTATAATTCATTAGCATTGTCATTTGTAATTCCAGCAGAACTATTTTTTTCTGAAATATTTTCTTTACTATAATTTGACCTCTCTACGCATTTGTTTCCGCATTGTTTCTATACAATGAATGCAGAAGGGGTTGTTGGATTCAGAAAATGAATTGCACTATGCTGCATCAGGACGGGCTTCTCAGCACTGAATGTTTCCTTACAGAAATCAAATATATCTCAATGCAGCCACTCTACAAACCAATTGATTCCTTCCTGCTAAATCTATTCTGTCATCATAAAATACAAGCGGATATAAAAGTAGATACTAATTTTCTCTGTTGTTTAGTGACATTGATTTGTTTACTGAATTGATTGTTAGTCTAGTCTCTATTATAAATAGCTACTGAACATGTCCATTGAAGTCATTGCGTAGCTCATCAAATGCAGAAACATGCAGGATAAATGAACAGATTGTTAAAATGTTGCATAAACAGTGGCTAAAAAATCATTAAATACCAATATACTTCAGTAGTAATGACATACTTTTTCCATAATGCAGTATGTTTACAGTAAATTCCAGTGTTTTTGCTGGAGCACACTGATTAGCAATGCATAAAATGATCTCATTTGCATGTGTGCGTTGTTTGCAAATTGGACGCAAGTTGAGGTCGGAATTCTCTTGGGGATTATTCTGTTGCAAAGATTCACCCTGGAATTACTGCCATGTCCAGTGTGGCTGCAGCCCCAGGGTTTCCTCAGTTGGCACTATTCATCAAAACGGCCTTACACTATACACTATAATGAAGAGCAAAATACATATATCTACAGGAGTGCCTTCAATGAATGGTGTCAGTTTGAGCAACATTTCCATCCACTTTTGGCTGCGGTCATAAATGACTCTTAAAGGACAAGGCACCCTATAGCAATAATGTTAAATAAGAGAAGCCTACGTTCACTGAAGTCAGAGGAGCACAATATTTTTCGCAATAAGGCACCATTCTCCACCAATACAGTCTTCCCCATAGAACATATTTCCAATCTGTAATATGTACATTTCCCACAATGCAACTTTTTCTCAGCGGGTGGGCACAGGTACTGAAGTGCTTTGGTAGCCTTTGTGTGACGTTGCCGGATGGAGTATGGTGGGCGTATTGAAGGAACAGTAACAACATTTTATCATTGCATTTTTCATTAAATTTACATCTTTAGCAAAAATCAAGCATAGCATTTGGGGTAGGGAAAAGGGGAGCAACATAATGGAAAGATGGTGTTTAGCAAGGTTACCTTCCTCTTAAGGAAAACTGTTTTTTTCTGACTTTAGTTCTACATACAGTATGCTAGAAATGCTTTATTATAATAAAACAGGTACATTACTCAGAGCGTGTCATTTCATGCGTGGGGATTTCTGCAAATATTTGTGTATGTGTGTGTGTGGGGGGTATTGGTTTTCTACTATCATCTGCATAGGAACAGAAAACTTTTTTAAACATTTGATAAAGGTGTTATCACATAAAATCAGTAGCATGGCTGAAGGAAAGAAGCACAAATGGTTTCACACATTAAGGTAGGGACACCACCTGGGTCTAGGGGTCCTATTTATAAACATATGGAATCTAATTACATTATTATTAGCGTGTGAAAAAGCTACAGAAATCCAGTTCAGTTTCAGACCAGTTCAGTGATCCTTTGATCACATGAAGCAAATAGGGAACTTTTAAAGGGTGAATAAAGAATTTCCTCATCAAACAGTTTTCTGAAAAATCCATTGAAAGTAGGGATGCACCGAATCCAGGATTCGGTTCTGGGTTCGGGCAGGATTCAACCTTTTTCAGTAGGATTTAGATTCGGCCGAATCCTTCTGCCTGGCCGAATTGAATCCTAATTTGCATATGCAAATTAGGGCTAGTGAGGGAAATCACATGACTTTTTGGCACAAAACAAGGAAGTAAAAAATGTTTGGCCCTTCCCACCCATAATTTGCATATGCAAATTAGGATTCGGATTCAGTTCGGTATTTGGACGAATCTTTTGGGAAGGATTTGGGGGTTCGGCCGAATCCTGAATAGTGGATTCAGTGCATCCCTAATTGAAAGTAAGTTTTGAAAAAAAGTTGTGTTAAAATTAACTGGACAGGAGAAATAGGAGAATTTGTCTTGTTACTGTTAAGTACTTTCTATTTTTTTTCCCTATGGTTTATAAATATGCACCAAGTCTGTATACTGTACTAGGCTCTTTTCACATTGAAAGTGTCGGTTTTTAAAGGGATACTGTCATGGGACAACATTTGTTTTACAAAACACATCAGTTAATAGTGCTGCTCCAGCAGACTTCTGCACTGAAATCCATTTCTCAAAAGACCAAACAGATTTTATTTTCAGTTTTGAAATCTGACATGGGGCTAGACTTAGGGGCAGATTTACTAAAGGCCGAATTTTCAAAGTGAATGGATCGAATACAGTAGGTCCTTTTTTTCATCGTTGGTATCATTCGATTCGATGAAACGATTCAAACAATTCTCCACAAAATACTTCAAATACTTGGAACTTATAAAATTTTTTCAGGATACGTTCTTTGAGGTCCCCCATAGACTATAATGGCAATTCGGCAGCTTTAAGCTGGCGAATAGTCGAAGTCTAAGGATTTTTTCAATTCAAATCAAATTTTTGGCTATTCAATAGGTGAAGTAGCCCAAAAATTACTTTGAAATACAAATTTTATTTGAATTTTCATTTCGACCTTTAGTAAATGTGCCCCATATTGTCAGCTTCCTAGGTGTTCACTTTTTACTGCTGTACTGCAAGTTGTGATATCACCCCCCCAGCAGCCTAACAACAGAACAATGGGAAGGTAACCAAACAGCAGCTCCCTAACACAAGATAACAGCTCCCTGGTAGATCTACAGTAAGAACAATACTCAATAGTAAAAGCCAAGTCCCATTGATTCAGTTGCATTAAGTAGGAGAAATAACAGCCTGCCAGAAAGTAGCTCCCTCCTAAAGTGCTGGCACAAGTCACATGACTGAGGGTAGCTGGGAAATTGACAATATGTCTAGCCCCATACCACATTTCAAAAATGAATATAAAAAAATCTGTTTGCTCTTTTGATGATTGGATTTCCGTGCAGAAGTCTGCAACTAATTTTACGAGAAAAAAAAAACATGTATTCCCATGACAGTATCTGTTTAACAGGGACCACATTAGCCCCAGCTCTAGCAGCCCATAGTACAAAGAAAAAGCAAGTATCTGTTTGATATGGGATACTAGCACTTGTACAAACTGTGTGCATTTAATTCCATTACCACAAGATCAGATGACAAATATATATGCTACACTTTGGGGATTATTTACTAAAACTCAAATTTTTATGGTTGTGGTTTTAATTGGGAAAACGCAATTTACAGGAAAAAAAAATCTATTTTTTCAAAAATAAAATACCCTGAAGCTAAAAGTCCAAATCTGAAAATCTGCCATCTCAAACCAGCCAAGGTCATGTAGAAGTCTGTGGCCGATGTCCCTTTTGCAATTTGAAGATATTGTGATCTGCCCTGGGTTTTGTCTGGCGATCCAAGAATAATTATTTTATTAATAAATAAGCTAAAATCATGGATGGCAGTGTGGTTGAGCTTGGTGCAGTTTTAGTAAATAATCCCCTAGGTGTATAGACCTACAACATTGACAAGATCTGGGGCAAGCATTATATTAGAGGGCTTGCATGTAGAGAAAGTCATTAGGGAACTAATGAGCTGTTCCTTATAAGATTTGGAGCCATAATAGTGGTGATAGCATTTTATAGACATGGGTTAATGACATGTGAGACTGTATAGTAACATGGGCAAAGATTGTCTTCTC
>CM044439.1:147095506-147114053 GCA_024363595.1 Xenopus borealis
TGGGTTTTAATTCAGAGGGGTTGAACTTGATGGACTTTTTTTTCAACCCAATTTAACTATGAAACTATGTCTAAATATTCGGAAATGGGTTTTTTTTACAGTGAGAGCTGTGAAGATGTTGAATCCTCACCAAGAATCAGTCGTACAGGCTGATACATTAGATAGCTTTAAGAAGGGGTTGGATGGCTTTTTAGCTAGTGAGGGAATACAGGGATATTGAAGATAGCTCATAGTGCAAGTTGATCCAGGGACTGATCTGATTACCAGACCAACTAGCAGTTAGGCAGATTATATATAGACTTAAAAGGTTGAACTTGGTGGATGTGTGTCTTTTTTCAACCTAACTTACTATGTTAAGATGCAAGAACTAGAATCTAAATTGATGAAGTGGAGAATACGACATGACATGGAACATTTGAAAAATATGATCATCATTATTTATTTTGGAGCAAAGGAGAAAAGGAAGTGAAACAAAGGAAGGAAGAAAAAAAACTTGCAAATAAGATTTACAGTAATTCTATAAAAGAGAACAGTGAGAGTGTGGGTATTGTGCAATCAGAAACTGGCGCTGATGCAGCTGCAAAAACATTCCAATGGCAACAATGGTGCTCAATATGGACATGAAACTCTGGGCACATGTATTCCCCTTGGAAGACCTTTTTGTACATGAACCTTATTCGACCATAACAACATAATTATCCAGTGCCAAATGGCAGGCAGTAGTTTAGCACTTTTAGGAAAAACTGAAGGTGCTTTATATCACCTGTACTAGCTAGGGGTTATCTAAAGGAGAAGGTTAATCTAGTCATCTGTGCCAGGTCATGCTATCTGCCTATCTCTTTTTTATTTGCATGTATGTAAATGTAGTCTGTACCTTGGTCAGGAGGCGGCAGTAATCCCTAAGGTTGGCTATGTATAAAAGGTATGGTGGCTAGTGATGGGCGAATTTATTTGCCAGAGGCGACGCGATGCGGCGAAAAACGTGCCGCGACTCGTTTCGCAAATTTCTTTGCCAATTCGCGAATTTTGCTGGAAATTCGCTAATTTTTCAGCGAAACGGGGTAGATTCGCCCATCACTAATGGGGGCCTAGCCAGGTGTAGTGCCAATTTACTTACTGATAGAAAGGGTTGCCACCTTTTGTGGCAAGGAATTATGGACGGGGCACGGGGGAGTTGAGGATCACAGTTTGGGGAGGGTATGTAACATCAGGGGCAGGCGGAACCCATATTTGTAACACAATATGCATTACTCCCCTCTCCTATCTGTTCTGCTGCTCAATCCAGCCTTTTAAACCCTGAGTTTCTTCTCTCAGGACCTACAGAATCTAGACCTTCCTTGTCTGACCCATTCTTCACCCCATGATGTCACTGCCCTGCCCCATCTCATACTGCCCCACTACCCCTCCTGCAGGATGATTTTACTCTACAGTAAGATCTCAGGAGAAGTAGGCACTTCTTTTTGGCATGGCCCTGTAAATGTAGACAATCAAATGGGTAAATCTTAAACTTGTCTTAGGGGTACAAACATGTCAATTTATGCACATTTTCAGGAGTTACCCTGTTTATCCTCCATCCAGTCACCTACCCAAATGCAGGCCCCACAAAGGGAAACATATGTCCAGTTATCTTTCTACAATATTTTCCTTTTATTGCTATACAAAATGTACATTTCTCTCTTGTTAGTTTTTCATGTCTTTACCTGTTCCCCTTTTTGATTACATACTAAGTCTTTACATAAATGCTAAATATTTAGCTATAATTTCGGAACATAGTTGAGAATGAAAAGAATCTGCTAGAGCCAATGAAAGTATCACACAAACTCTATTTTTCTTGATTCTTTTCTCAGAGCTCAAAGTAATTCTCTTTCTAAACCCTTCATTTTCTCCTTCGTCTTATCTAGGGGACAATTGTATTTTCTTTTCAGATTTATCCTTGAGTGGTTTTGCTTGTGGATGAGAAATATCTTTTGGTTTTTTTAATTCTCTGAAACAGTCCAAACAGTTTCAATCAACTGTTGCTTATGGCAACAATGATTTAGTATGTAGAAGATGCTATCTGCCTAGTGCTATTGTTTGCATAAGATTATTCCGGAGAACTGGTTGGTAATTGTTCAGTGACAAATTGAAAATGTAAGTAATTCAGAAACAACACATGTTTCTTTTACTATTCTAGAACAACATCTATATCTGTGTTTCTCAACAATTTTCATGAAGGGCCCATATTAAATCAATGAATGAATGAGCTCTGTAACCCAAACTTGATTTAGAACCAGTTACTCACCTCATTTTAATTGCTTCACTTTATTGAATGGGAAGTCAAGGGCCCACCCTTAACAGCTTGGCAACTTGCTATGTAATGTAGTCATTTCAGCCATACTAATGTTTGAGTACAAATCAATTTTTGTTGCGGAAACAAGATACAAGGTACCAGCACTGATCCTCTTGCTATAGGGCTGGAGGCACTCCTGCTTCCTGAACAGAACAATAAGTCCATCATGCACACCCTTTGGTTTGGTTTTCTCACCTAGCCTATTCATGAGCTGTGCTGCTTGACTTCAAACTGCTAACCCATGGCTATTTTACTCTATTGTGCTTGAAAAATAATATCCCTGATATCAAAGACCTTGGGCTTATCAATGCTTGTAAGAGTTTGCTGCCAATTGTGCAAAATAAATGGTGGCTGGTCATTGTGTCTATACAGCTGATGTAGGAACCATTGACATTTAAGACCAAATACAGAAGCTCGGAGGATGTGTATGTGAATTGTTCAGGAATTAATAATATAAAAAATAAGCTCTATAAGTTTTGTATCTGAGCAGGTTACAGATGGAAAAATCGTGGAAGCATGCTCAAGAAGAGCATCATGTAGCACAACTTGTCACTTCAGTGAAGAAAGGACAAATGTCTAGATATGGTTGGCTTTATCTGTATATGTAAAAGTAAGGCACACTAATAAGAATATCATGTTATTGGGACTACTCCACACTCGCTACCTGTAGGCCAGAGGTAGGCCTTGGAATCAAGGAGAGGAGAGATGTCAAGTTGGAAAAAAGAAGCTAATAAAATATTGCATTGATTGAGTTCTGGATCTGAGACATGTACCTCTAAAACCGGTACAAAAATGTATTCATTATTATTAAAATGTATTTCTATAGCGCCAACTTGTTTCGTAGCGCTGTATGACTACATTTTCTTTAAATATTTAGCAAGAATATATATTTTAACTATGCAACTACGTCATTCCAATCACATTAAATTCAGGTTGTTCTTTTCTTTCATTTTAGTCTATTTTTCTCTTTTCTAGCCTGTGTAGACTTTTTTGTCTGTATGGTACCTAATGAATAAACTGCATCGATATGTGTTTAAGGCATCATCGCTGAAATATTCCTGGGATCTTTTCTTGTAATATCATTCAGTGAGTTAGCTCAGTCTGAAGTGATGGAATATTATATATATATTTTGATATGCTTTTTATTTTTGTCTAACCTGGTATATAGATTCTTCCTTTAAATGTCCCTGATAGCAAGTAAGTTTCATTATTTAAAGTGTTCTTGTAATTACTGTGCACAGCATTAGGAATTAACTTGCAAAAAATATTTTCCTGGCATGCAAAGCATCTCACCAATACACAGTGGAGCACTATTTGCTAAATTCTCTTCAAAAAGAGAATTGCACTTTGGGTAAAACCTTCTGGCTTCTCAACAACAATAAGACTTCTCATGGGATCAACATTCTAGTCATGTTTACATTCATTTCTGTAAGGTAGTGAATGTATCTGCCAACACTACTGCCTCTGGCAGATAAATCTATAATGCTACTGCTTTTATTCTAAAGAACCTTTTCACCGCTGAAGGTAAAATCTTCTATCCGTTAATATTAAGGCATGACCTCTTGTTCTGTATACATAACTGAGGATAAAACGACCCCCAAGGAGATCTTTCTATTGACATTGGATATGTTAGTATATAGTTATCATAAACATTTTGAAGTGCCTCTTTTCCCAGCATTGGCAACTTTCTTCATCTCTAAAAGGTTCCATTTCTAGTATTAGCCTTAGCCCTACTGCTGTTCTATCCCCACATCAATAAAATATCTTATGGGATTACAGGACTCGTGTTAAGGGGGTGCAGCTTGGTAAGGGATCCATACTCCATGGAGAAAACCTTGAAGGACTCACTAATTCTACCAAGACATATAGCAGGCAAAAGAGTTTTACATACAAATGTGCTGTAATATGCTTCAGCAACATGGCATGCTGAGACATATGGCTAACATATTTAAGATGTTTGCATTTATACAGGTGACCAGTAAATTCTACCTGCTGATTGTTGCTATGGGTTACTGCCCCATGTCAAACCTAGCATTTTTTTATAACATAAGCCCGGTCCGGTGACCACACCCTATTGGGCCTGCCTGAAAGCTAGCTGCCCCCATCAACCACCACTCCCCACTACGCTGCCCTGCACTGTGAAATGAAAGGTCGTCTTTAATTTTAAACATAAAAATAAGTAACACAGAGAGCAGGTGTGGCTTTGGCTGGGGGGCAGAATGGGAGCGAGTGGTAGTGGTTGGGTGGTGGGCCTTTCATGGCAGGATGATTGACCTCTCAGTGCGATGCCCAGTGAGCTGCCTCTGCCCACTACGAAAAATATGTGGCCAGAGAGCAATAGAAGAACAAGAAGGTCCGAAACAGTAGCCTGAATTTTACAAGCTCTGTAAGCATTGCAAAATGGGAATACAATTATATGTTCAGTCTTTAATATTCTCATTGGATGAAAAAAAGAAAAATGGAAAAAAAAACAAGCAATCAAATCAAAGTTTAAAGAAGGAATAGTAGATGCTGAGATATATATTTTTTTAGTTCAAAAGATGTTGGAATGGTTATTTTTAAGTGTCTGTTACTGCAAGTGTGTTTTGTGATGGAAAAGTGATAGCACATAGATAAAAGAATTCCTCTGTGAACAACTCTAATGATGTTTTTGAGCTCATATACAGGCATTTGGTATGAAAGAGAGAGACAAAAGTAACAGACATACAGTAAATACTGAAATAAGTAGTATAAAATGTACTTGCATCTTACAGACATACAGCAGGGTTGAGAGTAGAAGCATTCAGTGAAGGAAATCAAAGACAGTGGGTGACTGTTGCTGATCCGAAGTGCTACATAATATACTTGATGGGTCTGCATGTCAAACCACATCTTTGTATTGACCCACTTTTGGAATGGTGTTTAAAAGAGACATGCGGTACTTACTAAGAAAGGAAAAAAGAATGTGGTGCTAGTTTTTTAGATACACCACTAATACACTGATCATAAGATCCCAGATTAGAGGGGATTCACTGCACAGTAATCAGATGTACAAATATTCAGGTAAGGTAACAAAAAATCTTTAAAAACCCATCTTTTACTTGCAGATGCAAAAGACAGATCAGCCAGAACAGCCAATTGCCAGTGTACAGTGTATTCATAGCCAACTATTAAACATCCAGTTGTTTTTTAAGGTACAAACAGAAGTTGGGAGATGTCCTTTGCCTTTTTGTGGCTCCTTATTTTTTTAGTTTTTGGGCCTTTTTTTCTTCCTTCCTCAAAGCTCCTTTTCGAGGAATGATGTGATCAGAACCAGGCCAAGATGACCAGGTTTCCAAGGCAACCGGGTTGTCCCCTTCGCCCCTTGTGTGTGTGTGTGCAGTATACACACATGACTGATGGGGTCATGGGATTAGTGGAAGTGCATGAAGACTGCCTGCTAAGGGTAGGCAGAGAGAAGTGGTACGTGCCTGGCACCCCCCAATCATTGTGCCTCTTTTGTCTATTCCTAGTTCTAGCCCTGGATGTTCCTTTTTTATTCCAGTGAATTGAGAATACTATTGGACAGCTTGTCCTGTTTTGCACAAATGAGCACAAAATTACTGTTCACTCTGACTCCAATTACCATTGCTCTTTCATCTACATAGTACTTTGATCCAGAAATGGGAAATCCATTTTTAGAAGTGTATAATGCAGGAAGTACCATCTCCTTTACAAATGTACAGTATGACTACTCACTAGATATAATAAATAAAAAGTACATTGAGAAATATCTGGTGTAGTGCTCAGGTCACTCAGTCCTCTCCTGACTTACATTTGACATACACAATGTACTGTACATTATGCCTGATCCTTTATTGTTTGGATTCTTCATATTATAAGGGCTTTATAGCTAAAGTGGACTGAAAGTGAAGAGAAGCCTTCTCTAACAAAGGGTTCAGAAACCCTGGGACAATGAGTTTCAACTATTCAACTATGTATGAACCAGGTTTCTGTGAACTATTTATGATCTGAGTCAACTAGGAATAGCTACTATGTTGTTTTGCTTTTATTCAGCAATAAGAAGAGAAATACTCAAGCATGTTCCTTGGCTTCAAAAATAGCAGTCTACTATTTATGCAACAAATATCTTCTCTGGCTAGTGAAGAATGAAGCAGAATCATAATGTCAAAAGGAAGAGTAGTAGGAATGAAAGAAAGAGATTCTTGAACAAAAGGTTTACTTAGTGCTTGAAAACATCCAATGGGATCTGTGATGATAGCTTGGGGCTGTGGTTAAAAGGGAATATATGAACAATGCCAATAAGATCAAGGCAAGTTTGTGAAAATGTTTTTAAATAATGCCTTTTCATTTATATAATAATATATTTATCTATTGAGGACTTTTGGTCAACATTAAAAATGGGGTCCCATGGAAAAAAAATATTATAGGGCCCCCTATACTTTGGAAATACGAAATTTTTCATGACTGCTTATTATTCAGTGAACTACTGGGCCCATGTACGTCCTTAGTTCCATAGAATTTGCAGGGTCTGCTTCCATTTTAATAATGCCCCTATATACATTGGGTATAACAGTTCCGAAATAATAAATCACAACACAAGATACACCTGCTACCATGGCTACAGAGAGCTACACTAGCAGCGTTATTATAATTACTTAATTCTGACAAAACTGTGTAAACTGAAATAAACCCCCTACCCCAATAAAATCAATCCAAAATAATGTCTTATGTTTATGGCATGGCTACATTACATCAGCGAACAGTTCTTATTTGTGTCAAAGTCACTTTACATATATGGGACCTCTATGTCAGCAAAGATTTTGTATGTGTGTGTGAGTGTGTGTGTGTGTGTGTGTGTAGGGGACAAATATTTGTACCAATCCCCAAGCCACTGACAATAGTTAAACCATTGTAAACAATTGGTCTTGCTAGTATGGACATTGCAGAATATTGCATCATTGTGCATCTGCTAATGACTAATACATCCAGCAGTCACTTAAGCAAACAGACAAGCAGATTCCAATTTCTTACATTATGGACAATATTACCCAGGTAGGATCCCCTGTGTAATTCTCTGTTACTACAGGAGCAGCTGTTTAGCTGTCCATGGATACTAATTACAATACTATGAAGTGCAAAACATAAGGGTTTCTGCACACCTCATAAAACCATGCTATACTGTAGATACTTAATGAATAACCAAATGCTCTTATCCTAATCTCCCAGTAATGGCACCGCCAGTACAGTGTGTTCCTAACAACTTTAATGCAGGCTGTTTCCAGTGTCTATCAGTAATAGCACCCATACTCTCATACGTTGCCTGACAGTCTTCTTCAGTTCAATTCCCCCTTGAAGGGACAACCTTTGGTCAAATTTCACGCTCAGCTAATTTTCAGGCAGGGCTTTCAGATGTAGTTAGAAGAGCAAATGTCCATTTCTACCACTTCTCACCAAGACCAGACTAAGCCTACCCTGATACTGTACATAACTTCCATTTGGGGTTGAGGGCAACTGCACAGTTTGGGGACCACTTCTATAATATATTGTACTGTGTTCATCCAGCATATACTGGGAGTGCAGTGCAAAGATGCAATAGACAGAGATATACTGTAGATTAATATTTAATTGATGTTTTGTTAAGCCTCAATACAGTTAACGTTCTCTAGCAATCAGTGCTTTGAATGAAAGATTGGAACATGAATAGGAGAGAATGTGATTAATCATAACAAATACAGATATGGGATCTATTATGTATAGTCAGTCAGATGTGCTACATGACATAACCTGAAAAGGACAAGTTCATAAGGGGAGGTTCACCTATAAACAAACCTTTAGTATGTACAGTAATAGACAGACTTCTATCATGTTTTCACTTAGTCTTCTGTATGTTCTTTGAATTATTATGAGTTCAGACTGTTACGGTATCTGTATGTTTGGGACCCATAACAAAAAAAAAAAGAGACAGAGATATTCTGAGACTTTTAATTAGAATTTTTTTATTATCTGTGGTTTCTGAGTAATTTAACTTTTTATTCAGCAGCTCTCAAGTTTGATATTTCAACAATCTGGCGGATAGGATCCAAATTACGACAGCAACCATGCATTGATTTGAATAAGAGACTGGAATAGCAATAGGAGAGGGCCTGAATAGAAATATGAGTAATAAAACGTAGCACAGGTATGGGATTCATTTTCTGAAAACTTGTTATTCAGAAAACTCCATTTTATTCAAATAATCCAAATTTTAAGAAATTATTTATCTGTAAATAATAAAACAGTACCCTGTACTTGATCCAAACTAAAATATAATAATCCTTATTAGAAGCAAAACCAGCGTATTTGACTTACTTAATGTTTACGTGATTTTTTAGTAGACTTAAGGTATGGAGTTCAAAATTATGGAAAGATCCATTATCAGGAAAACCCCAGGTCTCAAACATTCTGGATAACAGGTCTCATGCCTGTAATACCAATACACGTGTAGCCTTGCAGGGCATTTGTTTTTTAGATGGAGTCAGTGGCCCCCATTTGAAATCTGAAAAGAGTCAGAAGACTAAGGGCTGAACTCAACGGTACATCTTCTTCAATGAAGGCTAGTTGAAAAGTTGGTTAGAATTAGCCATTCTATACCATAATAAAAGTTAACAAATGTAAACCATTCCTTTAAAATAACAAGCCCATGGTTTAAAATAGTTAATGCCGGCATCATCAATATGAAACAGAATAACCCATTTGCAAATTATAAAATTATATCTGATATTCTAAAATGCAGGTTTCCATAAATGTAAAATGAACTAGTATAAGTATTAGTATAAGTATTAGTATAAGTATAATATATCTATAATGAGCTCCTCCCTGCAAGGTGTTCGTTGGTCACTCTCAATGTACCATTAGGTTCTACAAGTGGCCTCATTTGTGCACTACTGGACTCACGCTTGCCTCCTTACATTTGTGCACCTTAAGGTGCGGGGAATGTGTGCTCCCTTGAAAGAGATATGATGGCTTTGTGCTGGTGCTTAGACTAGCATTAAGAACCTTGTTTTTTGCTTTTTCATGTTTGCCGGATGTGACATTTGTCTGTTTATTGGGTTACACTGTAAGAAGGTGCTGGTAACACCAATGCCCGCAGACAACTCCAGCCATAGATAAGGCCAATCTCTGGGTCTGTACATCTCCACAGCATTATACCTGATATATTACCCTCTTGGATACATTATTACATATACACTACAAGACTTGAAACATACTCATGGCTAATATCCCTTTCAACTATTAAACATTTTTGAATTACAAATTGGTGCAAATAATCTCACACCATAATTTAGAAGTACCTAAATATGACAAAAATATTCTAGGATTTACTGTAAGATCCCTGCTAAAAGCAAAATGCATAATTAAAGCATGTGTGCCTATTTTTTCTAAACCTGTTAAGGTGGCCATACACAGGCCGATAAAAGCTGCCAACAGACCAAGTCAACAGCCAATTGGCCCATGTGTGAGGTTCTCTGATTGGCTTCTCTGATCGATATCTGGAAATCTGGCAGATGCCGATCAGACAGGGTTAAAAATCCTTCCAGATCGCGGCCGCATCTGTTCGTTGATGAGGTCCCGTGACCTGACCACCCATATTGGCTGCATTATTAACCAAACTATCGGATCAACCTGATATCGCCCACCACTATGTGGGCATATCAGGGAGGGATACGCTTGTTTGGCAAAATCACCAAACGAGCAGATCTCTACATGTATGACCACTTATTATCCGATACTGTGAATAAGGTGCTACATGGGGCATCCTTAGGCACAAAGGAACCCTGTACTTCACACTTTTAACTAGTCTAGGCTTCCCTTTGTTCACTTTGTCTGTGTATTTGTGAATTTGCACCCAATTGGATGGCATATAAGGGAAAGCCAATGCTCAACCTCAGTGATAATACTAGGGTATAAACTACATTGTGGCAAAAACAACTGCATTGATGTTCTTGCACTTTACCCTCAGGTATCTTGGCAAACTCATTATGGGTAAAAACTGCAACATAAAACATAATCATTGCATTTTGGTGTGAAACTACATATGTCTGTGTCACCTGTCCATCACACAGTTTCTCTGTTTATGAGCAAAGTCCCTTGTGGTCAAATAGGTGGGATGGGGCCATGCTAGGAGGCCAGGGGACCAAATTTAGAAAAAAAGAAATGTTAATCAGGCACATCCAGTCTGCAGCTGTTGTTAAACCCCCAGAAGCCCCTGTGGATTGTAATTGCTGTTAAACCACAATAGAAGACTGCAGGCTGGAAGCCTCTAATATATAGTAAATAAAAAACATCTGTTATCTCCCATTGTAATAATAATAATGAAACTTGCACTTTCTTCAAGGAAAGAGATTTCCTCTGAGACTGGAGGCTCCGGGCAAATGGCCTCAAAATCTCTGCCCCAAAGACTGACCCTAAATACTCCATGCTGGGATACACATGGCACTTAATGACTCAGGGTAGCACCGCAAATACTGGGACACCACACTCAACATGACACATTAACAGCACCTCACATTACCAGCCTTCTCTTTGTACTAAACACACCCCACGGAACAAAAGGCACTATATAAAGAGGCCAAAGGGGAGATGTGCAAAGTGGGGGTGAGCTGGATGAGGTCTGCTGGCTACACCAATTAATTAGGGATGTTTGGCTGGTAATAATGCCAAGCACACAAGCTCCATTGAAGGATTCATCACGGCTGCTGTGCTCAGCTGTAAAACACAAGCAGCCTGTATACAATAGGAGGATAATACACAGGGAGGGGTTAAGGGAACAGAATTCCCATCCAAGCTGCGCTTTGAAGCCTGTCCTCCTTACTGCTGTGTGGTTCATTCCACCTCACTCCCTCCCTCTCACTCCTCTCTCTATAGCTCTGTAAGTTTCTTCTTTTGCCCATAGCCTCGATATGTCTTTCTGGTGGATTTATCTTGCCCTGCTCACTCTTGCCTTCTCACTTAATACCCAGGCTCTCAGGACATACCCATCTAATGAAGGTAAGTCAACTAAGAACAAACTGTGCTGTCATCGATAGCATCATGCCTCGTCCGGGTACCAGTTTGGAGACATCTTTGGTCCAGGCAGGGTTCAATCTTTTATACACATATATATCTGAATATCTGGCATGGGTAGGTGGACTTCATCTGTATTAGAGGAGCTACTTTCAAGGATTTTCTCATGGGATGGAATTTCACATTTAACTGTATGTCATAAAGAAGTTAGCTGGTGAGGAATGCTCTAAAATGTGATGTTATTCTTTAGATATGCTTATGATTTATATACAAGTTTGGTCTTCGTCTATCTATCTGTCATCTATCTATTTATGATCTATCTATCAGTATATTGAGCTAGGTTGCATGAAGCCCACTAAGATCCAAAGTGGAGGCGAGTCTATGGGTAGTGCTGAGGGTAATGGACAATACCAGATAGCCACTAATTTAGCCGTGAGTGAAACTGTTACCCACTTTATTCCAAACATTAGACTGTTCATCACTTTCCCGGGTTGCAGAAAGCTGCAGGTATGGGAAAATGGGGCTGGTCAAGGTGAGCTCTCAGTAAACATTCCTACCATGTGCTCGAGTAAGAGCTGGCCATGAAAAACAAAAAGGACAGCCGACTGACCAACCTCATTTGCAAACACTGAATTAAATTACTGCTCTTAATATTTGTATATTTTCTGTGGCTGAAAAGCACAGCAGGTTTCCCAGCAAGGCGGTCCTGTTATAAACATGACTGCCTTATTGATTCCAATTGATTCTTAGTTTTCCTCTGTGCTCCTTACCAGCCGTCCTGGGGATAGGGACAGGTCTGATTTACTCCTTTCTGTGTATTTGATCTCAGGTTCTCTAAATGAGATATATCTGCTTCCATAATAGTAATGTGTAAATCGACAGGCAGTCCCCTTATACAATACATGGTACACTGTGGTTATCAATGGACTGGGATATATATATGGGCATACATTTCTAATACAGCGCTACGAAATAAGTTGGCGCTATAGAAATACATGTTAATAATAATACTTCTTTAGAACTTCTGAATGAGAGTCTTCATGGGTTAGTTATGTGTTTAAAGAATTTGGATATATTTGACTTATGCCCACAAACACTCATATGCATATAACATTAAAATTCAATTAAATACAAGTTATGCGGAAACCTGTTATCCAGAAAGCTCTGAATTGAGGAAAGGGCGCCTCCCATAGACTCTATTTTTATCCACATTTTTTACAATTATTTACTTTTTTTCTGTAATGATCAAAAAGTATATTGTACCTGATCCGAGTTGCAATTAATCCTTATTGGAAGCAAAACCAGCCTATTGGGTTTTATTTAATCTTTAAATGATTTATAATAGTTTAAATGATTTTAATACTTAAGGTATGAAGATCTGAATTACAGAAAGAGACATTATCCGGAAAACCCCAGGTCCGCAGCATTCTGGATAACAGGTCCCATGCCTGTATAATATTTATCTATTTATAAATAGATCTGTATTATATTCTGTCTACATCTGTATTGTGGTGGTATGAGTATGAATGCGTATGGTCTAACTATCCATGGATTACTATATTAAACAAAATTATATTTATTTAGGATCTATTATGTTTTGGTTTTAACACCAGCACTGCCAATGCCACACCTGTATGTTCTAAATCATTATTTTAATATATTTATTTTAATTGATGTTGACGCTTAAGGTTAACCCATATCAATATCAAACCCATTGGTTTAGGTTTTATAATGTTTTTCTTTTGATATTAGTTATAGTCTCCACTCTAATTACTGACCGCTCACCAGCCGTGGAAAACTCTAAACATTTTGAATCATAGATCTCATATCTATATACACATACATCTGTATATATTTCACTGCAATAAAGAATGAAAAAGAATAGACCTCTCCCCATAGATATATTGGTCCATTAGTAGAATACATCTGTGTGTCCAGGTTACTATCTGCCTACCTGAGCTGTTTCCCACCCTTATTGAAGTCTACGGGTATTATCTTGAAGCAGATCTGTCTGTGCCATATTGAAAGGAGCGAGACGGAGGAAATGTTGCAGTGTCCCCTTGTTGAATTTATTATTTATAAGTACTATTTATGGCCGCCTACAGACTTGGGGAGAGAGGGAGAATCAGGGAGAGAGACAGAGATCAGTGCAGATGAGGGCACTTCCAGCTTTGATGTTTGGGGCTGTCAGGCTCTTCTCTGTGCTCCTCTGAGCATACGCTCTCTAACTCCAAAAGTCAAGCTACTAAAGGGTGCATTAGCACTTAAGATGTATGTAGCTGTGACATTAAAAGGCACATGGCCTCTATTAGACATGTAAATCCAAGAGAGTCTTTCACAACATTTCTTGGGATTTAGATATGTGATGTGCATAAGGCTAGAGGAAGCAATATTTCTCTGCTCGCTGCATGGCTGACTATGGCAAGGTTGAAAGGCAAATGAGAGCTCTTGTTTAAACTAAACCAACCCCTCACAACTTCTTTTGAAAGCAAATGTAACATGCTTAATAGATAGCAGTGCAAGTTGTCAGGCTGTCACAGCCTCTGAGCTGCTTGATTGAATAGTGGCTTAGCTATTATGCCAAATCACCTGCGGTTATGTGGGGGTGTATTGAAATACTATTGAAATACCTGTACTACTGTGTCAGGGTTATTTGTGGAGTGTTTTTTTTTCCATATATCTGAACAGGCCACACATCTTCTGCATGAATTGTTTGCCAATAGCAACTGAAACGCATTCAACTTTATGAAAAAATAATCTGATCTATCTATCTATCACTATCTATCTATCTATCTATCTATCTATCATCTATCTATCTATCTATCTATCTATCTATCTATCCATCCATCCATCCATCCATCCATCCATCCATCCATCCATCTATCTATCTATCTATCTATCTATCCATCCATCCATCCATCCATCTATCTATCTATCTATCTATCTATCTATCTATCTATCTATCTATCTATCTATCTATCATCTATCTATCTATCATCTATCATATATGCGTGTGTGTGTATATATAGAGCTATCTATCTATCTGTCTGTCTGTCTGTCTGTCTGTCTATCTATCTATTTATCTATCTGTTTATTATCTATCTGTTATCTATATCCATCTATTATCTATCTATCAATCTATCTATCTATCTATCTATCTATCTATTATCTATCTATCTATTACCTATCTCTACTGTATCTATTTTAGTGGGACCTGTTACAAAATTGCATAATTAGCATGTAATGAAAGAACAAGTAAGCTCTGGACTCCAATTTAAGTTTTGATAGAACGTACAGATCCATATGATCAATGCATAATTCACTAAAATGCAGCACATAGTGACCCAGACCATAGGCCACAGTCCCTGGACAAAATATCTTTCCCCCAATGCAGCTCTTTGTTGGCACCTAGGGACAGCAGGGTGCAAGATACTTGCATCTACGCTGTGGGAAGAGTTTAATTTCTGGCATTGCATGGCATCATTACTTAAGTCTACTATAAAAAAAAGCAATATGGCCAATATGTGCATCCCACTAAACAGATATATATCCAATCCACAATATACTGTATTTTTCTTTAGCACATGCTTCTAAAGGAAAGCATGGTAATCTAAGGTGGATTGAGGGACCTCTGTGACCTTTTTCCAGACATGTTCTGCAAGTCTCTCCATCTCCATAGATATAGCAATGCAATAGATCAATCGATGGAGCATCCCCCGCTGGATATTCTCATTGCAGCCACTCCTTTTTGCTGTTTTCCATTTTCTCTTGTACTAATAAATATACTGTATAGAACTGTGGGGCTGCTGATAGCTATCCACTGCCAATTTATTTCAGTCATATATTTTCTTCCAATATATGTGCAACATATGCTGGGCTGCAGTCCAGTTTAATAGTTGTAAGGCAGGATCCTATGGCATTTGATGCAAGTCTACATGTGTAAATGCAGGTATGGGACCTGTTATTCAGAATGCGTGGGACCTGAGGCTTTCCGGGAAAATGGATCTTTCCGTAATTTTGATCTACCTACTAGAAAATCACGTAAACATTAAATAAACCCAATAGGCTGGTTTTGCTTCCAGTACAATTTAATTATATCTTAGTTGGGATCAAGTACAAGTTACTGTTTCATTATTACATATAAAATGGAGTGTATGGGAAATGGCCTTTCCAGAATTTGTATATTTCTGGATAATGGGTATCCTGATAATCCATACATGTTTCCAATTTATAGCCATATCTATAAAATCCCAGTACTGCCCAATTCACATATATTTACTCAATCACAGTGTGATCACAACCATATAAATAAGTAAACATCATTCCAAACATAGTAAATAAAGAAGAGGCATGCAGATAAACTACTCATTTAAAAAAGTTGTTATTTTTTTTTTCATTTAACTTTTAGTATGATGTAAAGAGTGAATTTGCAATTGGTTTGCATTTTTTATAGTTTGAAGTTTTTGAGTTATTTAGCTTTTAATATGAGCAGCTCAATAGTTTGTAATTTCAGCAATCTGGTTGCAACCCTATGCAACCATGTATTATTTTGAATAAGAGACTTGAATATGAAGAGGAAAGGGCTTGAATCGAAAGCTGAGTAATAAATAATAACATTAACAGTACATAGTTGTTTTACAGAGCATTTCTTTTCAGATGGGATCAGTGACCCTCTTTTGAAAGCTGGAAAGTAGCAGAAGAAGAAGAAGGCAAATAATTAAAAAAAATGTAGACCTCTTTGCTTAGAATTGGTCATCCTATAACATACTAAAAGTTAACTTAAGACCAAATTTACAAGTTACCCAAAGATCTAAGAATTTAGGAATAGCAGTTGTTCTTCACAATAAATGTTTGCCACAGAAAAAGATGGTCATAACTGACCTCATAAAGAATGGAACATAAAATGATCTACTGGTTTTATTCAAAGAGTCTAGTTTGCCTTTGCCTCATGTGACAAAAGGTGATGGGTTATTTAAGGAAGGAAAAGCTCTATTTACTTGGGGATGCCAATAGTTAGGCACCCCTAGTGATTGTATATACTTACCCTACACCCCCCTCCTTCCTGGAGAGTTGATAGCATGGAGGCACCATAATTGATGCCTGGTTTGTGATGATGTGAACTAGAAGGAACCTTCTGTTAAACACAAACAGGTCTGGGTTGGATATTTTAGTTAAATATCTGAGTTTAAATGTGAGGAGCTAGTATACTCAAGCTTGCAGACTGACCTCTCCATTGAGGTAGAAAGGTTGAGAACCAAGGAAAGTAATTAATTAAAGTTTACGCTAGACACAACAAATGAAAGAGCCATAATGCAAACTATTCCAGTACTATGCCTTGTCTGACAGGGACTCCTTAAATGATCTCCTATCAATATCTATAGAGTTCTAGCAATTGATGTTCACTCAGTTGTTGAAAGGTCTCATCTCTGCCTGGCTGCCATCTGTAATGCAGTCTTTAGCGTTATACAGTTTTACGGCATTGATCAGTTGCTGTGAAATGATCTGAAGAATGTCAATGGAGGGAAGGGCAAGGGATGACTAGTGGGGCGTGTGAGATGCTGGAGAAGAGAACTAGTGTCTATGGTGCTGGATTCAGAGACTATTTTATTACTAGTTTACCATTGTTATAGATAAGAAGAGTTTTGTAGGAAGCTATGAAAAAGTAAAACAGCTGGAGGGTGTTAACTAATGCATATTATACACATAAAGTTAATTATATACTTGCACACCTGGATCCCACCCTTCCTCTAATGAAATTACTATAAGTGGCATGTAACGAATGTGCCAATCATGGAAGTTACGTATGTATTTAATATAAAAAGTGCATTTAGCTTCTGCTGCACTCCATAAGCCCAACTGAAACAAACCCGGGTGCTAGTTGAGGATTATAAACAGATTAATAGAAGATAACAGCACTCCAGGGATTCATATCCAGGCAAAAAGGTTTAAATAAATGGTGGGTTTATTGTGTCCGACGTTTCAGTTCCTATTGGAACTTTCTTCAGGGAAATATAATATAATATAATATAAAAAGTGCTGTACAGGGGTGTATTCCTTCCATATCGAATCCTATGCTGTTCTCTTCTTCATGGGACAAACAATAAAGGCAGCTACTTATACTAGGCAATGTGTTCTTTGTGGGTAGGAAGGCCTCTGGAAGTAGAAGATTACACTCCACTCACCCTTAAAGCTAGTCCCATCATTTGATGTTGCTCTTTTGCATTCATACAAAGAGGGCTGGGCTTTGATCACCATGTATGTTCTCCCTGTTTGAAGTTCAGCTAATGCAAATAAAAAAAAAACACAAAACAAAATAAGGTCCCTGTGATCAACTGTCATGGACAAGTGGAATGGGTTTTTCCATCACAAGCTCAGTCTGTTATCAGCTGCTGAGACACATTAGTAACCACTGGCGGCCTCTAATTGGAGGGACCCGAGTCCTCATGGGAGGTATATACTGATTATAAAAAGCACAGTGATTACAGTCTGTGTACTCAATGCCCAGTTGTCAGGGTTCTACAACTGAACAGCCTATTTTACCATTAGTTACTACAATTACTTGAATATGGGAGTGAGCCTATGGGATCTTCTTTATAGAAACTGAAGAATGGAATGAATATGCCATACATCACAAGCTGCAATTCACAGGAATACTGTATATACTGTATATCAGGAGCTACATTTTAATGGCATCTTCAAGTTAACATTTCCCTAATATGTGCTAGGCTTTAAATGAGCTACTATGTTAATATTGATACAATCACAAGATTTTTGTAATGTAGAAACCTGATGAACAAAAGCCAATACTATTATGGAATGACATGTCATCTTTTGCCCAAACCAGACTAATAAATCAGTATTTGTACAGTATTTGCACTGTGGTGAACATTCACCTTGAAAGAACAGATTAGTCAACTAGGCTCTGCACAAAACCTTTTGATTCTAACTTTATTTCTAATAATGATTTTATAAAGCTGAAGTACCACAATGAGTAAGTAGCAATGGTTTCATGATTATCTTAAGATAAGCACAAACATAATCAGTATCATAAGCACAAGTATAAGTATCAAGTATCAGCATTATTAATAGATTGATAGAAAAAGTTAGCATTGCGGGGAATGTGCTTTGCCAGGCAGAATGATGAAATAAGTATGAAATGTAAATGGGGTAAATGATTAAATAATAATAATAATA
>CM044439.1:147195846-147216760 GCA_024363595.1 Xenopus borealis
AAAACCCTTGACCAGAAATAATCAAAGTTTAGTAAATAACCCCCATAGTGGGTGATTTATTCACGTTTCAAATTTGTGATTCTTGGAAATTTAAGTATATTTAAAAGAAAAAAGCTTGATTTTGTTAATTTGCCAAAATAACGACTTGATCACCGTGAAAGCAGGAAAATCAAATTGTTCATTTAAAAAAAAAAATATTTTTGTAAAAATACACCTCCCATTGACTCATATAGATGCTTGCCAGGTTTTAACTGCAACAAGAGTTTTTTGGATTGATTAATCTGGACAGCTCAAACTGAAAACTTGAATCTGAAAAATTCAAGATTGTGTTTTTTGCTGGGTTTTCTCTGAGATAGAATGTAATCTTTCATTTTAATATGTTCCCCTTTGTTCTCCTTTATTGGAGCTTCTGCTATATTTTCGATGCCTAGTGATGGGCGAATCTACCCCATTTCGCTTTGCCAAAAAATTTTCGAATTTCCAGCAAAATTCTCGAATTCGCTGGCGAAAAGGTTTTTTTTTTACGCCAGCAAATTTTCGCCTGGCGAATCGCGGGAATTTGCAGCGAATTCACCCATCACTACTGATGCCAGGTTAAAGTATTATTTCCCCTTTGTATTTATATAATTGCAATACAAAGAGATGAAAATACAGTATCATTATATTTCTGCTGTAGGCAGGCATACAAAGTTGTTGTAAAGGTATTATTGATCTTGTCTCAAAATCCTGCTGGAAGTCCGGTAATCCTCTTACTAGAAATACTAGGAATAAAATGGGAAATGGCTTAGTGACCAATGGGGAATATAGCATTGAGGCTAAGGCCAACAGACATGGCCAAACAGAGCAGAGAGCAGCAACAGGAACCAGCCCATATGTTTGCCTACAGTATACCTGGGGGGAGATTTATTAACATTGAAATTTTTCTCATTGCCACAATTAGAATGTTTTTAAGCAAAAACTGCCAAATTAGAGTTATAGTTAAAAAAATGTGAATGTCTGATATTTATTAAGCTTGCAAATTCATACAGAAGTCAAAGGGAGTTGTCCTTGGCACGATTCAAACCATTTTTTTTATTCGATTTACAAAATGTTTTTGTTTTTTGAACTTGTAAACTGACAAATTTGAGTTGTTTGAGCATGTTGAGTCACAAAGTATTCAAGTTTCATCCACAATTGCATTGAATAGAGTTGTTTTATAGAGACGCAATAATTTTTTCACCAACTATGGATTTGTGGTGAAATTCCGCATTTCCCCATGTGAGAATTTTTTAATAAACTCCCATAAGACAAAATGCCCATTGACTAATGCAGTAGAACAAAAAAGTGACCATAAGACAAAACGCTTGTTCACTTTAAAGCATTTGGAGCGAGAAAAATTGTCGAGCTAGAGGAAATAATACTGTTTTTGCAAAAAAATGTCTGTAGCAAACATTATGCCACCCAAACCAGATGATAGCTCTACATGTGATGCCACCCACATGTGCAGAATGTGTGAGCAAGGAGAAATTATGCACATGTATATCAAAATCAAATATCTGCCTCTCTCTCCACTGCTAGTCCTGGCTACATCAACCATCAACACAATGAAGAATTAATCACCCGTTATTTTCCACCATAGAGGTTCCGCACAGAACGTGTAAGGAATTGTGGGAACTAATCAGGTTGAGCAGAATAGCGAACAGAAGGAAACAGATCCCTTTTTCAGTGTTACATATCTCTGTAATCATCGATTTTTTATAACTAATATAGAAAGTAAAAGTGCTTAAAATTACACTGGATACATTTTGTATTATTTGGGCCGTACAGTTGTTAGTTAAGGGCTTTCCACTGGTCACAGCACTGCTTTGCAAGTCAGTGTTTGCCAATTAAGAGGATGATAGGGGAGATGAGCAGTTGCAATAAAATGATCTTTGTGGCTATCTGGTAATTGTGTGTATGATTGCATGGCCCTTGGCAGTGTGCTAGTGGTACTAATTGCTGAGGTATGGTGTCCCCAGAGAACTCAGCAAGCCATTGCTGTCACCTCCCTAGCTCCAAGCCTTTGTCAGAGAGCTGTAAGTGTTGTGATAAATAATAGCCCTCTCTCTGCACTCCATAATTACTCATTAATAGTAAGAACTGCCCCATGCTATAAGCTAAAGAGACGACATTCCATGCATGTGCCCCATCTGTGTAGGCTTTGCATCGATCTACATTTGCTTTGATGGTTATTCAGCACTATGTTTTAGGCACAAATTAGCTGCAAGTTCTCTTTCCAATCCTCTCCAGAGCAGAGTAGATTATGGGAGGTTTAACCCCCTCTAGTAATAACATCTCACACCGAGGTTAATTCCTTTACCCCAGACATTTAGCATCACATCGAACAGGGTTGCTTTTCTAAAGGATTACTTTTCCCAGTGGGTCCAGTTCTAATCCACTGTCAGTCTGTATCTAATCCTAAACAGAACATGATTTCATTATGTCTGTGGTGACTTCTGAGGGAGATTAATCACTTCCCAATAAAGTTTATAATAATAACCCCATTGCTAATACAGCCCAATGCAACCTGTGGCTCTTGCTTGCCTTGGTAAACTACAGTTCATATTGTGAGTGGGAACTGTAGTCCGATAGACTGCACTTGTAAATAAAACCAGATGTAACTTTAGTGCGGTTTATTGATTGATAATTGAAGCAGGAACAAATTTAAGTGGTAATAAATGTCAGGTGTTTCCTTATAAACAGTGATGAGAGAATTTGTCCCATTTCACTTCACTGAATATTTTGAGAATTTCACACAAAATTTGCAAAACGGCGAAAAAATTCACGAAAAGGGACTTTTGATGCTGCAACCATTTTGACGACAGTGACAATTTCCCGCACTTCAGTTGATGGGCACGCGGTAAATTTTCATCTGCGTCAAAATGGTCGCCGGTGTCAGAATGGTCACCGGCGAAGAAAAACACTCGTTGCCGTCAAACTTTTTATGTCGCCAGTGTCCAGATCAAACTAGAATCCAAAATTGGACATTATATATTATTAAAAAATCACAATTCAATTGATCAGGGACATACAAGCAAAACAACATACGAAAATCCAGATAATACAATTTTTCCCGAATTGCTTGATTTTTTTTAGGGCTTTTCCATGAAAATCCTGGATTTTCTTTAAATTTTTGCTTGAAAAGTCCAAAATAGTCGGATTTTCGGGATAATTCCAGCTCAGACCACAAAAACTTCCAAATAGAGTACCATTGACTTATATACAACCTCGGTAGGACTGAGGTTGGATTGGACTTTTTCCATCCTTGTGGCAAAGTAAAATATCTTTAAAGGTTTTGCTTACTAAAGTCTGAATGCCAAAAACTTGAAAAATTTGAGTTTTTTATTTTCAACTAAAAAGTTGGACTTAATTAAATTTTTCAAGTTTTTGTCATTCAGACCTTAATAAAAAAATCTTAAAGATAAATATTTTACCTTAATGAGAATAAGATCACCTTTACTGCAGTCCTGTAAAAACCTTAAGGTCCTCCGAAAAGGAAACTCCATTCTTCCTTATAAATAACAGTAACCCTGTAAATGTCAGGTACAGTACAGCCTAATGAAAATCAACATGTGCAGGTCAATAGATTTTTATCTCACTGATGACCTGGAGAATTCTTCATGTTCATGACAGGGAAATCTTCTGTTTCTGTTATTTGGGCTTGGATCTGTGACCTAGTTTAGAGGCTTCAGAGAATGTGCATGTGCTCTCTTACATACAGTACACCTAAAAGACCACCCTGAGGCTCAATGAGGGTGAGAACTAGAGAAAACACGTATTTGATATCCTAAATATTCCTGGAACTATAGTTGAATAACTGCTACACTATACAGTACTTGTAACCTTGTTTTGAGCTACAGTAAGTGGACCCTGACCAAAGGTTGCACCTCCAAGAGGGGTCTAACCTGAAAAAATCCAACAACACACCATGTCATATAGAAGTGAATGGAACAGCAGGGATAAAGATTAGGCTAAGTCTTGCAACCAAACAAATATTTGGACAACTGACAAATTCTACCCGCTGATTAGATGATGTGGGTTCCATATAGGGACATCTCAGATTAACAAACTCCTGCTTCCAAATAAGCTTTTTTTGAATCTCAATTTTACATTGACCCCTTCAGTTGGAGGACATCAAACGGCTAAAGCTCACCACTGCATCATTAACAGGAAATATAACCAATGAATTTACTCTTTTACACCCCAATACTTATATTAAGCATGCTGGGGGTTAGTTCTGGACTCAATATGTTTTAATGACACAGATGCTAACAAAAACATTCCTATGAAATACTATCTCTGTGTTATTAATTGCTTTAAGTTTCTTTATAAGCATGTTAACATCATTAATTTTTCCTTACAGACATTGTTGCAATTGCCGATGCGGGTCATATCACAATACTTGCCATCTCTGTGGCCGGAGGATTGATTTTGCTTATTTTTCTGGTGACATGTTTCTTTCTCAGTGGAAGGTAAGAGTCCTCTGAAGACAATGAAGAGCCTAGAGGTGTTTTCTTACTTCATGTTAGAAATAGATAGATGATAAAGATAGATGATGAAGATGATGATGGTAGATAGATAAATAGAGATAGATGATAAAGATAGATGATAGATAGATAGATAGATAGATATAGATTGAGTTTAGGAGTAGCCTTAACTCCTTGAGATCCTAGAGGTGTTGGCAAAATAATGACCTGAAGGCTCCACAAGATTCTTACATGTCAATGTCTTTGCCATTCATAACCTTTGGCCATGATATTGATGCTGTCCTCTATCCACCCTTTAACCTCCAATCTGTTGTTGGCCTACAAATCCCAGCATCCCCATGCAGTTTAATGACAGCTGGAGAACTGCAGGATGGATGGGCTTTATGTGCTTGTACAATTATCACTTATCTTGTTTCTGCCTTCAGCTGAAGGTCTGCCAAGGTAACCTTGCAGAATGTATTTGTTTCCAACTGACTGCCTTATTGATTAGAGTTCACAGGCTAATGATAACTGCAGCTTGTTCAATAAAGCATCTTCATATATTGTTATCAGAAAGCTTGCACACACGGACCAGACAATTTTTTTTAACAACTAAAACTTATTAAGAATTGCAACAGTCATTTATACACCATAGAAACCAATAATTAGGATTATTGTATTCAATGTAACGGCACCTGTTCAATTTCTTCAATTGTTGTGGGTAACGGGCATATGTGATATATTTGATATATTTATTTAATTTGTCAAAAGCAGGTTTATCAATATAAACTTGATGGGAAATGGGAATTTCCAAGTGAAATACAGCTACTGCATACTGATGCATATTCTGTAAATGGCCTTGTAAATTAGAACCACAAGCATACAATTCAAAAATACCAGCATATATTAAATTGACAATTAACTTGGTCTACCTCCATAAAAGCAGATCACATTTTTTCTTTATTTGGGAGAGAATAAAATACATTTTACTACTGCAAAACAAACAAGAGCTCAGTGACATCACATAAGCAATCTAGGCTTGTAAACCTCAGCAGACCAGAGAGTGTTTGGAGTTTGGGAAATCCTGTCTACTTTGTTCAAAGCTGTCACCAGAAATCACAGGGCCCCATAATACCCAGTTGGAAGGTCCATCCCCAAGGAGGGCTAGGCTTTTAGCTCCCAGTCTTGACCATCTGCATCTGGATCCTCCACTGGGACCAAGCCATTGATAGGACTTTTACCAACCCTCCCTGGTTGTAGCCCTGCCTGTTTGGATATCCATACAGCATACACTGTTGGTAAGGCCTGAGGGCTGACTGCAAATTCTCCAGTTATGTTTCTGTACACCTGTGTTCCTTACATTTTTTGTTGTAAACAAACAGGATACATGATATATATTTGTTGTGCCCAGGGGACATTATTAGTAGGGATGCACTGAATTCAACATTTTAGGATTTGGCTAAATCCTGAATCCAAAGATATTTGCATTTGCAAATTAGCACTGTGCCCATGCTTAAAAAATGTTTAACTTTCTTGTTTGTGTGACGAAAAATCACTTAATTTTTAGAATTTGAATTTGGTTCAGTCAGGCACTTGGATTCAGTCAATTCTGCTTAAAAAGGCTGAAAACTGGCCAAATCCTGAACCAAATCCTAGATTTAGTGCATCTCTAAGTATTAGACTGCAGGACAGACATTGTATGCTTAGGAGAAATACTGTAAGAACACACCATCATGCCATTATTCAGAAAAGGACTACAAAAGTATCCAACAATACAGTATATTCAAGATCTATACAAAATCCACCCTCTGGAGGGCAACTTCCATTATTCCTTGATAGCTGCAGGTTGCAGAGCTACAGGTTGAATTATAAGTAAGGGTTGCCAACAGAGATATATTGCCAAAAAGATGTTGTTGAAAAAAAATTGCTTAAAAAATATCATACATAAAAGTAACTGGAATAAGCTCAGCCTCAAAATAAGCATATACTGCTGTCCTAAAGCAATGGGCTGTTTGAATAAATATTGTAACAGGTTCGTAAGCATATGAGGAGAATATGATGCAAATTTAGAATTAACTTTAAAATAAGTCTGGATTAGACAACTGATATTCATCTGGTGCTATAGTAAGGGGCAGGTTTGCTAAGGGTTGAATATTGATAAAAAAAGATAAAAAACTTTAAAGTTATAAAACTTTAAAGGCTATATTCGATCGAAAATGGACCTATTTTGATCGAATAGTTCCGTTTTCGATCTAATAAAAATAGTTCGAATGATTTTTTTTAAAAACTTTGATTTTCCAGAAAAATTTTCAGGAAAGCTTCCAGGAGGTCCACCATAGGCTACAATGGAAATTCGGTTGCTTTAAGTCGGTACTTCGAAATTCAAATTTTCTAATTTTTTTGAATTTTGAATTTGAATTTTGGGCTATTCGAAAACATTTTTAAATTTAAATTTTAATTGAATATTCACTTTGACCCTTAGTAAATGTGCCCCTTAGTGTTTTTGAGTAGATTCGTTCTGTAGTTCAGTCTGTTGGAGGAGATATAATGGCTATAAGCTGTAGAGGCACAACCCAAAAGCTAGTGGGAAGGTCCTATTTCATCTTGCATGTATGAAAATGGATAAGATGCCTCCTGGTTGATACATTGAAAGCGAAACTGAGGTGTCTTTTATGGGAAGCAGTATTGCTTCAAATTCAACACAATACATACAAGGAAAGAGAATGAGTGCCTTATGAAAGTCACGTGCCACAGTGTACTGTATACTTGCTAGCTTAGCATAGAGTTTCCCTAGTAACTTCACCTATATGTACTATTTGTATGTGCCAAAGTCACATAGAAGTGCACAAGACTGAACATTGTATCTGAAGATGCACACATTAACATAATGTTCCATTTTGCTCAGATAACATAATTTTTAACTCCAAAGTGACAGTTAGACTTAGCGGCAGATTTTCCCAGAACCATTCAAATATTTAAATATGAAATATTATTAGCACTAAGGACAAAAATGTGAGTATTTAGAATACAAAATATTAAAGTGTTCCTTATGTATCAAAGTTTTCCATGACTATTTGGAATAAGGCATTAAAGGACATCAACCATAAAAAATATGTTTGCCAAATAAAAGGAAACATAATTCTAAGAAACTTTGCAATATACATTCATTACAAATGTTCTATGGTTTTCAGTTATTTGTATATGAATTGCTATTGAAAGCAGGGTTTATCCCTTTCTATTCTCTGTTTTTGAAACAATGTAAGACAAGCCAATGGATTAACAGAAATATCTTGCTGGAGGAGACTGGCTTTTGCAAAATTATTTGAAAAACGACAAGCAGGAGTTAAGCAAATGCTGTTTTCAATAGAAATAACATTTAATAAATTAATATGTGAAAGTTGCTTATAATTGTGTTCTTTTTTATTAGGCAAAAATATTTTTTTGGGTTGACATGTCCTTTAACAAATCATTCAGATGTTCCATTTATCATGTCAGATTATCACACTTTTTTCCAATTGATCAACTGATTGAATTTGGACAAGTTTGCACGTCTTTTGGCCCATAAGATAAAATATTTAACAAAAGGTTTAACACATTTAGTAGTTTGACTTGTTAAAGTGCCGCAATAAATTATCTCCACATCAAGAACCTTTTACTGTATGTAGATGACTTTCTGTGGAAAAAGATTTGCTAGGGAAATGGGGAAAGATAAAGAAGAAAAGGTTAAAACACTGGCCAAAAATGTTGGGCAACCCAGAGTGAGAAAAATCACTTACCCTGTGATACCCAAATTAGTATACTGTACATGTGTCTACCCAGTGGGTGCAGAGTGGACTTGGGTAATTGAATGCACACTGGTGTCTTCAATATATTATCTATAGTAGGTTAGATTTTTATGGCAGACATGCCCAGGCCTCTTACTGGTGGGTATCCAACACTTTGGACCCCCACCACCACCAGTATTTTAACCTTTACCTCTGCATTTAAAAGTTTTCTACGGGAAAACCTGTTCAACCTTTGATAAATCTGTCCCATACTCTCTCTGTTTTGTGTATGTAGATTATTGTAAGAAAAACATCAGCTGCTTCCTGCGGACATCATTTTGGGGTATAAGAACAATTTTCTGAAATCATCTTCCCCCATTACAGATGGTGCCATACAAAACAGTGGTGCAGTCTCCAAACCAAATGCCACATTTGCTATGTATTCCTAGACTTTATTTTCTCCAAACCCAATTTATGTCTACTAACCACACATTATATCCACACTTACCATAAAATACAGTTTTTTGACCACTCTGTGTTGATATAGATGATCTATATGATTTTTTGTTGAAATTTTTTGTTTTCATTTTTTTAGTCCAGTCCAAGCTTCCCTTTTTTCATCACAACTACATTTCCTGTGTAGCATCTGGCAGTATTAAAACACTGTGGTCCTTTAATTAAAACAAATTATTTTATTTTCTTTCATTTTGTATTGTTTCCTATTTCCATTGTTGGCTCCATTTAGCCCTTCTCACCCTAGTCAGATTAGTTCCTCTTCTCCTTCTCTGTTCCTTTATGGAAACCTATTACTGACTTACAAGGGTGGCCAAACTATTACTGGAGCCCCAGGACAATCACTCTAACTATCCTATACCTTGTGTGTTCTCTGTAGCCTCATCAGTATTCACATTCCAGATAAAATTATTATTTTTCCCAGAATGAAATGCACACACAGTGATTTTCTTCCCTACTCAACCTTGGCCATGTG
Source organism: Xenopus borealis (assembly GCA_024363595.1). Taxonomy (NCBI): domain Eukaryota; kingdom Metazoa; phylum Chordata; class Amphibia; order Anura; family Pipidae; genus Xenopus; species Xenopus borealis. The sequence goes on from CM044439.1 coordinate 147,205,083, forward strand.
GGTTTTTTTTTAATTCTTGAAAAGCCCCTCAAAATTTAGAATTTTTTTAAAAGCAAATATATTTTATTATATTAATATATATTGTTTTATTGGTTGAAAAAATTCACTGTAGAGGGGGAAAAAAGTTGGCAATATTAGTGAATGCCTCCAAAACTGAATTTTATGTCTGGGGGGGCAAAGTTTGTTCCCTACCATGAAATTAAATACATTTTTGTTAAATCTGCCCTTCATTTATACGTTTGTGTTTGTTATCCTTACTTGTCAAACGACAACATGCATCATGATCACAGAAACAATCAATGAGAATATTTTTTTACGCCAGTCTAAAGTCTAAAATTACACCAATATTTTACAGTATTCTAAACCTGGCACAACTCATTATAGTCAATGGGACAATTCAGGCAGCAAACTCAGCTCTTTTTACATCAGAATTTGCTACTCCACTACTCATTACTATTGCCATTATTACACATTATTACAATTACCTGGGATTTTACACAGTCTTCTGTGGCATAGCAATGGTATGGGGGGGTTTTCAGATAATTGATCTTTCTGTAATTTGGATCTTCATACCTTGCCTATTATAAAATCATGTATCATTAAATAAACCCAAAAGGATTGTTTTGCCTCCAATATGGATTTATTATATCTTAGTTCTGATCAAGTACCAGGTACTGCTTTACTTTTACAGAGAAAAAGGAAATTGTTTTAAAAATGTTGGATAAAATGGAGTCCATGGAAGAAAGCCTTCCTGTAATTGGGAGCTTTCTGGATAACAAGTTTTCGGATAATGGATTCCATACCTATAGTTAGAGATAGTATATCCCCAAAAAACTAAAATACTTTCACTGTGGGGAAAAAATTACATTCCTAGAAATAATTTTTTGATATATCTGCCAAGGAGCATTTACTTTATTTATGGGATAAGGTATAGTATATTGTATAGAATAATACAATTGCAATACAGGGTAACAAGGTTGAAGGTCACTTGCATTTCATATGGGTTTATTGAAACTGAATTAAGTTATATAAGGTATATTAAGGTAGAGATATATTATTTTGGTGTAAATTGGTCTAAAATAAGATGCATTTATAAAATTTCATTTGTTAAGCTTCCATGTCAAATCACAGCATACATTATAATCACATACGCAATGCAAATAATTGTTACGGCAATGTAAAGTCCAAATTGACCCCTATTATCCTACACTGCTCTAAACCTGGCACAACTAATTATAGTTAATGAGACAGACTGAGGCAGCAAAGGATTTCTGGTATGAAAACTGGTACAGGTACGAGACCTGTTATCCAGAATGCTCCTTAACTGTTGTTTTCTGGATAATGGATGTTCCCATAATTTGGTTCTTCATACGTTAAGTCTACTAGAAAATCATGTAAACACTAAATAAACCCAATAGGCTGGTTTTGTTTCCAATGAGGATTAATTATATCTTAGTTGGGATCAAGTACAAGCTATTGTTTTATTATTACAGAGAAAAAGGAAATCATTTTAAAAAAATGTTGATTATATGGATAAAATGGAGTCTATGGGAGATGGTCTTCAATAATTTAGAGCTTTCTATATAATAGGTTTCAGTATAACAGATCCCATACCTGTATCAAATGTCAATGCAACTTTTTGTATTTGGTCTTCTAGCTATCGACTATTTTCAGATGAGAATTTTATTCTGCACTATGTATTGGTATAGACATTTTTACAGTATTCAACTATACAAAAGCTTTTTAGATATTTTTTGTTTGGATATGTTGTACACATACAGTACGTTGTGTATCAAGGAATATTTTGTTGAAGACATTTCACTGTAGACTTTTGAACAAGATGCATTGCGAATATAGGGAATAATGTACTCCCTATTGAATAGTATTCGGATATTAAAAATCACAGAGGAAATCATATTAACCATATTAAAGCTGTAGACCAAGTGCTTTTTTTTTTTTACAGATCATGGAACTTCAAGTTGACTAATATCCTAATATTTAAAAAGCAGGGGTGCATCATTTTGTGCAATGCAGCCTAAACCCTACTCCCAAATTTTGCAGAATCCTGGCTTTAAAATGGATTATGCTGAATTAGGGAGAAGGTTGAGAGTTCCCTGGTATCTTGGTTTTCACATGTTCTGGAAAACCAGGATGCTGGATGATGAGTCCAAAGCCTGGACAAGAACATACTGTATGCAAGTATTTTTTTTTCACTTATGTATAATACATGTGATTTTAGGTAGTTCTTTAAGAAGCTGTTTAGATAATTTGGAAATGCATTTGATATACGTCTCAGCAGACTCCGTAAACTCCAGTTAAATTGTAGATAGAAATGAACCTAATGGCATTAGAGAATCCACAATCCAATGCACTTTGAGCACTCATGGGTTTTACACCATAGACCAATGTGTGTTTTATTTTTAGATCCGTTTATATGCGTTCCTGCTGCGGTTCTAACCCACCTCACCCTGATCCAAAAAAGAACCGTGGGTACGCGCCCTTAATGATGTAAGTCCTGCATTACTTATTATCACAAAAGCTACAATAAGCGCATCCTTACAATGGTAACTGCGACTTTTTGCTAAGGAGGGAACTGTTGATTTTATTTTATGAGTACATAACGTGGCTGTCCCATTACTTCATCACTCAATCAGTTTCTAGGTGGTTAGAAGCAGATACGTATATTAGCAAATCGTGCCCTGTTATAAGGGACAATTCTGCAGTAAATCGATTATACTGTCTGTTCATCTCCTCTCTCTACATTCTCATTAATTCTGTGCCATAAGTAGATGTTACTTGTAGAGATATGTTACTTGTAGAGATATTTCTCACTTTCTCGATCAGAGCTATAATAGCACCTTTCAGAACTTTCCCATGTTCAGATTTTTCCCTCATTGGTTCACAACACCAGTTACTATGCCAATCTGTCATGGCTCAACCTTGCTAGCTCTCATTATCAATATTGTCAGCCTATAATTCAGTGAATAGCACATTCTGTTACCATTATAAATCAAAGGTTACACCTTTCCCTCCTTAAAGCACAGAGCCATGCACCAAGGTGCTAACAAAGTGGCAATATAAACTGCATTACATCAGTCGAGGCAGTATTTATTTTTATTAACATGTATTTAAATAGCGCCAACATACTGTATTTGGTTTGCCTCTTTTCAATAATGATTTATTTCAACAACATGTGTTGCAGTCATCTTGTCATGGCACAGGAATGGGACCTGTTATCCAGAATGCTCAGGACCTGGGGTTACCCGACAAAGGATATTTCTGTGATTTGGATCATCATACTGTACCTTAATTCTACTAGAAATCATATAAACATTACATGTGCCCAATAGGTTGGTTTTACTTCCAATAAGGATTAATTATGTTTTAGTTGGGATCAAGTACAAGGTACTGTAAAAAAGGAAAATTTTAAACATTTGGATTATATAGAATCTATGGGAGACGGCCTTCCTGTATTTCAGAGATGTCTGGATAATGGGTCTCTGGATATTAGATCCTTTACCTGTATTAGCTATAAATTACATCATAATATCTTTTGAATACAGTACATCTTTCCTGATCATATAAATGCAATATCTGCTGAATTTTTGATACCTGCTTGTAACTATCCTTATATTAATATTTATATAATCCTTTTTAATAACAATAATTTAAGAAATAGTTCTTTATAGGTATCGCCTGTATTACAACCATTCACTTCCCTCTCCGTTATCGGGGATTCATGCCTGAAGTCTGGTTTAAACCCAATAGGATTGTTTCTCCACCAATAAGGATTAATTATTTCTTATTTGGGATCAAGTACAACATAATTTTCTATTACTACATAAAAAAAAGAAATGTTTTAAAATTTTGAATTATTTAATTGACACGGAGTCTATGAGTAATTACCTTTCCGTAATTCTGAGCTTTCTGGATAATGGGTTTGCAGAGAATGGATCATATACCTGTACAATGTTCTTTATCACTTTTTCCCTTTTACTCTGATTTTCATTTTTAATTTTCTGTCTGTCCAATCTCTATTTTCCTCTCCTGTAGATTGTCAGCCCTGAGAATTCTCTGGCCCAATTGGTTCCCCTTATTTCTGGAGAATTAAAGTAGTTTATTTTGCATTACTTGTTAATAAGTTTCTATATTTATCGTTATCACGGAACTTTAAACGAAAAGAAACCTATTAAAAGCCCATGCAAGCAGAATGAAAATGAACCAGCACATAAAGACAAATGCACCAAACCAAGACCATATGCTACAGGTCATGGACTTGCTGTATACAAATAATATATAATGAGCATTCCAAGTGACATTGTAGATTATAAAGTACTATCAAAAGTATATAATGTGCATTCCAAGTGACATTGTAGATTATAAAGTACTATCAAAAGTATATAATGTGCATTCCAAGTGACATTGTAGATTATAAAGTACTATCAAAAGTATATAATGCGCATTCCAAGTGACATTGTAGATTATAAAGTACTATCAAAAGTATATAATGTGCATTCCAAGTGACATTGTAGATTATAAAGTACTATCAAAAGTATATAATGTGCATTCCAAGTGACATTGTAGATTATAAAGTACTATCAAAAGTATATAATGCGCATTCCAAGTGACATTGTAGATTATAAAGTACTATCAAAAGTAGCTACATTTAAAAGGCCAATTCCTATGGGTATATGAGGATAGTGGCACCACCCAAGACAAATTACTGACATGCAGACAGAATACAAACATGTCAGTCTTTTCATACCCAGGTCCAATTTTACATTCTAGTTCATTGCAATGAATTAGTACTGAAGGCTGACAGTTCTGACCTAATGGTAAGAGGCAAGCAGAGGAAAAATCAATTTCCCAGTAGAGACAGGTCTCATTAACAGGCAGTGAGAACTGATTAACACCTCTATGCTGTCCTGCTGTGGTTGCAGGAGCTTTAATGTGCCAATATTATGATGTGTAATGAAATATCACACTTAGTAGTTTTTGCTGAGCTTGTATCAACTACATTGGTCAGTGCAAGAAGGAAAGAGACACGGCTGCTAGTAAATTGGCAAGCAAGGTGTATTTAAGAGTAAGAAGGGCTTGAATTGTGGCCATGTCTGTGTTGTTTTTGCAATGTATGGGTCAATAAAACTCTTCCAGCTTTTGTAAGTGATCTCAAACAGGTACCAGCACTCTCAGCACATTACAGTTACATGCCTGATGTCATCCATATTTTACAGGATCTTTAAACAATGGGATATGAATTCACATATTGCATATTCATATTGAAATATTATGCTATAATAATATCATTTGTACAGGACAATTAATAATAATAATGGGATCTGTTATCCAGAATGCTTAGGACCTGGGGCTTTCCAGATAAGGGACCTGTCCATAATTTAGATCTCCTTGGCTTAAGTCTACTAAAAAACAATTTAAACATTAAATAAACTCAGTAGGATTGTTTTTCCTCCAATAATGAAGGAAGTTAGGATCAAGGACAAGGTAATGTTTTATCATCTCAGAGAAAAGGGAAATTGTGTTTAAATATTTGAATTATTTGCTTTTAATGGAGTTCATGGGTTTCCAGATAGTGGATCCCATACCTGTACTTGTACCATAGATATGGTTTACATATTAAAAGCATATATTACTATAAGCATAGTTGCAAATATATCAGAAGTATGTAGAAGCACTCACATATACATAGTGATATTTAAGGGGTAATTTACTGCGACTGCTGACAGAAGAGCAAGACCACTAATGGGGGGCAAAAGTGCCCACATGCTCTAAGTTTTGGAGTGCAGAGACTTGCATCATTTTGGAAAGGGCAGAGAGTGAGGATTGTGTCTGCTTTTTCAATGTGCACCCTACCCTGCAGGTAGTAAATAAACACTAAAGTATCTCAATGACTGAGGTTAGAATGTCTGTACACTTAGTCCCTACTCTGGGCAATTGGTACCCGGAAGCCTGAAACTGCTCAGCTAAATATCTTAACTATCTGTCACTCCTAGAGTGACCTACAGTATGAAGGTGAGTAGCCTATCCTTACTAGACATGACCTGTCTATGTTCCACTTGAGCTCTGCCTGCCTGCTTAGGCTGGAGCAAGCACAAGAGGGACCTGGAGCACATGGCTCACAAGGGTTTTATACTTTACCACAGTGCCATCTACTGGTCACTGTGTGAACACCAAGGGGCATAGCTTAAAGAAGGATAAGGAAATAGTTCCCCCTCCTAACTGTATTTTAGGACCCAGTTAGGTGTCTATACACTAGGGGACTGCCTGCTAAATAATTCTGGGGAACTAATTTACCAGTCCCCTACAATTTAAAAACTAATGGACGAGATTCAATTTGAGATGCAGTTCAGTTCAGAAAAACTTATCTCAAAGTTTTATCACATAAAAACTTTATTGAAGTCCCCTATTCTCTCAGGTAGGTTTCCATATTGATGTCCACCCAGGAACATCCCATTTGATAACATTTAGTATGGCTTTCTTCTTTAAGTAAAGGTAATTGCTTTATTGATGAAATTCAGCCATTGTGGGATGGAGGGGCTTAACCTATTCATGTAATGCATTATATTTATTTTTTGTGACTTAGAAGAAGAATGTTCTAAAATCCTAGCTTTGTTAAGAAGAATTATATTATTGATCAGGCCCAATAGACAAATTGCAATAGAGGTTACAGGCATAACAATCAATGAGATATGTTTTGTACCATGTAAAATAAATTAGTTTCTTTCATCTATGCAAACAAATACACTTTCCCCTAGTCCAAAGAGTTGCTAAACACTACCTACAAATACACCAGAACAGAAAGCTTATTTTAAACCATCCTTACATTCAAATATACCCAATCCACAGGTCGTGGCCACTAGCCCAAAGGAAAGCCACAAGGGAAACTTTTATAGCATTGATGTATTATAATTATTAACAAGAATTTATAGGAACATAAAATAAAGAAAATAAACCTCTATATTAAAATGCACATAGAGACTAACACTGGAGGTAAGGCAAGCCCTTTTTTAATAGGAAATGGGTTTTGAGTTGGCATTAGTTATTGAACAAGTGTCATTTTTTTATATTGTTAACAGGTATGGATTTTGTTATCTGGAAACCCGTTATCCAGAAATTTATATAAAATAATTCAAATTTTAAAAAATAAATAATTTCCTTTCCCTCTGTAATAAAACCTTATCTTGTACTTGATCGCAACTAAGATACAATGAATCCTTATTGGAGGCAAAACAAGTCTGTTGGGTTTAATTGATGTAAATTATTTATTTAGCAGATTTACAGATAGCCCCTTATCCATATTATACCTATTCTGGATAATATGTTCCCATACCTGTATAAAGAATGATTATACAGAGCCTGGGGAAAGTAATTGAAAACCCCATTTTTTACATATTCCTACATTTATGTTTTTAGTGCTAGTTTGCTTGCTTTAGGTTGTTTGGGGAGTTTTAATTTGACCTGCAATTTGTTGTAAGATTTGCTTAATTTGTGTGATTGAAAGAGTGGCAAGAGAGGGGAGGACTGGCTGGTGAGATGGACAAACCTGGTAGTAGATAGTGGATTATTAATGCAATTACAGGGACAAAGTGGCATAGCAGATGGTCAAGTGTGTGAGCGTGGCAGTTACCAGTGGGGTTATAATAGTACGCAAGTTTGCCATATTATCATTATTATCAAACTATTATTCATTTTCCTTGCTGGGATTAGAATAGTGGGGCTAGTAACTTCAAAATATTGACAATACTTGGGGTTGTAGGTCATGATGAGCAATATTTTAGTTGAATGCACCCAAATGCTATTGGGAAGAGGCTCTGAAGAGAGAGCCTTTAGAACGATTACAGTGAAGTATAAGTATGAAAATTTTATAAAAATCAAAAATGAAATCAAGGGCATCATATGTGGCTCATCGTCAGAGGTCATATATAGAGGGGCAGAATCATTAGCATGACCTACTCTCTTATCATCTCTCTATGGGTCACCTTCTCACTCCTTCCTCCCCCTTCTTGTTCTGGTTGTTTTGTCTTCACTGAAGCCTTGCAGATGGGCTCTGGGCAGTGAAGCAGCAGGGAGTTATACACTTTTGATTGCAATCATCTGGTGCTTGTTTCCAATAGAGATGGACAGATGCACATGGCTTGTTAGAACTGAGGACCCTATAGTAGCCACCATGAAGAAGATCACATGATTATTTGTCTTTCACATAGTATCATTTAAGCACAAGGTCTTTATTGCACATTTCAATATTTTATATGCTAAATATAATGAAAAATAATGCATTTTCTCTCAGCATTATTAAGAAATACATTACACTGTGATTTCTCACCATGCCACCAAATATCCAGTTCCATAGTTCAGGTCTTGGTACTCAAAATGCCGTAATACATGATATCTCTCCAAACAAAAGAGCTGGATACTGAAGTGCTTAAATAGTGTTTTTTTATGTAGAGCAACCACTTATATGGGATTAAAGTTAAAAAAAATTATTTATAAATGAAGTTATTCTGGAGGTGTGTCTTGCAGTATCCCATGTGTTTGCAGGACAATCAACAACGTCTACCAGTCCTGAAATTAAAACTTTTTTAACCAATCTAATACATTATATATATATATATATATATATATATATACTCTATATATGTTAATTTGTTTGTTTAGTGGCCCATTTATAACTCACAATATTATTCAAGAGTGCAAAAGTGATAATTTAAAAGCACTTGGGACCAGAGAGTGCAATGCAGCCCAGTGCTTACTGCCTGCCATGGAGCTGAATGACATGATAGACAGGGGACAGCTCAAAGGGCATCTACATAACAGCGACTTTCAAAAGAAGATCAAAACAAAATGTTCAGAAGTTACATCAGTAATTCTTAACACAAAATATTAACTGCCTCAAATAGAACATGATCAAGACAATAGTAAAGTAGTGGTCTATGGAACCATCAAGTTCATGTCTAGAACTGGACTTATCAGGAAACTATGGAAAATATGAAAAAGATTGTTCTTGCCAAGATTGTCCAAAGAACAAAAAGGACAACTATTACCAGAGGTAACAAGTTAGGGACCACTGTGTGGGGTTTACCTTGACATGGTATGGTGGCTTATCAACATTGTGATCATAACTTTGTAACAAAAAAACCCTGTTTTGTAAACTTGTGCACTTGCATTTATACTGAATTATTTATGAAACAGGAAACCAGGGAAGTGCATTAAAAAATAGTACTTCCCTTATATTTAAATATATTTAGACTTTTGAGTGCTCCCACAACTCCCCGAAATTGTAAATTGCCAAAGTCCCACAAAAAGCTAAGGTCCAAAGGAAAGCATTCAACCAGAAATCATGCTTGAATATGTGAATTACACACATAAGATAATAATAGTGTTTTAAGGTGTAACAATAAAAATGGACCCAAACGCAATCTTATAGTTTACAAGCAAACCCACAGAAAATAACTGCTTCTGTGGGGTTGGTAAAAAAAGTCCAAAACATACAGTATGATGAGGGAGGTCTCCCATCATCAGTAAGGCACTAAGATAGAAAAGAAGATATATGAATAATTGCAAATTCAATTGTATTAAGAGTACCTTTGGAAAATCTATTGTAAAAAATCCAGAAATTTAAGTTTATCGTTCAGAATGACAGCCAACTGAAACATACAGCTGAATATACATTGTAATGATTGAAGAACAGAAAGGCTTTGGCGTAGCTGAGTGTCCAATTCCGAGTCACCACATAAATCAGCTATTTTTCGCATGACTTGAAGATTGATTTCCATCAACCCAAGGAACTTGACAGAGTTTAATCATGTTAGCAAAGAAAAATGTTCAAATATTGACAAATCTGGGTTAGCGAAGTTGACAGAGACTTGTTCCAACAATCTTACAACTGTAATTGATGACAGAGCTGAACAAAACAAATTATCAAGTTTAGAAATGCTGTGGATGGAAGCTCACAATTCAACATGAAACTGAAAATAATGTTGGATACTTACAGCTGAATTTACAAAAAGCTAAAATCAGGAAAACTTGATTGCCAAGATCATAGTGTCCCATTTATTTTTATAACTTCAACAGTTTAAAATATTATGAAAAATCTTTTGAATCTTGAGATTTTTCCACTGATAAGTATGAAAGTTTTTAGTTTGGAAACTAGAATTTGAAGAAATCAGAGATTGCTTTTTTTGCTGCATTGTTCTCTAATAGTGTAAATATTTCAATATAATATTGTAATAAATAGGCCCCTTAGTGTAGTGTTTGCAAAGAACATAGAAATACAAGTATAGGCAGCTAACCGACATACCCCTTACAGCCCTTTGAACAGGTCATGTCACTGAAACAATGTTTTGGAATTGAACCACAGTTTCTTTGACAACAAAATTGAAATTTCAGTTAAAGCATTACTTTTTCTAGTTCAACATACTTTTCCAGGGGTGTTGTAATAGGCTATTGTCCAAGGATGATGTTTTTCAATTACTTTGGCCAAATTGACAGAGTTTAATTTTTTTTCTCTCAGTCTAAAAGAAGCTTTTTATACTCTGAAGGCAAATATTAGATTTTGCCAGGTCTAAGCTTTCAAACCAATCTCAGTGCCATTTTGATTGACATGGATACTGAAATCCTTTGATAAATAAGGCAAAGGGAGGAAAACTTCAAAATTGCATTGAAGTGCATTGTAGAAAAAATGTATTCCCTTTGAGGGGAAGGGGAAGTAGGCGTAACTTGAAAATAGCTACTACTAGGTTTCTTCTTTACAGCTCTCAATGTTCTCTTAAATATGAAGAATTTAATATAAAGATAAGTGTGATAACACACACCTCTAAATTGACACAAAATAATGCCAGAAAAATAGCATAGGTCCAAGGCTGGATATCCAAAAGATGATGTCCAAGTCTAATTGTATTACTGGAACTATGGTGTCTTACCTCTATCTTTCTCCAGTATTATCCAGTATTTCACATTGTTTATTGGGTTAAGTTGCATAAATAGTTTTTTAATGGGTAAAACAGCTGTGTTGTCTGATTTACTAAGCTACAACTTTTTTTGGGTCGGGCTCCTTTTTTAAAAAATCCACAGATACTTTATGGAATTTATTATGGGACAAAACTGCATTCATTCCAAATTCTCCAGCTAAACCCTCTTCACTTAAATCACTTAAAAGTCAATGTGGTTTTAAAAGTTTTCATGTATTTTTGGTGCTGGCTTTTGGAAACAATGCGAAAAATTTGCCATTTTCGTGACCGACATCTTTTCCCGTTCATGCTTTTTCAGTTTGGATATTTTAATAAATTTCAGGACATTTGTGGGTTTTAGAAAAAGTGAGTTTAGTCATGGTTTATTAAACCTCTAAGACAACTAAAATTGACCTTTTATAAAGAGGCCTCTAAGTGCTAAGTATTAAGAGACAAGAGGAAGGAGGTCCCTGTCCGTAAAAGTTTTTGGTGGCAAAACCATCCCTGTATTATTGACCATGGCCATTTCAGACAATTCATGATTACAATAATATTAAATTATTTGCAAACATATGAAATAATATTTTACCAACCATCTGTTTGTTTTGGCTGATCCGCAACTTATTTTCTCAATAAACCATGCTCAGTGTGATAAAGCGAGGAAGAAGGTTTATCTCTTTAGAAGGTGTAGCTGATTAGGGGGACAATTTAACA
>CM044439.1:147219234-147236819 GCA_024363595.1 Xenopus borealis
ATTTTCACTTCAACCCTTGATAAAGGTACTTTGGCATCCTGCAGTACAAAATATCAGTTGATTTAGTCATCAGAATGGCATAGTCTCTGTTTATCTAAAGTGCAGTCACATTAGCAGTCATAGACCATCCATTGTTAGTAATATGATTTCACAAAATAAAATAACAACATATATATTACTGTGGGTGTCACAGGGGTGAGGAACATTTGCAGAGTCACTGAACTGAATCTCAGAAAACAGAGATACAAATGGACATTTCTGTTACTTTAATGTCAGTTTGTGTTTTTACACATTACAGAAATTAATTGGGCTACAGGGAGACACTGGGGTGGTATGAAGATGCAGAAAGCATTAAACTGATACTAATAGACCTCCCCCCCATCCAAATGGAAAGCTCATCTTGTTAAACACAAATCAGGCCTTAGGAGTAAGTTGTGGTTTTGAGACGTTCATGTGAAATCTTTCTCGGTATATCCACTGCTGAATAGGAGACGGGCGAGAGATCAAAAAGAGAAAACCAACAGACTTGGGAATGAGCTGCGGCAGTGTTTTTATAGACATTCCCTAGCATTACTGTATCATGTATTATGTATAGATTCTGAGATGAGTGATGTTTTGCTGTGCCCTTGGGTAGAGAAAAGGGAAAATCCAAATTGTAGAATGCTGAAGTGCCCCATTCCTGCAGATTACTACATACAGCTCCATAGAGGTTACTCATCAACACCTGACACACTTAGGAATAAAATGTACAGTATCACTGCATTCTTCATATTCAGTTTTACTTTGTTATCATTCATACGATTGCTTTGTGCTAAGCTCTGCACTCACACTATAGAGTACCTGCAAATTAAAAGTTCAAAATTGAATGGTAATGATATAGTACAGTATACTGTATGACTAAAGTACAAGGTGTAGGTATAATAAAAACTCAATCAATCAAATCAAAAGCAATACTGGGATGTAGTGCCACATCTGAACCAAATTTGCTTGGTGATTTGTATATCAAAGGGGTGGTTCACCTTTAGGTTAACTTTTAGCATTCATTAGAATGGCTAATTCTAAACAACTTTTCAACTGGTCTTTATTTATTAAAGGGGTGGTTCACCTTCAAACTTTTGGTATATTGTAGAAGGGCCAATTCTAAGATACTTTTCAATTGCTCTTCATTATTTATTTTTCATAGTTTTTTAATAATTTGACATTTTCTTCCATTTCTTTGCAGCTTTCAAATGGGGGTCACTGACACCATCTAAAAACAAATGCTCTGTAAGGCTACACATTTATTGTTATTGCCACTTTTTATTACTTATCATTCTATTCAGTCCATCCCCTATTCATATTCCAGTGTCTTATTGAAATCAATGCAGGGTTGCTAGGGTAATTTGTACTCTAGAAACCAAATTGCTGACACTGCAAAATAGAGAGCTGCTGAATAAAAAGCTAAATATCTATAAAACCACAAACAATAAAAAATTTAAACCAATTGCAAATTGTCTCAGAATATCACTCTCTACATTATACTAAAAGTTAACTCAAAGGTGAACAACCCCTTTAATAGTTTTTGAATCATTTGCCTTCTTCTTCTGACTCTTTCCAGCTTTCAAATTGGGGTCACTGACAAATCTAAATTAAATGTAAGGCTGCACATTTAGGGCATTAACTGAAAGGAAAACCCCAAATTGTATGATTTTTTCTGACGTTTTCCCCAAATGGCTTAAATTCTAAATTCTAATTGGGATAGGGACATCTCCCACTGACTTATACATGACCTCAACTGGTCTGAGATGGCAGATTTTCAGATTTGGACTTTTTGCAACATCAGAATATAATACATCTTGGAAAATTAGTTTTTGCAACAAAAAGCCCGACCATAAAAAATTGAGGCTTTTCAGTATGGAATAGACACCTCGTGTGTTCCCACTATTGCGTGGGACCTAATGAACAAGAGCCCTAATTAAGTATAACTGGTGTTACTAATAGCAAATACCAGGGCAGGAGCTATGGAAACTTAACAAAAGACTAAAGAAGCAATTCAGGCAACAGTTAACTGTATAAAAGCTCTGTTAAAAAAAAGGCCAACTAAATTAATCATGGCCTTTAACGGGTTTTTGTTGTAGATTTGTTCTCTGTCTTTATAATGCAGTTCCTTCAAGTGAACAGAATATCCCCAAGTACTGGTTTCAGATATAAATGTTGGTGTTTCTTGCAGACATTGTGGTTATATCAAAGCCAAGCAAGACCCGGATGAAGACAAAATGCAGTTTCAGCATGGAAGAGGTAAAATATAAGTATTCACAGCAAAATCAATATGAACCTCTAATGCATTACAGGTGTAAGACCTGTTATCCAGAATGCTCAGGATCTGGGGGTTTTTCAAATTACAGAAATGTCCTTAATTTGGATCTTTAAGCCTTAAATCTACTAGAAAATCATGTAAACATAAAATAAATCTAATAGGTTGGTTTTGCTTCTGATAAGGATGAATTATATCTTAGTTGGTACAAGCTACTGTTTTATTATTACAAAGAAAACAAAATAAATCATTTTTTAAAATTTGGATTCTGTGGATAAAGTGGAGTCTACGGGAGATGATCCCTCTCTAATTTGGAGCTTTCTGGATAGCAGGTGTTAGGTTCTTTCGACAGACCCTTGATATCAAAACCAACACTGCAAGGCTGTTTGGAATGTGCACAAGCTTTAAGTTTAAGCTTTAAATGGGAATTCAACCCCGCCAGCACTAAACCCCTCCCACCCCATAGGCCCCTCCCCTCCTCCCCCAGGCCTACCCCCCCAAGCTATTTCCCCTATCTTGCATATTACCCCAAAGCGCAGGTCCCATTGTGCGGGGTCGCTATCTTCCTCCACAACACCTTCTTCCATCTGCGCTTGGCGGAGCTTGCGCAGTAAGACGCATTTGTACTACTGTGCATGCACTCGAAGTTGACGAAGTTCACCGATTGAACTCCATGAACTTTGGCCGCATGCGCATTGTACAAACTGGCAAATGCGTACTCAAAAGTGCCAACGGAAGAAGGAAGATGACCCTGCACGAAGGGACCTGCGCTTTGGGGTAATGTACAAGTTAGGGGCAATAGCCATGGGGGGGAAGTAGACAGGGGGAGGAGGGGCCTATGGGGTGGGAGGGGTTTAGCGCCGGCTGGGTTGAATTCCCCTTTAAAGGTGCAGCTCATGGAGAATACTGTGCAATTGATTAAACATTAATTAAATGTCAATGGGAGTTTGCCTTCCTGGAATTTGGAACTTTCTGGATAATGGGTTTCCGGATCATGTATTGCATAACCTCATATATCATGTTAATGTACCAATATTTTTTCAACCTTTTTTCAAACTCTGCATACAATATTTTATTCTTGTAGTCTTGCCATTACACAAGTGTTGGGGTGAGTGCTGTATATCCATATCAGAATATAGGCGTGCCAATGCCAAATGGGTATTTGCCAAAAGGCATGTTTATTTTTGGCTTGCAACAAAATTCAAAGCAACATATAGATTTATTTAGTGCTGTGTGAATTCACTCTTCTTGCAATGATTTATGTTGCCAGTAAAGTTGCCGGGGAGTAGGACCTACATTCACCCTCACACCTACGAAGATCCTAACCAGGCTGTGCGGGACTTTGCAAAAGAAATTGACGCGTCTGCTATTCGGATTGAGAGAGTCATAGGTGCTGGTAAGTGAAGACTCTTTCTCTTTCCACCCACATAGCTTACACTTTGCCAGTCTGTTTGAACTGACCTGATGTGAGTGAAGTTGAGTTTTTCTGGTATTTTTTTCTAACATTTTTGAAGGCCTGGTATTTTATTTTACTTTCCCGCTAGTTAGTTCTGTATGTATTCAGTTTTCCCAAGGGGTATTTTCATCAGAAAATATTCACTTGCCCTTAGGTGGCATAACCACTAGTGCTGGGTGAATTTTTCCGCCAGCCATGGATTCATGAAGAAATTCTGTATTTCACCATCTGTGAATTTTTTTTGCAAAACTGGAAAAATTTGCCAAAAATCTACAAAACAAAAATGTTGGTGTAAGAAAAAACACTCATTGATTTTAATGCATTTGGACAAAAAAGTCGCAGATACAAAAAAAGTTGGCACAAGAAAAAGCTCCCAGTGACTTTAATGCATTTGGGGTGAGAAAAACCATTGTGGGCGTAAAAAATTGGCGAGTGTAAAAATAAATTTGATGCCTAATAACTGTAATGCATTTTGAGAAATTTTTGCCGTTTAATGAATTTTTCGGCATAGTAAAATGGGACAGATTAGTTCATCACTAATAACCGCAATATCCAGCGGAATGTCAACAAATTTTTTTGTCCTTGAACTACTCATGATTTGGAACTGCATGGATATTACTCAGTATTACTCAAATGCTTTATCCCGTAAATATTTGAAAGTTTGGCGTCATGACGCCAGCGCGCACGCGCCTTTAATATGCGGAAGTGCGCGCCGCGCGCGCATTAGGAAGACTGGCAGCAGGGAGAGAGGAGCGGCGCGGCGGGCGTCACCGCCGCACCACTAGACCACCACGGTAAGATTTTCTCACATCCTGATCTCAACCCAGAACTCCTAACTCGCATCTCCTCCTGCCTGTCCACTATCTCTACCTGGATGTTGCAACGCTACCTTAAATTAAACCTCCCTAAAACAGAAATGGTTCTCTTTCCTCCAACTAACACCAGTAACATCCCTGAAGTATCCATCATAGTTAACAATTCCATTATCACCCCATCTCCCCAGGCCCAGTGCCTGGGGGTTATCCTAGATTCTCCCCTGTCATTCACTCCTCATATCCAGTCACTTATTAAGTCATGTCACTTCCACCTAAGGAACATATCCAAAATACGATCATTTATCACTCAAGATGCTGCCAAAATTCTTATTCACTCTCTTGTCATATCACGTCTAGACTATTGTAACTCTCTCTTAATTGGCCTTCCCCACCAGAGACTGTCACCTCTCCAGTCCATAATGAACGCTGCCGCGAAGCTCATATACCTCAGTAACCGCTCCTCCTCTGTCACGCCATTCTGCCAATCCCTGCAGAATTAAATTCAAATTAATGACCCTGACATTCAAACTTTATAACTCTGCCCCTCCCTACATCTCTGAACTCATCTCTAAATACTCACCCAACTGCTTACTACTCCTCTTCTGACCTGCTACTTAATAGTTATCTCATTACCTCCTCACATGCTCGCATTCAAGAGCTGCACCCCTCCTCTGGAATTCTCTCCCATGGTCTGTCCGTCTTTCTCCCAAGCTTTCTGCTTTCAAGAAATCTCTTAAAACGTACTTATTTCGAGAAGCCTACCCTCACTCTTAACTACCAAATGCAACACTACATACAGTACCACATTTCTCACTCACTTAATTTGATCTTGCCCTTTCCCACACCTTATGT
Source organism: Xenopus borealis (assembly GCA_024363595.1). NCBI lineage: Eukaryota > Metazoa > Chordata > Amphibia > Anura > Pipidae > Xenopus > Xenopus borealis. The sequence continues at coordinate 147,224,651 of CM044439.1, forward strand.
ATAACTCCCTTACCTTTAGATTGTAAGCTCTTTCTGCATAGGGCCTTCCTCACCTTTTGTACCGGCATTGATTGTGATTGTATGTAACTCCATATGTATGTAATTCATGTCATCTAGTTGTATAAATACATGTGAATAATAATAATTATGGATAAACAACCACCCCAACAAAGAAATGGGGGGACCTCCCTAATCATGATGCAAGTTCACTCACAGATCTCCAATGACACACTTAGAATGACACCCCACAGCTTGGCCTCACCAGGCCCTGTATAGTTGTAGGGTCTGCTACCCCTTTAGTTACTCCACTGCATATAGAGTTTATATGCCACTGCACTTTGCAACATTCTGTAGTCTAATGCCTCGTTTCTGTTTTACTTTGCAGATATGAATACTATTCAGTTGCAGAGTTGCAGTTGAATTGATAGTATAGAAATAAGTCAGTATACACTAAAACATAACTCAGTGCTGTTTTTTTCCTGGGTACCTCCCTCGTGCTATCCCTGCAATTGGCTGGAGCCCTAGTGCTTAGCCTACTGTGAGAGATCAGGTAAACTGACTTGGCCACAGTTGGCGAATGACAGTGAATACACATTAGAACTACACTTCTACAAGGGCTATTCAGCTATGCAGCATCCTGAAATTCCATTTTATTGTTGTTAGAAATGGATAGTATGCCAGGAAGCATGCTGCATGGTTACACATTAGTCATTGGGCATTTTTCACAGCCACTTCTCCTGCACAAAATACATTGACCTTGTCAAGAGCCTTTTTTTGAGAAAAATACATTGGGGTCTATTGTTGCTAATGTTTTGTCTGCAGCAAAAGTTAGCTTTTTCTTGTTGCAAAAGGCAAACTGTGGAATTTCACTTCAAATCCATGCCTGGCAAAGGAAATTTCTCATCATTAATGCATATTCATTATAGAAGTGTAATATAGGGATGTAGGCCTGCTCTGTGGACATTTTTATTACCATTTTAATGCCATTGCAACATGTATTTTATTGATGATTATTCCAGTTACATACACGCTTCCTAAACACATTGGGACAGATTTGTCAAGGGTCAAATTTCGAAGTAAAAAAAAACTTCGAAATTTGACCATTGAATTTCTTTTAAAAGTGTTTTTGTTCAATCGAATAGGTCTGTTTTCGCTCAAATTAAAACCGTTCAAATAAATCGATTGATATGTTCTATTCGATTTTCCCCAAAAAATCTGAATTTCAAAAAATTTCTCTTCCTTAAAGGTTATAGGAAGTCCCCCATAGCCCAAAACAGCAATTCGGCAGGTTTAAGGTGGCGAAGGGTCTTATTAGAATTTTCTAAAGAGACAAAACTTCGATTTTCGAATGGTCGAATTTTAAAATTCTAATCGTATTTGGCCTATTTTCGGCCTAGTTGAAATACTCAAAAATTACTTTGAAATTCAATTTTTTTTAATTCGAATTTTCACTTCGACCATTGATAAATCTGCCCCATCTTGTGTACAAAAAAGAGATTAGAATTAATTATTTAAATGACTACACATTTCTTATAAGATCAAGTGAGTATGGCAGTATAAAGGCAGTGGTATAAAGAAGTAACACTGAGCTGCATATACCTTTTATCAATTGGCAGGAAAAGAGAATTTGAATTGTATAGATATGCTAAAGGTTATATATACAGTATGTGTGTGCAACTGAACTGAGTATCGAACTGTTCATTTGGTCTTATATCCATCATTCTCTATACATTTCCAGTACATCAATAGACATTCTACATTTGGTATCGTGACTTTCATGGCTTTTGATCTGCAGACCTCCTTTTCCATTACAGACCCTCATATTGAGAGCTTCTTCTCTTCCACATCATCCGTCCTCAGAGCAGTCTTTTGATCAGCAACATTCCAATCACATTAGTTCCTTGTTCCTGTAGAAGGGTCTTAAGTACCTTTGCCGAGATAGCAGACCTGATTACTTCTGCTCCGTCCATTACCCATTTGCTGCCAAGATGTTACATTGAAGTGGGAAAAGAAAAGTCCCAACTCCGTGACTTTGATACTAAAAGCTCCCTAATAACATTTTAATGGTTTCATTTCTAAAATCTACACATAAAACACAGGAAAGTTAAAAGCAGGAGACTCACCCACTTGAACACAATATGCTCTACAATCTAGAGTTTTGTGCATTAAAAGAATACAGCGTTTCAGAGGAACAGAAAATACTTAATTCTGCAATAAGGAAAGAACCGCATCTCTATGTCCAAGCAAATGGATTATGAACATTCTTGTTGCGTCCTGTGCTTTAGATCTCATAGTCACAAAAATATTTCCTTAGGTGCATTTAGCCATATCATCATGAAAAAATTTACCCAAGCCTAATGAAAGTGGGTCAAGATACATCTAGTGTATCAGGTGCAGCTAAACACATTTTGATCCTTCTCTCTACTTCTCTATTATGTGCCAGCAGCATAATTTTTTCCTTCTTCCATAGATAATTCTCCCTTACATTATTGCAAGTGCAACATATTTTCCCTTCACTCCTCTTATAAGTGACTCCTCACAGTCAATGGTATCAACATGTTAAGTGAAAATTTAAATATAATATTAATGTGTAGATTAAACTCTTGACTTTATATGTCTATCACGCACGACCATGTTGTGGCATCTGGCTGAAATTTCCAGAATAAAGTCTGGTTTAGAAAACTTCTACAGATTAAAAAAAATTGAAGCAGCAATACTGTGCTCCATGAAAAAACTTTTATTATTTAGTCCATAAAAAACAAACTACCACTAGACCAAAACCTTATGCAGATGCCTATTATTAAGGGCGGCAACGCTCAAAATGCACCAGGCGTTGTCTAGTCTAGTTGTCTGTTTTTTATTGACCAAATAAATGTTATTTTTTACGGAGCACAATATGGCTGCTTTAAGTGGATCCTTGAAAAACCAAGACGCTTGCAACTGTGCTTTGATGCAAGAACATTCTTGGAGCTGGGGTCAGCAATTCTGTCTCATATGTTTGCTCAGAAGGATTAAAGCCATAGTACATACTGTAATAGGCTAAGTGAAACAGGTGAAAATTCTAATATTTGGTGCTAAAAGGCACAAATTACTATATCTCAATAAGGGTGAATGAGACACCCTGTAGGACCATGTCTATACCCAAGTAAAGAAATCTTAGGTTTATTCAAGGGTAAAGGTTTAGAGGGGCAATGCCAAGGATTGGTTAGGGGGTGTTGTGGAGGCAGAGGATGTACGTTGAGTCTTTAAGGCAGGGGCTGTAAGGCTGGATACGGAGCAGAGAAACAGGATCAGGTTAAAGACTACGATGAATAGGAGCAGATTGGACAGGACAGGATAGAGCAGGCATAAACCAAGACCAGGAGTGGAGCAGGAACTGGACTGGAGCAAGATACAGACTAGGCAGGGAAGGCAAGGAAGAACAAGATAATGATCAAGGGAAAGGCTAGAGCAGGAACCCAGCTAGGGACAATGCCACAGTGCTTAAGAAGTCTAATTTTCCAGCATTGGCAAGGAGGGCTGGCCTTATATAGGGTAGGGTCAGCTGAAGTATAAATAAGAACTTGCTGGCTGCTCTCCAGGCCCAGTGGTTAGGGTGAGTAACCAGAAAGTCTCAAGATCAAACCCCAGCAGAGCATGACAGGCAAGAAGGCTCCTGATAGACATTGAATGCAAGTAGGCTATAGCTAGAGGCAACAAGTACACGCATATTTACATATTTTTCAGGATTGTAGGTGGGATACAGGATTTCATAGGAAATGTTACTAAAACACTTATGTTTAGGTCCAAATACCTGCTCCCCTTCAATTTATGGTAGGGTGCAGTTTCTATTAATATAATAATATACAGTAATGGAACTGAATATGCCAGTCCCACCTTTCAGATAAGTCAATACTAACAAGGAAAATTATCTCCTGACACTTTTCCATATTTGGTCAATGAGAAAGACTAGTAGCCAGTATTTAGGTCGATTGCCACCCTACGCACCAGACTCCACCCCCCCATTGCAGAAGTGTCATCACACATGACTTCACGCGCTTGTGCTGATGAGCACAAAAAGTGCACTCCTACCCCCTCACCCCCCCCCCAGCTTAACCACCAGATTTGCATAGAGCACCAGGAAGAACACATAATTAAATGCCAGGGTTTGCTGGTGACTATTGTAGCTTGGCTATTTCTGGCGAAGAACAAGCTTTCAAACCATTAACCTGATTTAATTCCATGTGTGTATAGAAGACAATGGGGAAAAAAGATTATTTATCAATCAAATCTTCTGTTTTGGCCAGGTGAATTTGGAGAAGTGTGCAGCGGTCGCTTGCAATTGCCCAGTAAAGGAGAAATCTGTGTGGCTATTAAGAGTCTGAAAGCTGGCTACTCTGAGAAGCAACGCCGAGACTTCCTAGGAGAGGCAAGCATCATGGGACAGTTTGATCACCCCAATATTATCCGTCTTGAAGGTGTTGTCACTAAATGTAAGCAGCCATTCTACATCCTAGAAATGTATATCCTTTGCTTTATACAGTCTATTTTATGATGGAATTGTGGGTTCCATAATTGCCTACCAGAAAAAGAGGTAATGGTGGGAAATATAAAGAAACATTCATTTGCAGTGAAGTTTTATCATGAGTTTGTTATAGCTATTGGCTTATGAGACCAAATTTCCATGCAGATTTTCTTATTTTATACATAAGAACACATTTTTGTTTGTGTGGATGTCCTTTATTCAGAACCAGAAACAAGTAACAGAGTTTATTGAGCTGTACAAACAGAGCAGCATCTTCATTCAGATACACGTCCCTCACCTTTTCTCTAACGCTCTGGCACACGGCCAGTTACTTACAAAGCCCATCCTAAAATCAATATTCAATTGACACTGGGGTTACAGAGCGAAATACAGGGGAAAATAGAGTTCAGGTTTAACTATTTATCTCACTAGGGGAAAGGGACAGTGACTGAGAGTGACTCATGCAAGAACCGCATTGAAAAATAAAAGTGTTCATATTTATGGACTGATTTATGGAGGCTTCCCACAGAAAATCACCAAAACCATCAATTAGTGTCTTGTTCTCTGCCCTCAGAGGTGAGGAGTTGCTGACTAATGAAGATTTTAAATGTTTCACAGCTGCTAGTGACTATCTTAGGAGCTTTAATGGTTTGCTTTGAGAAAGGTTTGCAGAACGTCCTGGCCATTCTTCCAGTGTTTATGTCTTTCCACATATTACTATGTGTTACCTATCCATCAGCTTTTTTTATTGCTTATTTTCTCCAATGCATCATGACTTTTCAAGAAGAGTCTGACTGCAGAGTAGATATGAACCACCTGACTAAAAATGATGCAGGATTTTAATTTTGATTGGCTGCCCAAATGTCTTTCTATCCTGTATATTTCTTTAAGAGTCTCCAGTAGGGTCAACAACTCTTCTCTAAAAGAGTAATGTCATGAGCTTCTGATGGTCCTGCAGAGTACAAATGTCCCACCAAATGTACTCAAATCACCTGAAAGACAGAATAGCCATTTGAGTACTGGTTTTGCATTATTAATGATTAGAGGGGCATTAAATATATAATAGCTAAAATAAATGTAGACTTTGGAAGTTCATAAGCCCCCCATGTCAACTGAAGCAGTACTGTATATTCTGGTACACGATATGCAACTTCCGGATATCTGTTTGTTGGTTCAGCCTATGTTTAGTTGCTTATGATAAGCATGAAATGTGTAAGGCTTTCCTTCATGTAAAATGTCCCTCTGAATGTTCTTCAGAATCTTGGTTAACATCTGCTTGTTGGTACTCTTCACATTCTTTAAACTACACCTTAAATGTATACATGTCAGGATTAAACACCAAACAGAATACAAATGATTCATTACAGAACTTCATTTCTAGTTTACCTGGGATATACTTGCTAGCACATCACTTTACAATGGGGTTAATGGAAGTATCGCCTCATATATATGAATACAGTAGATGTATATCATTTATACCATTCATGGTGTTTAAGGTAATTAATTACTTACTTTCTTCCAGTACGCATTTCCACCTTTCCAATTACTGCCTTCACTAGGGCTTCTTTATGAACGTAGGTACTGAATCACATGAGTCAATATGCCAATAGCAACCAATCAACATTTAGTTTTCTACAGTCTGTTGTAGAAATTTTTTAATGGAGTATAGTACTGTTGTATCTATCTATAGTCTATGCATTCTATACATCTATAGGGCAATCTTTTGTTACTGTGAAATGGAACAGTTGTGCTAATAGGGACCCCAGGTAAAATGTACGCAGTTAATCACTTGACATGAATTCTCCATCATACCCTGGTAGTTAATTAGCAGTTGAAACAAGTAGGTGGCAGACGCCCTTAAAATTAACCTAAAGCTGAACAAAATAAGTAGCTGGAAATGTTGTACATTATGTTCTGTATCAGCTCAAGACAACCACAGCCCTTTAAAGATCTGTGTCTCCCCAGTAGATGCCCCAGTAGCTCCCCATCTTCTTTTCTGCTGATTCACTGATTCACATGCTCTGTGCTGCTGTCACTTACTGAGCTTAGGGACCCACTCACAATATACAGTACACATAGAATAGAAATATAGTCACAGTATAAGGCTGATTAGTCATTAATACAGATAATTACTACATGGCAGCACAGGAACCAGTGTAACTAGCATCAAAATTAAATAATCAGCCCTGTAGCATCAGCTTATATTACAGACCAACCTCATTTTCTGCTGGATAATTAGTGACGACCCCTAAGCTTAGCTTCTCAACAGCTGCTCAGAGCCCACTGAGCATGTGAGTGTCACAGACACTTTCCAAGATGGTGACCCCCTGTGACAAGTTTGAAGTCCTGGATCATTGCTGCTATTGACAAGCTGAAACTTTAGGCTGGTGCGATAAGTTCACCATATAAAACATGGCATTTTTAGCCACATTCATTTTTATGCTTTAGTTCTCCTTTAAAGCTGCTTAGAGCTGCAATGTATTATATTATAACCTGTATATTGTATAGAAGTTGGGTGCCATAGCAACCTGGTTTTCACACTATTGCTGAATACATAGGCAAGCTTTGATAATTTATTTACTTTCTAGTTCATTCAGGCTCTATAGATGCCTTTGTGATATTTGTGCTTTTGGCTGACTTTACACACAGTATCTTACTTGTCTACAACATGCTTCCAGACATAAGCAATTCTATTGCTCAGCAAGAAGCACCATTTATCACAGCTGACAGCTTTGTTACCCCTCTGTCTTAATCTCAGACTAATCTGGCATTATAAATGGACTTACAACACAGCTTTGCCACCACACACCTGCTCCTTTCACAGCATAATGGAGAGACTATGGGAAGAGAAAGGGATATGCGTTTGTTGCAATGATGAAGAACAAGCCTTGATTTGCTAGTAAAATGCCATCGTGGGCATCCGGCTGTAGCTATATCAAGTTTATTGTCATCTGCACATCTCTAGACTGCATTATGAGCCTGCCTGGGCTCTGTCATTGGACGAGGAAAGAAACAGGGAACAAATAAGGGGAAGTGATTTAATAAATGATTTATAAATAAAACATCTAAATGTATTAAATGATCAAAAGAAGCAATTATTTATCTCTATATTTTATAACTTTAGATTATTTAGTTTTACAGATAAATATGATATGATGTTTCATCTCTCTCTGGCTAGGGACAGATTTTATCCCCTTTATACAGGTATGGGACCTATTATCCAGAATGCTTGGGACCTGGACCAGATCTTTCCATAATTTGGCTCATACCTTAAATCTGAAATTATTTAAACATTAAATAAACGCAATAGGCTGGTTTTGTTTCCAATAAGGATTTATTATATCTTAGTTGGGATCAAGTTCAAACTACTGTTTTATTACTATAGAGAAAAAGGAAATTGTTTTTGAAAATCTGGATTATTTAGATAACATGGAATCTATGGGAAACGGCCTCTTCGTAATTCGGTGATTTTTGGAAAACAGGTTTCTGGATAATGGATCCCACACCTGCATAATAAAATACACTAAGGGCCAGATTTACTAAATTCACATGAATGATTCGAAATTCGATTGAATTTTCAAAAAGATTCCAATAACTTTTTTTGGGTTCTTCGACGATTGAATTTCGATCGAAAATCTATTCAATCATTCGACCATTCGATGGTCGAAGTACTTACCCTTTAAAAAAAAAACTTTGATTGCCTAGTTCGCCAGATTTAACCTACCGAATTGCTGTATAACCCTATGGGAAGCTCCCATAGGGTTATTTCATCATTTTAAGATCGAATAAAAAAAATTCGATCGAATGGTTAAAATTGTTTGAATCGTTCGATTTGATCATTCGATCAAATTTTTTATTTTCAATTGTTCGTTCGATCGAAATAAGTTATGAACCTTCAAATATGAGCAGTAACCCATAACAGCTAATAAGATGTTTAATGTTTAATAAGATGCATTTATATGTGATGAAAAATCTTGCTTTGACTCAGGGTTGGACTGGGGGGCCCGGGGCCCACCGGGACTACTGTCCAGGGTCCCTTCCGACCCCCCTGCCCCCCTCCGACCCCCCTACCGCGATGAGTGATGAGCTGCCGAGCCTGCCTTCTGGGAGGAAGGAGCTAAGCGTGCCTTCTGGAAAGGCGCCGCTCACGCCTGCTGGTAAGGAGCCTGTACAAGTGGTGCTGTGCACGGCGCCAATACGGAGAGGGGTCTGGCCCGGCGGGGGCCCATTAAGGGTCGGGGCCCACCGGGTATTTTCCCGGTTTCCCGCCGAGCCAGTCCGACACTGCTTTGACTACAATGCACTTAGTGCAAGACAAAATGTAATGAAAAACCTTCCTTTGACGGCAATGGATTTGGTGCAAAAAAAATGGCAAAAAAGTCCTATTACTCCAATGTATTTACTGCAGGAAAAATGCAATGAAAAAACTCCTACTGAGTACAATTCGTTTGATGCAAGTAAAAAAACATGGTGAAAATACTGTATCCATTGATTATAATGCATTTCAACAAATGTTTTGGCAGTTTTCAAACTTTTTGGCAAAGTCATTGGGGACAGTTTTGCTCCTTACCAGTGAAACGCATTGAATTCAACGAGACCATTTTTTTATACACGCTGTAATTTCTCTTGCTCCAAATGCATTAAAGTCAGTGGGTGTTTTTCCTTATAGCAAAGTTTTTGTCCAAATGTAGTAAAGTGCATAGGCACTTTTGGTCTTGGTGCTAGGGTTGCAACCTCACCCCTTTAAAACCGAACACATATGGAATACACAGCCTGCATGGCTAATTAGCAATTCATTTAGATGCATGATGCATGGCTGCACATAAATCAGTTCAGTCTGCAGCATGCATCTAAATGTATTGCTAATTAGCCATGCAGGCTGTGTATTCCATATGTGTTCGGTTTTAAAGGGGTGAGGTGGCAACCCTACTTGGTGCATTTTTCTGCAGTTTCTCCAAAAACAAATTCAGGATTGGAGCCTCCCAGATTAACAATAAAATCTGCTGACCAATGTCCACAGAACATGGATATAAGCCTGGATCATTGGGCGATCATATAGATGATAAAAATCTTGTTTCATATAATTTTATCAGTACGTGTACAGCCAGCTCAACTCATTACTAGTATTGTTTGATGTATAGGATATGAATTCCTTCAACGAATCACATTCATTATTGAACTGAATTCCAATTCCCACGGTGCCCAGTACCAAATTAAATGCAAGTCCTGAAGTACTAATATCCTATGCGATTTGCTAAAAAAAGTTCTCTCACACTTCACTGAAAATATTTTACATATTGGTGCTGACACAGGGGAAATACATTTGTAAGATTCCCTGCAGCATTTCGGCACTAACAAACCTCAATTCCTGAATCCTGCTGCTGAGAGACTCAATTAGCTTCAAGTAAAAAAAAAACTAAAATATATCCATCTTACATTCTGAGGACAGTTCTTACCTTTTGCTATAAGATAGGAGAATTAAGATTAAAGGAGAACCCCCCCACCCCATTAATAAAACATATTTCCATCATACTCAGCCAAAGGGTTGATGATGTTTGGATTAAGACAGAGTTCCTCTGCACTCCATTCATTATCAATATATTAAGGACACTGAGACATTTTAAGGGGAATGTAATTAAAAGTCGGAAGTGTTATTTTAGGATTAGTGAACCTGTTCTGAAGTTTCGTTAAATAATTTGTTGCAAAAAAGACTTTGCTAATTTTTATTACATCGGCTGTGAATGTTCGCAAAAGCCATTTGGTTGCAAACTGTCGGGCAAATTCACTAAAGTGCGGAAATTCGCTAGCGACACCTTCATGGCACTTTGCAGTCCGCTGCTAATTCACTAAAATGTGAATTTGCGCTAAGGGAGGTGAAAGGTAGAGAAGTTGCACTACCGTTACTTTGTCAGGCAAAGCACATTTACGCTAGCGATGCCTAATCAAATGGCGCAAAGTTAAACGTATAATAGAAGTATATGTTACAGCCACTACATTAAACTACACAAGCCCAGGAAACCTTTAATAAATAAAACAAAGTTGTCCTATTGCCCTACATGTGCCCCCTGTATAGTTGCGTTGCCATATGTTAGGAAATGTAGGGGGGAAGGAGGGTAACCCCCCCAAAAAAGTACGCTATTTTTCAGACTATTACCCTAAAAAAAGTATAAGACACCAGCGTTTTATGGAACTCCTATCTATTGTATTGAAGTTTGCCAGGTCTGACCTGGTGAAGTAAAGTCTAGCGCAAGAGGTAACGTTCAGTAAAATGGTCATCTTAGTGAATTAGCGTAGTTACGTCCCTTTGTCAGTGTGTGTATAGTATGTATTGTATAACTTTATTTGTAAAGTGCTGTTAAGGAGCCGCAGCGCTGTACAGTGCATAAAAGTACAATATATATATAAAAGTATACATGGGGAGACAAATCACATAATAAATATAAACAGTATCATAGGACAAACAGCTTAAGTGCTATGTGGTATGAGACATAGTGGGAAGGAGGTCCCTGCCCCATAGAGCTTACAGTCTAATTGGATGGGAGGGTAACATACAGGTACAAATTGGAGATGAAAAAATGCACCTGGTAAGGCATAGTCAGTAGGCGCAGGACTAGGCTACTGTTCTAGTGCTCCAAAAGGTAGGCTCTTAGATTTTTTTTTTTTTTGGTGTAAGGGTGCGAAGTTGCGCTAGTGAATTTTCGCATATGTTTTTGCACAGTTGCATAATAGTGGCAAAAAAAGCCCATATATGAATCAAGCCTAAAAAATGCACATTTGCACAACTGTGGCACTGAGCACCAGCAGAAGGGCATGGGGCCCGGAGGGGGGCCAGAGACAGCAGCCCCTGTGGACCTCGGTGTTCTGAGTCAGTGACTGAAAAGCTCCAGTCTTTATACATTACATTTTTGCCTAACTATATTAGAAACATTTTTATTTTACCAAACACTGAACTGTTCCTTTAAGGCTTATGGTAATGTATACTTGCATGTATTGAGGCATGGAACCAGGCATAGGGACTTAAGGTATATGTATTGAAGCTGGAGAAATACCTGTATGTATTAAAGCATTGTAAAACAGATGGATTCATTTCAGCTGCTTCCAGCAGCCTTCAGAGCAACCTTTTCTTTGTATAGCTGTTATGTTAGGCCATGTCTTCTTGAAACCGGCTCTGAAATTTATGTGAACCATTGTTTGGAATTCCTGTAAGCATAAAATGTAATTAAGGATTTCAGTATGAATAAAATGATCATATAAGAGCTTCATAAAACAGTCCATCCTCAGTAAGTCATTCCATAATGAAACCCGTGCTTGTTGCACACAGAGTGGGACAATGGAATTCGTTCACGTCTGATATAGAAATATCAACTGTCAGGCCTCCCCCGACAGACTGCAGGTCATGCTCTGTCCCCTAGGGGTGTATGGAAATTCACTTCATCAGTAAAAAATGGTTCAGTCCAGTCGCCATGAAGAATAAAGCATTGGCTGATATTTCAAAGCCAGTTTGTGGCACCTGTCACATTCCAGTACAACTCTTAGTGTGCAGCCCTCGCTCTACCTTGCATCTGTTTTAAAGGATCTGCCTCTTCAACTGAGTATTAATTGTATTTTAAAGGAAAACTATACCCCCTGAACAATGTAGATCTCTATAAAAAGATATTGCATAAA
>CM044439.1:147257131-147274826 GCA_024363595.1 Xenopus borealis
CTGTGACACTCACATGCTCAGTGGGCTCTGAGCAGCTGTTGAGAAGCTAAGCTTATGGGCAGATTTATCATTGGTATGTGAATGGAAGGGAAGTAAAATCCTTCTGATTCGAATATTGAATTCGAAGGATTTTACCGCTATTTGATCGAATAGTAAAAATTTGATCGATTGATAAAATTTTTAATATTTGATCTAAATTCACCAAAAGCACTTCGCCAGGTTAAACCTGTAGCCAATCGTATAAAAATTTAAAGGGGAAGTTATTCGAAATTCAAATAGTCGAATAGATCGTTATTCGATCTATTCAATTCGATCAAATTTGCCCAATTTGCATATTCTAAAATTCGACCAATCGAATTTTGTACATTCAATCAAACTTCGAATTATTCCCACAAATTATGTAAATCTTCCCCTATGTTTTGTGCTTCTGTACCAGCCCAAGGCAACCACAGCCCTTTAGCAGTAAAGATCTGTGTCTCCGAAGTAGATGCCCCAGTAGCTCCCAGCTTATATTACAGACAAACCTCATTTTCTGATGGTTAATTAGTGGTGACCCCTAAGCTTAGCTTCTCAACAGCTGCTCAGAGCCCATTGAGCATGTGAGTGTTGAAGACACTTTCCAAGATAGTGATGCTTTGAAATGGAGCTACAGATGCAGCCACTGGGATTGGTGAGTTAAATGCGTCGTGACTCAGGGCTAATTGAAGAAACTGTGTTATCTAAAGTTATCTTAACTCATTTAATGCATTTAATCTTTTAATTAGCATACCAAAGCCCCATTGTTTTCAATGGTGAACTCTTTAATTGGATGGGATGCTGTGACACAATATTCTGTGCTAAGTGGGATAAATGAGATAAATGAGTTAAGTTTTTCTGTGTCAAATGTACAATCCAAAGTGGCTTCATCTGTATTTATTTAAGGAACCCAACACTGCAGTTTATTATGAGAACATTCACATTAGAATGGCATGAGCATAATAAGCAAAGCCCCCAAATCATGACCTATCATGGGGCTAAGAGGATGAAAACAATGGTTCTGTGTCCTCATGTGTAATCAGATCAGAACATCTGCCCAGATTTACTTTCACCTTTAATGCACAAGTGTTTCCAGGCGGTGAGCAGCGTTGCCCACTTTTGCCTCTTAATAATTAGTTAACTAAATGCAGGCAGACAAAGCCTTTCCCTGTGCAGTCCATATGTTTGTATCTCTTGCTCTCGTTGTGAAGATTTGAGAGGTTCCACTGAACATCAATGCAGAGTGTTTTCTTTGTCTGTTATGGAGGTGTAAGTGCTACCTTTTATGTGGAGATAAGAGGGGCACTGGCTGAACGCCAAGAACAAAATGTGGGCATCCAGTTCTCTCTGCCGTAACCAATTTCTGCTTCAACTTCAGAATATGCTGACATCTCAGGTTTAAGGATCTGTTGTTGTTTGCACTATTAGATCTTGTAGGTATTAAAGCCATTAAAGCATTTTAGCCGGTGAGTGTGCCTAGGTCTGTGTGTTTGCTTTTATGTCTTTCTATTGAGGAACTTAGCAGAAACAGCTTCAGGTCAGAAGAAGCTAAAAGCTTCCAGGAAAAGAGTAAATGCAATTTCGATTTTGAGTTTAAAATAAGAAAAAAACAAGCTCAGTTATGAATGAGAAATGGAAATTGGAAATATTCTTACTCCTAACTTTATTTGCCTGTATCTCAATGAATATCAGGCTCTATTATAGATACTGGTAACAAACAACCAGAAGTTTGTTTGCGATTACTAATATTTTCTCATACAAGTTTTGAATTTTGAAGATTTTGAGGCCCATTTACTAAAGGTTGGATTTTAGTGGGATTAGAGCTTTTGAAACCATGATTAATCTAACTTTCTCTAAAACCACAAATGATCCGAATACAAAAAGCACAAACAGAAGAAGACAATATAAAAAAAAATACTAATATCGCTAATTTGAGTTTTTCTAACAATTACAAGCAGAAAAAAAAAATCTGAAAACCAATAAAAGTCTGAATGGCTAAAGAAATGTCCAATGCATAGGTCCCATTGACTTTGACGGGACCTTGACAGCTTTTACTTGGAGAAGTTGTGCATTAGAGGTTTTTTGTGATTTTCACATTTTTTGAGTTTTAGAGAAATAAAAAAAACATGAACATGAGAAACTATGATTATTGAAGGGAATACTTCCAACATTTAAACAATTACTAAATTAGAATTTTAAAAATGCAGGCAATAAAGGAACATGCTGTATTTAATGGTTGGGCAGCATTTAGAAATTGATACAGGCTAATAACAACTATTCATCGGTCAATGCCCCCGTCTTGAGGTCTTTTATATGAGGTAAAAGGCAAAAGGGGCAGATATGCCACTTAAAGGAAAAATATACCCCGAAAATGAATTTTTGAGCAACAGATTCAATATATCAAATCAAGTGACATATTAAAGATTCTTACCTACCTGGTATATATATTTAAGTAAAATTTAAGTAAATATTGCCCTTTTACATCTCTTGCCTTGAACCACCATTTTGTGATGGTCTGTGTGCTGCCTCAGAGATCACCTGACCAGAAATATTTCAACTCTAACTGTAACAGGAAGAAGTGTGGAAGCAAAAGACTGAACTCTGTCTGTTAATCGGCTCATGTGACCTAACTTTATAGTTTGTTTGGTATGTTTGTGTGCACCGTTGGATCCTAGGATCCCAGGAGGCTGTCCTTATATTTTAAAATGGCTATTTTCTATTTATGATTACCCAATGGCACATGCTACTAAAAAAGTGTATTATTATGAAAATGGTTTATTTACATGAAGCAGGGTTTTACATATGAGTTGTTTTATGCAATATCTTTTTATAGAGACCTACATTGTTCGGGGGGTATAGTTTTCCTTTAAGGAGCACTTCCTACTATTCCACATAGAGCCTAGGGATTGTGTAGGTCTCAGTACAATAACACAGATATTGTTATGTATATATCATGTAGTGGGGAGGGTGGATATATAAACCATGTAAAACATTGCAGGGATTCCTTTATCATGAAAGAATAATAAGTCCCTGCACTCTCTATTGCATAGCTGAAGACATTGTTGATTTATGGGTACTGTACATCATCCTTAAACCTTTGACTATATTGTACTTAATCTTTAACTTCAACTATTGGTTGTAGTAAACTGCAGTTTAATGATGCTTGCAGGGTAATCGTATCCATGTCTCGAGTTATTATAATGCATATGTGTCTTCTCTGCATTATACCACAGGCATATTGTTGTATTGCCTAGATATTCAAATTGCAATAAAGCAATGATACAAAACACATCCATGCATATGAAAGATTATTGAGTTCATTGTAATGCTAATAAATTACTTTACAATGACTTTAATATCATACATGGTGGGTATTTTGAAATAAGCAGAGTTGTATGGCTTTACCCCCACATGAATGAGTCTTGCAAAGATGTGTGTGGGTAGAGAAGAGGTACCTGTACCTAGTGCACCAAGAGAAGCAGAAGCAAAAGAAGCAGAATTCATTAGAAACAATAACTGGGTGATAAAGGTTGACAGTATATAACTACTTACAGGACATAATGTTGTGTTTTATTCTCAAACCATGCCCAGGTTGACTTTTGCATGTGCTCATCCAGACAACCTACTCATCAAGATTAATCTCTATTATCTTCTAGAAGCATGATGGCCAATTCACAGTGATTCAGTTAGTTGGGATGCTGCGAGGCATAGCTTCTGGTATGAAATACTTATCTGACATGAACTATGTCCACAGAGATCTGGCTGCTAGAAATATTTTGGTCAACAGCAACCTGGTATGCAAAGTCTCTGACTTTGGACTGTCTCGAGTCCTGGAGGATGACCCTGAAGCAGCCTACACCACAAGGGTAGGGATGAATGTCATTATTATTCTTATTATTTTTACCTGTTTGTTGGATACTATGACACCTGATTACTTGAGCAATGTCATTTACTAATGTAATTCTATTACCCTGTCCTTTTCTCAAAAAGGGAGGTAAAATTCCCATCCGATGGACAGCCCCGGAAGCCATAGCTTACCGAAAGTTTACTTCAGCGAGTGACGTCTGGAGTTATGGAATTGTCATGTGGGAGGTGATATCATATGGTGAACGACCCTACTGGGAAATGTCCAACCAAGATGTAAGTTCCTAAATTAGACCTCTTCATGAATAGTCTTATAGTATCTAATAAATAAGAAGCTGAGTTAGTTTTCTTTGTTTTTCATGAAAAGGCTATCCCTTATATGAAGAAATATAGAAGAAAAATAGTATTTTACAGTCAAGGGATAAACCAGTGTGATGTTTGAGATCACATTTTATATCTGGTAGAGAATAAGCAGTGTTTTATCTTCCCGACAAGGATCAGTAGTCCAGAAAGGCTTAGTGGGATTGGAACAAATTGTGCTGTGGTGCACGTGCGTGCTTTGTGTGGGTGAGGAGGACCAAGCACGACTGATTGTTTGCTCTGCGCGTTATTGGAGCAGTGAAGACCATTAAATCATAATAAATAAAAGAGCAGTGGGCCGTGCACAATATGTGTGCAGACAGCCAGCACTCCTGTAGGTAATTAGAGTAGACAGATAAAAGAGCTTCTCACCTTTTAGTGATAGTGATCTCAAGTCAATTTCACTTTGCAGAGCTGCACTGGGCAGTCAATGCTAGACAAAAGGGAGAATCAGCATTTGGATCTTTCAGTGTTAGAAATGAAATGATCAGATACATCAGGGACAAAGGAAAAATGGGAAATGCAAGACAAAAACAGAAGGCAAAATGACAAAAGACAATCATGAAGATGGTAAGGAATGACTTGCTCATGAGTGACAGAATGAAAGAGGAACAGAGAATATAAGGGACAAAGAAAACCTAGCAGGATAAATATGGGTATAAATATGCAGTGGAAATGCAGAAGTAATGCAGAAAATGAAGATGGGGCAAAGGGGAAAGTGTAAATTAAAAAACATATAACAAAAGAATGCAAAGACAAAGATGTAAAACAAGAATTTTGCACCATGATGATCATAGTAGAAATTATAATTGTGATGGATATTAATGGTAGGCACCAAGAGGCAACCACGTGCCTCAAAACAGCTCAAGGAGTTCAATATGAAACATGAACACTCAGTAAAGGTTTATGCTAAGATTTTCAAGGCCACAGAGACTGTAGTCACTCAGTGTAACTATAATAATCCATGATTAATAACCCAGCTGTTATTTACATACAAATGTAATAGGTCTACAGTGCAATCACAAGTACACATATTGGTAGATTTAGCTAGTTAAAACTGATGATATATATCACAATCATCAGAATATAATAATATATTTTCTCAGGTCATAAAAGCAATAGATGAAGGATACCGGCTTCCCCCTCCTATGGACTGCCCAGTGGTGTTGCATCAGCTTATGCTAGACTGTTGGCAGAAATGTCGAAGTGACCGGCCTAAGTTTGGTCAAATTGTCAATATTCTGGACAAATATATAAGGACCCCAAGCAGTCTGAATGAACTTGCCAACAGCTCTACGTGGTAAGTACGCCAATGAAATATAAAGCGTCCTGGGTGAGAGATGTAAATGGGTATACATGAGTGCAAGTGCATATTGTTGACCAACAATGGACCTTTTCCCCCATGAATTCAGCATAATTGTTGCTGCAAAAGGGGGGTGCGACTGACACAATTGCACAAAATGTTTCCTGACAAGCTTCACTTTATCTTTGCAGGCAGGACCCGAGTATGCATGATCCATTGCCAGTCACTACTGTTGAACAGTGGCTTGAAGCCATCAAGATGAGCCACTACATAGATAACTTCACAATGGCGGGCTATGTGACCCTAGAATCAGTGCTATACTTAAGCAGCAAGTAAGTCTGAAACTATAACTATGTGGATCCTCAATAATGGCAGCTTTAAAGAGTTCTTGATCAGTTGAAGGACGTTTTAGTCAGGTACCTCTTGATTAAGTTTGAATGATATATAGTTATTAAAGGAAACCTATACCCCCAAACAATGTAGGTCTCTATAAACAGATATAGCATAAAACAACTCATATGTAAAACCCTGCTTCATGTAAATAAACCATTTTCATAATAATACACTTTTTTAGTAGCATGTGTCATTGGGTAATCATAAATAGAAAATAGCCCTTTTAAAAAAACAAGGACAGCCTCCTGGGATCCTAGGATCCAACGGTGCACACAAATATACCAAAAAAACTATAAAGTTACAATTGGTCACATGAGCCAATCAACACACAGAGTTGAGTCTTTTGCTTCCACACTTCTTCCTGTTACAGTTAGCGTTGAAATATTTCTGGTCAGGTGATCTCTGAGGCAGCACACAGACCATCACGAAAAGGTGGTTCAATGCAAGAAATGTAAATGGGAAATATTTACTTAAATATATATACCAGTTTGGGAAGATTCTTTAACATGCAACTTAACTTGATATAAACTATCTGTTGCTCAAGTATTCATTTTGGGGGTATAGTTTTCCTTTAACTTTTTACGATTCAACCTTAATCAACAGATACCTGACTAAAATGTAGCGCTTTAAAGCTGCCACGATTTAGGAACCACAATACTTTGCACTACTCTGCATGTTTATCTTGCTGTCGTTTAAATAACAATAACAGAGCTATTGTATATCACTGACGTTGGCAACATCAGAAATTATAAAACAGGTCAGGGATCCATTATCTGGAAACCGATTATACAGAAAGCTCCAAATTACAGAAAGGCCATGATCCATATACTCCATTTTATCCAAATAATTAAAGTTTTCATAACAGTTTCCTTTTTCTCTGTGATAAAACAAAAGAGTGTATTTGATTTCAACAAAGATATAATTAAGCCTTACTGGCAAAACAATCTTATTGGGTTTAATGTTTAAGCGATTTTTTAGTAAACATAAATTATGGTGATCCAAACTAAGGACAGATCCCTTATCCATAAATCCCCAGGTTCAGAGCATTCTGGATAACAGGTCCCATACCTGAATTGCATTTTTTTTCAGTTAATTGCACACTTAGCAATTTAGCCTATTTAAAAGCAAGTTGCAGATATTCTAATGATTTGCTGTCCAGATAGTGTCCAAATGAGAGAAGGAATGTTGATAGGCTGAGACTCACTCATATGACAGGGGTCCCCAACCTTTTTTACCCATGAGCCATATTCATATGCAAAAGGTTTGGGGAGCAACACAAGAATGAAAAGAGACCCTGTTATGCTAAATAAGTCTGTGATTGGCTATATTGTAGCCGCTATGTGGACTGACAACCTACAGGAGGCTATTTTCGGCAGTGTACATGCAACCAAAACTTGCCTCTAAACCAGGAATTCAAACATAAGCAACTGCTTTGAACACACTGGCACCAACATCCAATGTAACATGTTGCTCAGTAGCCTCTGGTTGGGGATCCCTGGACTACGGTGTTTCAGATTAGAGAAGAGTGCAATGACTGATCTTGGTTGAATCTGGTTCAGAAGGAATATACAGCATAGTTACCCCAATTAAGTTAGATGTAATGTGTTCCCAACAAATACTTTGGGGCAAATTCACTATGCACGAAGCTTCTAACGCTAGCTCTAATTCACCAGTGTGACTTCAATTCGTAACTTCGGAAATTCACTAACACCGGCTCTGGTGAATTTACGCTAGCGAAGTAGATAGACTTTCGCAACGTTGCACCCTTACGCCAGGCGAAGTTGCGCACTAACGAAGGATTGGAAATTCGCAAATTCACTAAGATGAACATTTTCCTGAATGTTAGCACTTACGTTAGACTTTACTTTGCCTGGTCAGACCAGGCAAGTTCAATACAATAGATAGGAGGTTGAAAAAAAATGTAAAAAATTTTCTGTCCCAAAAAAACGCTGGCGTATTTTAGTATTGGAGGGTGATAGTCTGAAAAAGATCGATATTTTTTTGGGGGGGGGTTACTCTTCTTCCCCCCTACATTTCCTAACATATGGCAACACAACTATACAGGGGGAACATGTAGGGCAATAGGACAACTTTATTTTATTTATTAAAGGTTTCCTGGGCTTGTGTAGTGTAATGTAGTGGCTGTAACATATACTTCTATTATACATTAAAGCTAGCATAACAGCGCTCTGCTTAGCGAAGTAACACTAGCGCAACTACGCTACCGTTCGCTGACCTGATCGTAATTTCGTACTTTAGTGAATTTGCGTAGCGCTGGCGAAAATTCGCCTGGCGAAGTGCAGCAAACGCTAGTGAAGCCAAAGCTAGTGAATTTTCGGAAGTTAGTGAATTTGCCCCTTTATGCGGTATACAAAAGTAAGAGATAGAAGCTGATACATTATATAAGCTGCTCATAAACACCAGAAATTGGCCTTGGAGGAAAGGATGCGTTTTATTGATCAGCAAGAATGACTTATAGTAAATGTATTGCATTTTGGTTTTATATAGAGAGGAAGTACTTTTGCTTAGTTTCTTTATTATATAAATATGTAAAACCTACTGAGTTAGCAATTCAAGGCCTTTACCAATCTCCTATGGGAAAGTACTCTGAGTTGTCAGTCAACTGTCATAATTACAATTTGTTACAAAAAATCTGTAGATCGTGGGGAGTGAATAATTATATTTCCAATATTATATCACAGTAACTGAGATAAATAAAAGACTCGTATCCTTCACATTCATCCCCCTAACAATTGCTCTCCAGTTGATTAGGTAAATATTATCAAGATGAAAGAAGCTGGAGCCACATCCACTTTGTCCCAAAAGGGGTGAATAAAATGTATCTAGATTTCAAATGGCAATTGGATCAAAACAATTCTTTCCTTTTATTTTTTGACTTGCTAGGAAATGATTAGCGAGAGGAATAAGATTGAACAGATAAAGGGCTCTGTGCCTGAGTTCCCTAATGAACCGAGGTCTGTGCACTCAATTTATAATGTAGAGTTTCTCGCTTTTACAAATTATGCAGATTTTTTCCCATGATTAAGAACTTTCATTTCACATATAACCATATGGCAAAGACTCACACATTGCTTGTTTTAATATTATGGCTATAGTTGACAACAGTGTCGGGGTCATCACAAATACAAATTTACTTTGTGTTGACATATATTTACAATGCTCAAAACCATTCTTCTTTTCTTTCAGTGAGCTGAGCAAAATGGGAATCACATTAGCTGGGCATCAGAAGAAAATACTTGGCAGCACACAGAATCTTCAGGTCCTAGGGACCCATCTGCAAATCTGACCACCTTGAGGATTTTTAGCGTCTTTGATGCTCACCGGGAATCTTCTCTGTCCTACCAGAAGCAGTATATTCAGACTTGACTGACTACTGTGTTCCTGTTTCATCTTCCAATAGCAAAATTACTGCAGGGAATGATCCGTTCATGCAGCCAGCTTCACAAAGGGCAATTAAAACGTGACAATGGTCTAAATATTTGACTATGGTGCCTTTGAAAAGGTGTTTTGGATCTAGAACATCCATGAAATCTAAAAGCAACAATATGGCCGTTAACTGTACAAAGACGTGGAAAGTATCAGTGACGAAAGACTATGATTTGATGACACAGCATTTTGTACATTATGAGAATTAGATGTTGTGGGCCGAAATTTTACCCACGTTGACATGTGAAACAGACAAAAGACAGAACTCATGTTCATAGACGCTGCTGACTTTGGTTGGACATGGTGTTGTGTTTCGGTTATTGCGTAGGTGGCCAATTAAGAAAAAGATGTCGTTGGTATGTAGAATGCCTTCAGAATTTCGTTGAACCCACTTCATGTGCACTGAGAAGACTATAAAAGAATATCTGTCAGTTGTCATCTTGTATTCCATCTCCAGACACAATTGTTTGTCACAAGCATCTCTGCCTCCAGCTCTTAAAAAAAATGCATACAATGCATTATATATGTGTGTGTTTATGGAGAAAAAAAATGTATATTTTGATTTTCATATCCCAGGTCTGTAGCCATCACATTTATGATCGCTCACAAAGCATTGTCCAGAGGAACTGTAAAAACCATGTAGCATTTGTATTGCTTTGATAGCAGTGTCTTTAAATAAATGGAGCCACATAACACATTGGAAATGTCTTTTCGTATTTAATGTACGAAGAAGAAAGCTTTCCGAGTTTCCCTCTGCTCCTCGCTGCTACTTTGTCTTCAGTTCAATATAGGAAGCTGCTTAAATCTCATTGTAATGCAAATTAAGGTATACTCGACTTCGCTATAGAAATCCTCAGCCATTTAAACTAAAGTGAAATTTAAACAGTAAAATTCATTGTTTTAAATAGTTTTTTTCCCCTCAGCTAAAACTACAACTGGTGTTTACAGAAATTTTGTTCCACTATGTATTTTATAAATATAGATACACCGAGGTCTGAATAGGAATTGCTAAATACCACACAGCACAGCTACTGTAAAGTCCAAGCACACCAAAACAAATGAAGATCTGTTCAACTGGAATTCAAAATTAACAAGTAAACTTCCACAACAATGATCAATAAATTGTAAAATTGTAGCAAAGGAAAATTATAGAGAAAACAAATTTTTTAAAGGAGAAGGATGCCTTCAATGTACTTTTCTCCACTATCTTTACTTGATTTTTTTCTCTCCTTGTTTGCCAACCATTTTTACTTTGATGTCCCAGATTAAGTTTACTTGAACTGGTTCTCATCCCTCTGTAGCAACCATGATATGCCAGAGATCTCTTTAATAGTCATTTATAAAGGTTTCCATTCCTCCAGGTCATAAAATATAGTAGAAGTGTTAGGTCTAAAGCAACTGGATTTGATGGGTAATCTTTAAAACAGTTTTTCATTCATCATTAATTTACAGTTGATCCATGGCACTTTTTTTTAGGAATTCTCATTGAAATGTGAATATTAATTAGATGGCTATGGTCAAAACCCAGTGGTACCATGAAACTCATTGAGGCAGAGGTTCCTCAACTTTCTGTCCTCAGTGGAGCATCCTTTTAGATAGTCTGCTGAAGCATTTACTTACTGTGTGGTTGTTAAGTCCTCCCAATGTATAGACCTGGGAATTCCCACTACACTTGACTGAACAAACTACATTCTGCTTAGGTGTGTAATGGCCCCTTGGCAACCCCCATGGTACCAAGGTTGTACCATTTTACCAAATACCCTGCAGGTCCTGAGTTCCCTTTTCAAGGTGAAGGAAGGGGCGTGTCTTGACGTCATCATGCCGGCGTCAGTTTTGGAGCCAATTGGGGCCTATTTAAGGAAGCTCTGGACTCTGACTGGTGCCCGATTATAGGTTCATGTTTGCTGTTCCTGGGTGCGCCTACTGATTATCTTCGGATCCTGTTTGTGTATGACCCTGCTCTGTTCCTGGACTTACGATTCTTCGCTGCCTGTACCTGACCATTGCCAGGACTTCCACTACGTTTTACCTCCTAATCCTTGTCTGTACCTTATACCTTGGACTGGTTTTCGGACTGTTGCTTCCTCCTTGGTCCGCTACATCAACGGAGCCTTTGGCCCTTACAACTGGGAAGTCCTTCTCCTGGCAGTGCCTCCACCTAATGGTATCCGGGAATAATTTGCAGCCCTAACCATATCAACTTTATAAGAACAAAGTGTAGATTAAAGGAAAAGTAAATAGTTATAGTACAAATATGCATTCAAATAGCATGACCCACTACCCTGTAAACCTGTGACAGCCCAGTCCTGACACCTCCCTGCCAGGCAAAGTCCGCACTACTCCTTTGCATACAAAAAGTTTTAGTCCCTTTTCCCAAAATATCACACTTGGTCCCAGGTAGTGCTATGGCCCAAATACCTTTCACAATGGACAAGGTACTTGCTTCCACGTGGCAGACAAACAAAAAGTCTGTATCACAATAGAAGACACAATGGATCCTTTCCTTGCTCTACCCTCCCACAGGCTGGAACAGGCATCCAAGTGATGGCATCCTTCAAAGTCTCCAGACTCTCCTAGCTGAGCACACAATTTGATGGATCTTTAAGACATTTCTCCCAACACTACTCCCAGTGTGAGCATGACAACACCCTCCAATTGTCATTCCTCTCCAGGAATCCATCTCTCATTCCAGAACATCAGGGCCCAGTTATCCTTAAGCCCACAAAGGGCTTCATAAATGTGTGTTGAGGGTGTATCTCCATTGTCCCAGAGACTGGTGCATAGCAGCACCCTGGTAAGGAACCAACCCACAGCTCCATCCTGCATCAAAAGTGAAAGTAGAACTCTCTCTGTGAGCACACCGCATCTCCTATATGTACAAAAGTGATGCAACAGCTACACCTTGTGAAACCCTCCGGTATCTGCCATGTTGCACAGGCACAAGGGCTCCAGCTCCTGCCAATGCTTTAGGTAGATCCTGTAGCTCACATCCAGGGGATTTCTAAACATGTGGTTTGACATTTTTAGGAACAGAGGGGAATTAATCCTCTGTATCGCTACACGTGGTATTATGGGAGTATGTTTTTTTTGTGTGTGAATTTGTTAAGACTATATTATTTAAAATGTTATGCGTCTCCCTTGTGTGTTGGTCTGATTTGCCTACTTGATCCAGTCTGGATCAAAGCTCCTCTGAGAAGATTGTATCCCATGTTCTAAAACTTCACAGTTTCAACCCAGTGATGAAGTCTTGCATGGCCCAGTTTGTAGTGGGAGCTACCGGGCTAATACTGACTAAATACTTCTATTAAGTCTATATTTAAGTTAGGGATGCACCAAATTCACTATTTTTTGAGGGTTCTTGGGGGTTTTTGTTGGTTCTGGTCTTTAATTTACCCCTCATAATCAGTGACTAAAACATATAGCTTTTTAAAATATAAATATTCATCATTCAAGATGCCACCAAAATTCAACTTCACTCTTATGTAACAGATTTTCTACTGGAACTCTTTATCAATTTTCCTACCATGCCAATTAATAACAAACACTAATGCTAATCTCAACACAAACTTCCACCACTAAATTTAAGCTACATACCCTTACATTCACAGTAACAAATACATATGAATCTACATCCAAACTCAGTAACACTTCACAAATACACGATATATTCAAGGCTCTCTGCAATGACTGCTCGTCTTCTCTGAAATTCTCTTCCACTTTCCAGCAGACTTTCTCCCAATCTTGCAGTCTTCAAACATTATTTTAAAACACATTTTTTAGAGCAGTCCTTCACAATACACAGCTATACCATCTTTACGTTTGATGAGTACACCCTTCTGTTGCACAGTATTGTAAAATATAAATAGGTGCTTCATAAATGTGTGCTGCTGCTTATGATGATGATAATAATAGAAATAATTCTTTTTATGCATATGAATCGGAGCAGTGTATTATAATTCTTCTTTACATCTCCCAGAAGTTTATTGTTTTTATATTATAATATCTTAAGGATACCTAACTATGTTCCCTACTATGTTTCTACTGCTGGGCATCATTAAGTTTAAGTAACATACTGCAGGAAACGGGTCATTTAAAATATTGATTATGTATAAATGCTAATTGTAGCAAGAAGTGACATGGCTTATCCTGCATGTAAGACTTATACCTATGTATAAAAAAATTAATTGGGTGAAGCCAGTTGCAAACAGCTGTCTCATCTCAGTCGGTGGAAGTAGTTAAATTTAATTTCCAATTTATAGCATAAATATGAATGCTTAGGGGGAAATCTAATTAAAGGTGCAAATTTTGAAACAATTCTAGTAATCCATAGCAATCAATTACTGATAATTTCATTGGGAGGCTTGGTCTACTGGGCCTGGGCATGCATTGCAGCTTTTATTAAACCCCAATTATTTCTTCCCCCTGCCAGTAACAACAAATACATCGGGGGGAATTCACAAAAGTGTAGAGAGCCCATCTTTGGAGTAAAAGTGGTAGTAAACTGGAGTAAAATGCTTTCTCCATATTCACAAATAGAAATCTGCCAACCAACACTTTCAAATGACATAAAAAAGGTGCAAAAACGACATTATAAACAACATTTTCTCCCAACATTTTAAAAATGGAGTAAAGCTCAGTATCAGTGTCAGATCAGTTCTAAAATAATCTGCTCTGCTTTGGTTCAGACAGTCTTCATTCCACACCTCTTGCAGGTGCCCCCATTAGGGAATAATTATCATATTAATAGGGATTAGCATTTTATATTTAGGGCATACGTTTGTGTCTAACCCTACAGGTGTAAAAGCCTCTTTAACAAACAAATAAAACACTGATTAAACAAAAAAGTGTATTTTATATAATTTTAACTTACAGTTGCATTATTTTACTAGTTTTAGCTTAATGAATGAGACATTATTATCTAAAGGAAAAGTAAAGCTTCCCAGTCAATTTTTTGTTTTAGCAGCACTTAGATGCTTGACATAAAATAATAAAACATACTTTTTAAACACTCCCTATACTATGCAAAATAATATTTCTTGTATTTAGACCCAGTAACCCCTGTTACTGAAGTGGAATTACACAACCATCACGAAAAAAATAACCCCTTCCCCCAGAAATTCCAATTTAATGGCCAGGCTGACTGACAGTTGTAGTAAGAGCTAAAGACGAATTCAGAAAAATGTGGTTAAAATGTTGTGCCAAAGACAAAATTTGAAAACATCTGTTTAAAAGACAAATTCACAAAAGTGGAGATAGAGGTTTGTGAATTTGGTGGGAAATCTGACATTTTAATCTCCACTTTTATTTTGCCTCAATATCACCACTTTTGTGAATTCCCCCCATAGTGTCTGTATATAAAACAATGAATACTTCAATGAAGAAAACAAGTTTAATATATGAAAGACCTCTCCTAGTTAATAATTATCCCCAGCCTTTAAGCACAACATTTCCGTCATGTTTTTAGCCACCTTTGGGAATGGTTTGAAGATTAGAAGTTTAATAAAGATTTGTGTCTTCTGTTTATCAAATCTTATACAGATCTTATCAGTAAGGATGTCATCATGGATAGTCCTTGAGTTCTGTCAGTGCCACTGGCACAAATTTATTTGAATCTTAATGAATCTCCTAATTTTACATACATAATCCCATCTACTGAGTGTTCATAAACAATCTATGAAGTTTCATGCTGTGCCTATTCCTAGTGTAAGTAGAAGCCAGAAAACCAGAAAGGCTTAAGTGCATAGAGACAGTCAATCCTCTACAGACAAACAGTTATAGTGAATGAGGCCTTATTTGCTATTAAGCAGGTCAGAAGTTGGTCTTTAGTCCCTTTACAGCATAAATCGAACAGTGATCAACAGGATTCACATGTTAAAAACCGTTTATGTAGGCAGCTGTCAATCTCTTTAACACCTAGTATAGGTATGGGATCCAGAAAGCTCAGAATTACAGGAAGGACGTCTCCCATAGAGTCAATTTTAAACAAATAATTCTCATTTTTAAAAATGAGTTTGTTTATCCCTGTAATAGTAAAAGAGTACCATGTACTTGATGGTAGCTACTCTGCATGAATCCATATTGGTGGCAATACAATCCTAATTTTTTATGTTTAGTTGATTATTAGCAGACTTAAGGTATGGAGATCCAAATTACAAAAAAAAACATTATCTGGAAAACCCCAATACATCGTACAATGCCCCTTTAGCACTGTTTAACAAATAGCAATGAATTCTCTTGGTACATTCTCAGTTAAATGCTGCTTTCTGAAGGCCAAGGCACAATACAATTGACAGGAGTAGCAGACCTGCTTCTGAATGCTCTTCTCAAACCACTATTTCATGAAGAAGTGATAGGTATACAGGAGATGGATTATAGAGATTAGAGAGATAATTAGATAGATGGATGGATGATGATAGATAGATAGATAGATAGATAGATAGATAGATAGATAGATAGATAGATAGATAGATAGATAGATGGATAATAGGTAGGTGATTGATGATAGGTAGATAGAGAGATAGATAGAAAGAGAGAGAGAGAGAGAGAGAGAGAGAGAGAGAGAGAGAGAGAAAGATAGGTGATTGATGATAGGTAGATAGAGATAGATAGATAGAGAGAGAGAGAGAAAGATAGGTGATTGATGATAGATAGATAGAGAGAGAGAGATAGAGAGAGAGAGAGAGATAGAGATAGATAGATAGACAGACAGACAGACAGACGGACGGACGGACGGACAGACAGACAGATAGATAACGGACGGACGGACGGACGGACAGACAGACAGATAGATAACGATATATATATATATCACAAAACATTCAAACTCTTTATCATGTGGAAAATATGGTATACAGCACATACTGTACTAAAATGTATTCAGGATAAACCTCCAGCTAGCGCATGAATAAAAATATGCACATAAGATAGTAGCTATGTATTGGAACTATAGATCAATGCTGCACACGTTTAATAATGCATATTGGATGCAAAATGCAGCAGCATAAATTGTCGTGAGTATAAAATAAAATGTTTAATGGAGACGATGGTAGTCTCAGCAAATATAAAAAAACCTGTTAAAGTCCACAAAGATGTGATGAGTGAAATGGCCCTAGCCAATAAAGGGCATACTGTATATCGGGACCCTATTAATGTAAAAGCAGAATAATCAGTCTGGCTGTGAGTTAGTGATACGGTAATTATTGATTCCTGTAAAGAAACTGATAAAAGCCAGTTCAGGAGTGCCATATGCTGGGAATGATCACCCAAGAGAAGCACATTCTGAAGACCTTGGGTTTCTTTCTACGCCAAATAGAGAATAATAATCCACACGCTGAGGAAGCACCTCCTCAGGTACCCAGATGCATCAAACCTGTTTTAACAATTGAGAATGACAGATTTGCATAACTGTGTCATCATAAAAATGAATCTCATTTAGAGTCTTCTTTTCGGTGTTTAATCAAAAATGACAGTGGTGGTTCTTATTTAAAAAAAAAAAAAGAATTACCATACTACAGAGGAATCCTTAACATTTTAGAGGGCTGATGGAATGTAACGGCTAAGTATCTCTTAAAGTAAGCTTTGTCAGAAGGGTCCACCTAAATATACCAGTAAACCCTCAAAGTAATGCTGCTCTAAGTCAAAAGAAACACAACATTTCTTTCCTTCTATAGTGTACACATGGGCTTCTGTATCGGACCTGTTTTCAGTTTAAACCTCCTTGCCCTGGGCCTGAGCATGCTCAGTTTGCTCCTCTCCCCCTTCCTCTGCTGTAATCTGAGCCCAGAGCTATAAGTGAGCAGGAAGAGACTCAGGCAGGAAGTGATGTCGCACCAAGCTAATACTGCAGCTGCTATCCTAAACAAATGGAGCTTCTAAAGTTTTTTACTCAGGTATGGTAAAACATTCTACAGAATAAATATAGTCTTATAGCTTGCACTGTTGCAGATAATCTATTGGCAATAAACTGCCTCTGTAGCTTTCCTTCTCCTTTAATTCAACTGAAGGAGAAAGAGGAAAATGATACAATTGAGATCAGAGACTGTACTACTCATAACGAAGATACAGTGAGGGCAAAGAGAATAAATACATCCATTGACATCAAAGAAAATACTGCCTCCTAAAGAATTACAGAGCTGGTAAGTCTTTCTACATTCCATCGAATCATTTGTGAAGGCCTACTTATTAAAGGTTGAATATTAGAGGTTTTTAAAGGTTTTCGACCTTTTTTTCGACCACGACTAAACTCACAAAAACCACGAATGTCATGAAAGTTATTAAAAGATCCAAATAAAAAAAGTACCCAGTGTCAGACTG
>CM044439.1:147285299-147299388 GCA_024363595.1 Xenopus borealis
CTAATGGTTTTAAAAATTAGTGGTGAGCACAACTTTTCCTTGTTTATAAATATGTATATAAATAGCAAATGAGTGAAAAGAGGGATGATGTGAGGCAGAAAAGAGCAAACTGGAGATGGTCAGCCTCTGTTCATGTATCTTCTCTAGGCCTAAGTTTTCTGCTTTTTTTTCTTCCGTAGAGAGACATCTGATAGAATGGGTGATTGTTGCTTCAGCCAGGCATGGGCCCTTCAAGAAATGTTTAATTCTCTTGCCCCCAGCCCAGAATATGTGGGGGTAACATCTGTTATGGCACAGTTTGGTCAACCTGAGTGAAAACATACTTGCAAGGAAGGATTGCAGCTAGATCCTAGTTATGATTCTCTTATGTAAGTGATGAGACAGGACTGTGTGCTCCACAGAAATGGCAGTGCAAGTAATTATGCCTAGCCTCATACAAAACTTTCCGGTGTACAACTCTCCAAGTACGACCAACCACATTATACAATTTAACCAAAGATCTCCTGGTGCTATTTCTATTTGTTGCTTAAGGCTAAGGCCAGACGGGAAGATTCGGGGGAAATTAGTCGCCTGGCTACTTCTCGCCGCGACTTGTAGCCCCCGAACCCGAATAGCCAAGTACCCACGTGCACCGGCGTTGCTTGACGGAGTTGCGTGTTCACACGGAGCGGCGCGATTTTTGAAATCGCTCCAAATTGCCTCGCTCCGAATCTCCCCGTCTGGCCTAGCCCTTAATGGGATAACACATAAGGACACCTTTCTCTATAATCTCCCACTTAGCTGTAGTCTTTTGATGGGTGAACATAAATGCTTAATATTACACCCTTATTCACCAGATGTATGTATCCTTTTCACTCAAAAGCACCATCCTCATTATATAAGGGGGGGGGGGGGCAATTTAATGACCTGAAATGATTTCAGGTAGACAGGTAACACTATTATAGCATATATATAGATAATTTGTTATTATTAAAAACGTATTGCCATCTAATAGCATTGTTCATGCAGACTCTATTAACATGTATTCTTTCAAAAAGGAATTTAATACAAGTGTATCCATGCAAAGGTTAATAATCATAACTCTTGTCCTTCCTCCTGAATCAAATATAGGGATCTGTAAAATAAGAGAACTACAGTATACAATAAAGATGGAGTAATTTACTAAGGGGCACATGAGCACAGCATGACGGGGTGCAGACCAGCCCTGTCCATGGGGGCCTCCGATACTCCTTAATTTCTGTGTCTCAAGGCACAATTAGGAGATGAGTAGAGGGAGAAGGGGAAGAGCACCTTCATGCTTCCATCTTTCACCCCAACACTGACTAACACAGTCAACAATGTATTCATGGCGTAATGGCAATGTGGAAAATGCGAAAAAAAATTCTGATTGAAGCTTTCCTTGCACTTTGCAGGCTGCTTTCCGCCCCTAAGGGTGGTGGCACAAGTAGCGTTCCAGGGAGCTTAGTCACCCAGCGACAAAAAAACAAAGCAATCCGAGTGCCACCATTCTAGCCAGTAAGAAGGCATTTTGGGGAGTCGCCCGAAGAAGAGGAGATTTGTCGATGGGCGACTAAACTCCCTGGAAAGTTACGTGTGCCACCACCCTTATGCTTGCTCTATCTGTTTGTCAATCTAGAGTGTTTTAACTTCAGAGAAAGGAGACCACAGAACCATTTGGTAGGAGGATGTGCTGAGAGTAGCTACATGTGACACTAACCCCCATATGTAAGAAAAGGCACTAGGTTTGCCCAGTAGCAGTAACCCACAGCAAAAAATAAGATGTTTGCTTTTAAACAGGTGACCATCAAATGCAAGCTGCTGAATTTTCAAATATTCAAATTTAATTTTATTCGAATATTCAAATTATTCAAATTTGAATATTCGATGGTTGGATTTGGTCAAATTTGTCTAATTTGCATATTCGAAATTCAAATCTTTTTGAAAATGCGATCGAATGTTTGAATCACTCGTGAATTTATGTGAATTTAGTAAATCTGCCCCTTAGTGTCTTTTATAACATAACCCCCATTGTGTCACATCCTCCTTACATGTATATGTAATTTCTTCAGGAGGGGTGAAAAGGCTCAACCAGAAAACCTGGCACTTCTACCTCTACATAATTCCAGTGACACACAAGGAAAGAGCATGTGACAAGATGTCCATGTCCTTCTAATACTGTCCCTTTTGTAAGTCTCACTGGTAGGTTCAAGCAGCTCAGCAAACAAAGAAATACACAACACTTTGCACTTAAATCCTCCTGTAGTACACCTGCCCCCCTCCCTGCCCAGGCATGAATTATACTTAAATAGTTTAGTTCAGGGACTGAATAATTTCAATTTAAGATTATATACATTATGTCCAATTTTTCTGACATGGTATAAATCCCATAATTTCACACAGTACGTAAAAAAAACTAATAGCAGTAGCATTATTTTGAATTCATAATGTGGCATCGACGTGATTGTAGAAATGTACTCAATATAGTTTTTGCTGGAAGCGCAGTGTGTGGTCCTGCTGGCTGACCTTAAACATGGATAGAGAAAGAAATTCTCTTTTTTAGGCAATAAGAGGTGCATGTACCCCAGAATAGCCCCACAGTTGGTTACCCAAAACAGTATATAGAAACGAAAAGGGGATGCACACTCAACCAAAAAAAAGTGATATTTGGTAGTCAAAAAAATTTTTTTTTAACTTTCATATAGTATATAACAATCAAATACACATCAAAACAGTTGGTATTATAAATACAACCACAGCAGCAAAATGTATACATACCACCAAGGCAAAAAGGGACAAACCACAGAGAGCAGATACACTTGCCAATGATGATGATGATGATGATGATGATGATGATGAATACGCCAACGTTTCGGCACTATAGCCTTTTCTCAAGGGGAAATCTTAATTCATACCTAGCCAATTATCCTCTTCTGAAACTGAAATCCTGTTTTTCTACAGTCTATAAAAATTCATAAAATTACAGATAAGGAAGGAAATATATATACTGTACATTTTGAGATAGAGAGTCAAAAAATTGCTGCAGTTCACCTAAATTGTGTCCTGCAATATAATTTTACAGTGATACAGCACTTGATTAGATATGGGTTTTACAGGAGAAGCAGGACATCTCCTCCAACTGCTCCTATTTTTACAGTCACAAAAACAAAAGCATGTCCTAGTGCCTTGGCAAGTTGCACCTTATGCTTACTTTTCAGTAACTGACACTACAAGGGGTAGATTTATCAACATACAAATTAAAAATCTTAGTGATTTTTTTGTGTGGCAAAAAACTTGAATCCCAGTTTCCAAAAATCTAATTTTTGCAATTTATTACAAAAAACCTTTGAATAAAAAAAACTAACAACTGGCGAGTTCATGAAGAAGTCAGTGGGCATTGCATTTTCAAATTCTAAGCTATTTTTCAATTTAAGTTTTTGAGATCCATTCCAAATTTGTCAGAATCTTTGAAAATGAAGGCTAGGCTGCTATTTCCCTGTGTTTGAGTTGCATTATCACATATTAAGGGCAGAAATACACAGAAGACTTTGCAGCGTTTCTGTTGGATACGACTCCGAGCGACAAAACGCCCGCATCAAGTCAGATCTGACAGGAGCAAGGTAAAGTTATAGGTCTTTGCTTAATTAAGCTCTCATTTGAGATTTATACTTTTTTTTTAAATTCCATCGAGAATTTTTAATAAAAGATTCTGTAGAATTTTTATAAAAATGGCTCCCTGTTGTGTCTATTAAGGTGCAATAAGAAATAATTGCAAACAATGTGGGTTTAATGCCTACAAAAATATTGTGCCTAGTGCTGCGTCCACTAACAGCAAACAAGGCCTACATTTTTTTCCTAATATCTTTTTCCAGGAGATAGAAGAAGCCTAAAATATGACATACAAACACTACTGGAAATCTAATGTAAGCTCTTAAACTTTCCTTGGGAGTTATTTAAACATAACTTAACTCAGTATTACCTTTGCTGGTCTTAAATGTTTAATCTAAACCACAACAAAGCCCTAGGGCTATCAGAACTCTGCAAAATCCAGGCTTAAGCTCAGCTGGTAATAAGTTTGGTCCTCAAGAACACTAAAAGCTGACATAGGATAAAGAATACGAGCAGTGCCTGGTAATTTAGTGGCTTTGGATCTTGGTTAGCAAACATGACTGCTACTTGTTGTCTCATGATGCCCAGATCCACAGAGGTTGGAGTTTTACACATGAATTATTCATGTTACATGACATTATTTTGCCAAAATGATTTCAAAAGTAAACATGCATTACAGACATTTGTTTTATGACTTGCACAGTTCTGTATATGTGGGGATAAAACGCTATTGTCAACCTTTTACCATGTCATATACAGTACAAGCCATTTTACAAATCCTAACAATACACTGTAGGGTAGAAAAAAATACTCTTTCTACACCAAGAAGGAAATGGCTGAAAATTTGAGAATGCAAATTTTTTAAATTTTCAAATTTAAAAAAATCTTAAAATTCGAATTGGAAAAATTCTGTAGCTAAACACTATTGAGCTTCTGTGATTTCATGACCTCTTTGTCTTTGTGGTGTCCCAGAGCTAGAAAAAATTGAGACAGTTTCTTTTGGGGCAGCTCCACCTTCTATGAATTTCCTACTTCTAATCTGCTTTCAACTAATTTGTTTAATTGATTTTTCGGTATCAATTTATTACTCAGCACTAGGTCACTATTATTCATCAATTTGTTATTTATCAATTTTTAATTAATTTAACAAAAGCACATTGGCACTTTACATAAATGGGAGACATTGGAGAATAACTTACTGTAATTCCCATTTGATGTAAGCACTCTGCACTTTTCGTTAAAACAATACAGTTCTGAAGTAGAATAAACAATTACTGGGGAAATTATTCCACAGTGTTTTAGTGATATAGTGATATAAGTGTTTTTATTAATACCAGTAATTTATTTTTCTGTGGGTATACTTACTTTATTTACAAGCACAGAGCACTTTTTTTAGTAATTTCATGAAAGAATTGACAGCCAATTAATTAATTTCAATATACAATGATTAGGAATATTTAATGAATTCTGTGGGAAGTAAATCAATTTGTTTAATGTAAGGAATTGGTATTTTAATCATACAAAATAAGTCTGAACTTGGTTAAGAATATATACAACAAATCTTCTCTAATCCACATATATACGGGGTACATTCTCTCTTCTCCTAAAGAATCTCACATACTGACATAATCTGACCCCTGTATAATCCTCATTAGACAAGTTATATTACAGTTATATCCTCTTCCAACCTAGAAAGCTGTGCAAAATATAAAATGTTTCTAATATAGTTAGTTAGCCAAAAATGTTATATATAAAGTAGTGACTAGATGTCTAACATAACAGAACAAAACACAACTTTTCAGCTCTCTAACTCTGAGTTAGTGGCGGCCACATGGGACATAACTGTTCAGTGAGTTTACAATTGATCCTCAGCATTCAGCTCAGATTCAAAAGCAACAGTTATGATCCATGTGCCCCACCTCAAGTCACTGATTGGTTACTGCCTGGTCAGTGTCAGACTGGGATCCCAGGGGCCCACCAGAAAGCCTATGGCTGAGGGCCCACTTTCCAAACTATTATACCTCCTCTCCTCACTCAACCTTTATGTTCTCCTACTCTCTTTTTACTATACTCTATTCTTCCATTATTAAGCCTCTTTGTTCCCATAAATATGGAATGACCATGAAATATGCAAAATTTTTAGAAGCAAGAGGCCCACTGATACCTGGGCCCACCAGGAGTTTTCCTGGTTTCCCAGTGGGCCGGACACTGTTCCCGGTAACAATCATTGGAAACCAAGAGAGCTCAAAAGCAAGAAGTAGTGTTCTCACTATTATGTCAGACATCCAGTCACTCCAGCCTTTATACATTACATTTTTGGGCTAACTATATTAGAAACATTTTTTATTTTGCACAGCCTATCTATTTATCCAGTTTTTAATTTTATACTAAACAATATCTTTAAATAAATGCTACAATATTTATATGTGAGCTATATTATTATGGGATTCATATCATGGACTACTTCGATTGAGCCTTTGATATCTAATCTAATCTTGGTTCACCATGGGCTATGACCAGCAGATATATTACAATTTATTTTTCACTCTTCATATATAAATATAAGTAGCTACGCTCTTTACTTTACTTCCTATTGCTTCTCATAACTACTGTTCTATATGATGATTCTGGATGGGCACACACAAGACATTTCTCATAAAACATTGAGCCTTCAATATTAACGCCATCGCTTAACCTCATATGCCTCCAAAACTTACAAAGCGTAAATACATTATTTTCAAAAGGCAAAAAATTACATTGGGAATTGGAGCTATATTTAATACGGACCTGGAATAAAAATCCATACCATAGAAATCAGGGCAGTGGGACAGAAAAAAAATCTATATCTTTCTTTGGACACCTGCAGAAGAATCAATGCAGATCATAAATTTCATTTTTATTGTTAAAAAAAAAAAATTCTGATATTCACAATTTTTTTTCAAAAGAAGATACTGCTAATTTAAAATATTTATGTGTCTATAATTGAGTTTTCTTCAAATCATGTAGTAACCCATTTCGTCCTACCACTGCCAATTAGTCTATTTAATAATGGTTGTTGCTTGGACAGCTTTGTGGGACTGCATAAAAGACGCAGCAGGGGAGCCAGGAAAGGCTAAGGTAGGACAGGATTCATCTTCATTGTTCTGGAGGGTGAATCAAGATGAAACACGATGGAGGGTTATGAAATAACTAAGATCTCCCCCGAAAAGGTTATCCCTTGATATAGAACAAGTCAAGTGAGAAATGAGAGTCTTCTTGGTGCAAGTAAAAAGTACTGCAGGAAACGTGTTATTAGGATGTCAGAAAAATGATCACCGCAGATACCCCTCACCTTCTCAATCTTTGAAAATGGAACTCTTTGTTGCTTAAAAACAGAAAGATGAAGAAGCACTTTAATATCAGGCTTTGATATTCTTTTGTGCAGCTTTGTAAAGCTTTCAGTTAACAGGTTATCTTTTTATTATTTCTTCAAGAAGCACCCGGCGAAACTTTGAGAGCATTCGTCGCACCACGTTTCCTTTGCATATGACCAAATACAGACTTCACACGACGAGACATAAGCATGGGTTATAATAACCTGTTTATGTGACTTTGGAGAGACTATATAAAATGCAAAGAGATAACATAATTGCACTAGCTATTCTGTGCTATTAAGGATTAGAAACATTTTTTCTTTTAAAAAAAAAAGCTTCACCTTAGTATTTTTGAAGACCACATACATTTTATGTTTGATAGTGATGTGTTTTAGTCTAGTTATTAAATGTAAAATCACATTAAGAAGGTTGAAGAATATATGCTCCTGGGTTCTTGTTCAAAAACAGTGAAGGTCCAAAGATTGACGCTCCCTAACTCAAAATATGACTACTCCCTGACACCCATACATGTTACTTGTAGCTGCTCAAGTATTTGTTTGTGTTTAAAGGATAACTAAACCCTAAAAATAAATAGGGCTAAAAATTCCATGTTTTATATACTGAACTTATTGCACCAGCCTAAAGTTTCAGCTTGTCAATAGCAGCAATGATCCAGGACTTCAAACTTGTCACAGGGGGTCACCATCTTGAAAAGTGTCTGTGACACTCACATGCTCAGTGGGCTCTGAGCAGCTGTTGAGAGGCTAAGCTTAGGGGTCGTCACTAATTATCCAGCAGAAAATGAGGTTGGTCTGTAATATAAGCTGATGCTACAGGGCTGATTATTAAATTCTGATGCTAGTTACACTGGTTTCTGTGCTGCCATGTAGTAATTATCTGTATATATGACTAATAAGCCTGTTACTGTGACATTTATATTATATGCGTTTGGTGTATTTTGAGTCAGTCCCTAAGCTCAGTAAGTGACAGCAGCTCAGAGCATGTGAATTAGTGAATCAGCAGAAAAGAAGATGGGGAGCTACTGGGGCATCTACTGGGGAGACACAGATCTTTACTGCTAAAGGGCTGTGGTTGCCTTGGGCTGGTACACAAGCACAAACATAATGTACTACATTTCTAGCTACTTCTTTAGTTTTAATTTTTTTGTCCTTCAATCCTGGTTACAGCTTCTGAAGGGTGGTGTAAAGTGTGTGGCAAAGTCATTGCATGCTTTATACTGACCTCATGGATAACTGCAATTTCTTAGCATGGATGATAAATCATAAGTACAGGTATGGGGCCTGTTATAAAAAATGCTCTAGACCTAGCGTTTTCCAGAGAAGGGTTATTTCCGTAATTTGTATCAACATAACTGTTGATCTAAACATTAAATAAACAAAATAGGATTGTTCTGCTTCCAATAAGGATTAATTATATCTTACTTTGGATCAAGTAGAAGGTACTCGTTTATTATTACAGAGAGAAAGGAAATCATTCAAAAAATTTGAGTCCTGGAGTCCTGTAATTTGGAGCTTTCTGGATAGTGAGTTTCTGGATAACAGATGCCATATCTGTAGTATTTTGCATATGTAGACCAAGGCCGTAGCCATTTAGTTTTGAATTCCAATTCAGATCCTACCTTTGAATGTATTTGGTCTTGGCACATATGGGCCAGGACCTTAGCAATTGCCCTTCCCTCCTGTGTAGTTTAACAGGAATAACAAATTAATGTTTACTTTAATTTGAATTAAAGGGATACTGTCATGGAAAAACATGTTTTTTTTTAAAACACCTCAGTTAATAGTGCTGCTCCAGTAGACTGCACTGAAATCCATTTCTCAAAAGAGCAAACAGATTTTTTTATATTCAGTTTTTAAATCTGACATGGGGCTAGCCATTTTGTCAATTTCCCAGCTGCCCCGGTCATGTGACTTGTGCCAGCATTTTAGGAGGGAACTGCTTTCTGGCAGGCTGTTGTTTTTCCTTTTCAATGTAACTGAATAGTACGCAGTGGGACATGGGTTTTACTATTTTACTATTTACTATTTCTTAGATCTACCAGGCAGCTGTTCTCTTGTGTTAGGGAGCTGTTATCTGGTTAACTTCCCATTGTTCTGTTGTTAGGCTGCTGGGTGGGGGATAGGGAGGGGGTGATATCACTCCAATTTGCAGTACAGCAGTAAAGAGTGATTGAAGTTTATCAGAGCACAAGTCACGTGACTTAGGGCAGCTGGGAAATTGACAGTATGTCTAGCCCCATTTCAGATTTCAAAATGAAATATAAAAAAAATCTGTTTGCTCTTTTGGGAAATGGATTTCAATGCAGAATTCTTCTGGAACAGCACTATTAACATGTTTTCCCCATGACAGTATCCCTTTAATGGTAACAACTCCTACTACATTCTCTCTTAGGTAGAATATCAGGTTTTGTACAATGATGCTGCCCCTGAATCAATACAGAGGGCATCATTAGAGCTGTAATATGTAACCTGATAACAAATCAAATATGTCTTTGTTCTTTACAGCGTAACTTTAATGTAATGGTTGTTTAGTATTTACCCTTCGTATCTAAACATATATACTTTTAGTAATAGTGTCGTTTTAACATGTTATATTTTTGCTACTGACTTCTGGCATTTAAGTCTCAAGTGATACAGGTCTAATTTAAAAAATATATAAGAGAGAGAGAAAGAGAGAGAGAAGAAAAAATGAGAAATGTTCCCCAAACAGTAATGGTTTCTTTGCTGAAATTGATATCTGATGGAAAGATGGGCTTTCAAATCCCTTAATGAGATGCACAGTAATGGATGTGGTGAACTCAGTGAAATAGAATCAGAGGGCTAGAAAAGAGACAAACTGCTGTTTATGTAATTTAAGCCCATAGGAAAAGCACTGTTTATTAATTACTGTTATTGCTGAATTTCTAATGAGCTTTTATCAAGAAGATAAATATGTGTTATGCTATTTCATCATCTCGGTTATAAGTGGCATCACCATTAGTCCGACTGCTTTCCTCAGCCAATAACTCACCCTTTGTATTGCGGTTTGTATCTGCATAAATATTATTACTCTTTATTTATGAAATACAAGTAAAAGGGCAACTGCTCAATCAGTGCTGGACTGGGGTACCAGTGGCCTAACAGAGAACCTCACCCCTGGGTCCACCAACACATAAGCGCACCCACTACTGCAGCTTTTGCCTACACCCTTTACAGCTTTCGCTGCCCCTCCACCTATAAATAAGTAGGACTTTCCCAACAAAATATTTGTCCTATGGGTAAAGTGAAGCTTGGAGCCTCAGAAAATGTACTACCAACATTAGTCATTTCCTTTAGCCATAATTACCCAGATGTGTCAGTAAAATGACTACAAAAATGAATGAGCACTCCCTAAACCACAGACATGCAAGTAGGTTCACTGCAGATAATTGATTATGACCACATTAACCACAGACAAGCTAGTAAAATGACTGCAGTAAATGGATTATGAGAATATTAACCCCAGGCATGTCAGTAAGATCACTGCTAAAAAGGGATTATGAGCATATTAACCCCAGACATGCCATTGATCATTGTAAAATATAAAAAGAGCATTATAACCTTAGACATGCCCGTACATTGACTACAGAAAATAACAATAAACATATAAGCCCCAAACATTCCAGCAAGAATTCTACAGAAATAGATCAGCACTGTATGAACCCCAGACTTGCCATTCAGATTACTGCCAAAAATGAAGAATGAGCATGTTAACCCTAGATACACCGTTAAAATGGATAAAACACATGTTAACCCCTGATACGAAGCTATGCCAGTAAGCTTGTTGCGTGAATAGATGATTACTCCATTAACTCCAGACATACCGAGTAATATCACTGCAGAAAATGGACTGAGAGCATTAATGACTAATGAGTATTAGATTAATAGCATTAATTCACAAAACATGCTCTGTGTCCAGTGCTGCCTTGGCGTTCCTTCTGCATATCTAAAACTATGCAGTACACCTTGATACTAAGGGGTATATTTATCAAAGAGCGAAGTTCCGCCGCTAGAGTGAAATTCCGCCACTCTCCAATCATTTCTATGGGATTTTTAAAGGCGTGTTCATCAAAGGGTGAACTTCACTCTTTGATAAATTTACCCCTAAGGGAGGCAAATCCTTGATGAAGAAGGTCCTTGTGGTACATGTAGATAATAAACATACTGATAGCAAGGACTAACAGTATTCAGCCGATAGAGCCATTATTAAGTGCAGGAAGGCTTTGGGTTTTAGAAAACAGACTAAGGATGTGGTAGTCCATATGAGCAGCTGTTTTTGTTCACTGCTGGAAATCAAATGTGTTCCAATGGAAAAAAAGAAAGAAGACCCAGACTGAGAGTAGTCAACAATGTGGCATTTGAAATCGCATAAGATAATTGTATGTTTGCACAGCAGAGAAAAAAGAAGAAGCTGTCTTCCAAGTCGAAAAGGAAGATTGCAGTCTGTAAACAATGGCCATAAGTGCAGTGGAACTGTGTGTACTTTTTAAAGAAAACGAATGAGAAAACAGAGGGAACATAAATTTAAGAGGAACAGTATAAGAAGGAGCACAGCCTTAATAAAACTGTCATTCTGGGAAAGCCAGGTTTTAGCTAGGGCAAAGTGGTCAAATGAATATGGATTTGTTATAGTGCTTATTAACAGGGGCAAAAGAAATGGAAAAGCTAGGTGTGATACAATGATAGGAAAGCACTGCAAGGTTGAGAGTAAGTAGATGTATATTAGGTACAAGAAAAATAACAGCAGCAAGTATAGAAAGAGACAGAGGATAATAAATAAAGCAGCACAATAACTGTAAATAAATCATATATTATATATATATATGTAAGAAGTAAATTTGTAATCTTTGATCACTTTTGAACAATTCTCTCCAAACCTACTTGCCCCAGTGTATATGCTATAATAAAATAGGTCAACCACATAATGACTATATTTCTGCATATTTAATTAATGTGCCCTGATGAAATTGCAATTAGTTTTATGTAGGGCCGAGATATTGTTGGAAAGGGATAATAATGAGCTGTGTTTGAGGTTTTGAGGAGATCCATTAAGGAGAAAGTACAAAATTAGTGATGTGAGGGGGCAAGATTATCAGGATATAATACAATAACAGCACAATCGACTGCTGAAGCTAATTGCAGAAAAACATGGCTGCAGAAGCCAGTGAAGTCAAGGTTATGCAGCAAGTATGAGCAATGATCATCCTACCAGGATTTAAAAAGCTTGAGACATAGACGATAGCCATGATCTGAATGTAACCCTTAACATTTCCCACAACCATTTCATAATTAGCTCAAATGTCTCCCAGGACCCATTGCCCAAGGAACCCACTGAACCATCAGCACCCTTGTGCTTTTTTGTCTATGGGATTATACCCTCAAACCCCTTGACAAGCAGTCCTACCACCAAGCCTTGGTGACCTTGGGAAATTTAGGGAAGATGGATGTCCTACCCATTGAAAAGAGCTGTTACTGTGCATGAACCATACAAACTGCCCCCTAACACACCATACTTCTACCCCAACTGCCTGTACCTTGCTCCCAATCCCACCAGCCCCATCAACCTGCCACAAATCTTTTCCAACTTTTCTTCTTCCTATACAGTCATGTCTCCTTTCCCTACTTTCCTCTGCAGTCAGTGTCCCATCTCATGTTGTTATTCTTCTTGAAATACTATAACAATAGGGATGATCAGTTATGTTCTCCGACCAATCAGCCATTTAAAGGACCCTCTATAATAGTCATACCCAACCAAGTAACATGTAGCAACCCCTTAGCTATTGCTCCCAGTGGCTTCAAAGCAGGTGCTTTTTTACTTCCAGTCTTGGAGGCAGGTTTTAGTTGTATAAAAACTAGGTGTACTGCCAAAAAGAGCCTCCTGTAGGCTGCCAGTCGATATAGGGGATACCAAATCACAGGCCTTATTTGGCATCCTAGGAATTATTTTCATGCAGGTGTTGCTCCCCAACTTTTTTTACATTTGAATAAAAGGGTTGGGGACCCCTGCTCTTAATAGTCTTTTATATCTTGTTTTTTGCAGTTTGCTCTTTTATTTTACTTTGAAAGAAATAAGTAAATCGTTAACTTTGCTCACATTCCCTTTCTGCTCCAGAGCTGGTTTACTGTATACAAAGCAAATGAACAATAACTGTGGAAACCTTGGCCACTTGATCTGTCACCACATTCCTTTTCACGTGAAATCAATTTATTAGAGTTGCGACTACTTTAAATGGGAGTTTGGAATACCTTTTATACTATTATTCTAACAGGTCAGGCGTTTACTACAGTCCAGGTCATATATTTGTTGAATTAAACGCAGTCAAGAGTTCAACAGAAGGTCCATGGCTGTTTATTGAATACTTTCTAATGGTTCACTTGGCACACATTCTCCTAAGTGTTAATTTACTGGTAATTTATTGACTATCTACTATATAAAAAACATGATGAAAAGTCTAAGAGTGATATGTTCTCTGTTTATGCGCAGCTCTCAGGGACTCTATTAGTGCGGCATTATTT
Organism: Xenopus borealis; assembly: GCA_024363595.1. Taxonomy (NCBI): domain Eukaryota; kingdom Metazoa; phylum Chordata; class Amphibia; order Anura; family Pipidae; genus Xenopus; species Xenopus borealis. The sequence goes on from CM044439.1 coordinate 147,298,813, forward strand.
CATTGGTTGACAAGTGAATCGGTATTACAAAGTTTATGTGCTTAGACTACTTTCAGATGTTTGTACAATTCAACTATACTCTGTGGATATACCATAATCAGTGTCAAGATGGTTTTGCATATGGCGAGAGTTACGTTAGGACTACAAATGTTTAGAAATATATGCTTATGGCAATAGAACGACTTTATTTTATTTATTAAAGGTTTCCTGGGCTTGTGTAGGTTAATGTATTGGCTGTAACATATACTTCTATTATAATTTTATCTTTGCACTGTATGCAAATTACTAGCGTAAATGTGCTTTGCCTGATGAAGTAACGGTAGCGCAACTTCGCTACTTTTCCCCTCCCTGAGCGGAAATTCGCATTTTAGTCAATTAGTGGTGGACTGGTGAAAATTTGCCAGGCGAATTGAGGTGAAGGCATTGCTAGCACATTTTCGCAGCTTGGTGAATTTGCTCCTATGTATGTAATTCCTATTTGCATATGCCGTGCTATTGGCCAGGTGGCACTGTGACCACGTCCTGCTTCAACCTGGTATAGTGCTGGGAAAGGAGTGGCAGCTTTGTAATAGTCTC
>CM044439.1:147336658-147351977 GCA_024363595.1 Xenopus borealis
AAAGGGACCAAGTTTTACCTACAATTTACCAAGGTTAAAACTAAAAATCATATTTCCCATCCGAGAGAACTTCTGATAGGATTTCCCTCTAGTGTCCAATGAAAAGGGCATTCATTTGGTTGGTAATGGTAAGTGCAGAGATTCTGTAGGCTATAGTATGTGTGGATTATGTGTTCATGGACTTACTACGTACTTAATGATTTAAAAAAATATAGGGTGAGTATAAATCTCTCTTTTGCTATTAATTTATTGAGGAAGTGTCCAGCACCTTCTAGTAGCTCCCATCATTCACAGAATATGCAGTGTCCTATAATAAGTGTAACCAAGCTTTAATTTTGGAAAAGTACGTTGCAATGAAAAGGTAGTCCCCATAAAAATGCATAATGGGTGCATAGTTGTATGGGATCTCATCATTTCTGATGACCTCAAACATGACCTCAAAATTGTTTTCATTTAAAATGGATACATTTCAGAGAAGAGATGAGTCTTGTAAGACCCAGAACTTACCCTTAACCGTGATTTCCATGACCAATAAGTTTACATTTGGTCTGTATCCGACAAGAAATATTGTAGTCAAGAATTTTCTACTATATATTATTTACTTTGCATATGTTAAGAAAATAAGATTTTAAAAGTTACAACCATGAACAGTTGATTGGACAAATGTAAACATTATGGGACACAAAAGATGGCTCAATACACAGCCTTAAAGGGCACGTAAAGGCAAAAAAAATAAAATCACATTTTTACTTTCTTTAATGAAAAATAAACTTATCTCCAATATATTTTAATTTAAAAATTGTTTACTGTTTTTTTTTAAGAAACCTGTCTGTATGCAGTGACATTCTTCCTTCGTTTTCTTTTGTGGATAGGAATTGTCAGATGGTCCCTAACTGCTGTGCAGGGAAACGAAACAGGCTGAATGCAATATCACTCCTGTCTGCTGCTTTAGGGCCCTTACACACTCGTGTTTCTATTCGGCATTTGGGGAATGTGAAGTCTGTGTATGAGCACATGTAATTCATTCTGTCTAGTTGTACCCAGATCGGTCTTTTAATTGCATCTCTATGCTTTTGATGCACGCTCAAAACATAATAAAGATATTGATTGAACTCACAAATGTGCACAAAAGTATTGGTGTTTAATAGATTTATTTATTTATTTTTGCCTTTACATCCCCTTTACTGTTTCCAACTCCAGCTGCAGGGACAAAGATCATGGAGCCAGATTTAAACAGATAAACTAAGTTTTTATTTGGAGGATTATTTTGCTGCAGCCACTGGTTCTGCAGAGTTGGAGAAAGTTTGTATTAAACAATACAAAAACTATAAAATCCACATTAGATTACATGACAACACAGGGCCCAGTGCAGTCTGTATATTCTGATTATTAATCAGTCTTACTGTATCGGCCTCTGGCAGATATTATTTGACTTGTGCTGTTTTGATCATTTCTGATGATCCCTAAGCAGCCCAGATCATACTGAGCATGTGCACAGTCTTGGTCTTGCAAAGATGTATAACAAAGTTACAAGATGACAGCCCCCTGTGGCCAACTTTGAAAGCATAAATCATTTGTTTGATTAGGCTTGTGGTGCAGTAAGTTCATGTTTATGTTTAGTATAAAAAACACAGAATTTATAGCCTTATTCTATCTTAGACTTTTCTTGTCCTTTAAGTAGAAATGGACCAATGTCCATCAGACTTTCCATATATAAGAGGGGATCCATGAGTTGGCTCTGAAGTTTGCATAAGTCCATTTTTAAACACAGTTGCATATTGATTAATTTTTGTGTTTATTTCTGGTTCACATTATATTAAAAATGGGTTTACATTGCCAAATGAAGTTCACTGGCAGGGTCATATAACAGTATTATTCAAACAAACAAAAAGATATTATTTTAGTATTATCCCATTTTAGACTTTCAATATCAGTTGCAAAAAATATCTAAAATACATCGATGGCCCACTACTTTTTTAAACGGATACTATTACGGCCTAACCTGTGTTCCTTTATCGTAACTTCAGGATAGTGATGAGTGAATTTTTTTGGCAGCCATGAATTTGCGTAAAAATTCAGCATTTAGCTATTTGTGATTTTTGTCGGAAAAATTTGCCACAACAAAAAAAGTTGCTACAAGAAAAAACTTCCATTGACTTTAATGCATTTGGACAAAAAAGTTGCCATCTTCGTTCTTCATCTGTAAGGGAGTGCCATATTGGAGCATGTGCAGCTGGAGCAGTCTTCCAGTTCGTAGCAACTACGCATGCTCCAAAAAAGCAGTGAATTGCCGAAGGGAAGGAAGAACACCTGAAGAAGACCAAAGATCCGGAAGATGGTACCCATGAGCTCCGCTGCGATTACTCTTCACTGATATGTGAGAAATGTATATGGGTCACTTTCAGGGATAATGAACTATGTATGGGGAAAGCAGGGTGGGGGGACTATCTATGGTAGTAGGTATGAGCTTTTCTTATGGGGGGTTTAGTTCTCCTTTAATAAATGACACTGATTCAATGGACAACTGCGTCCATTTTAGCGTTACCACAAATACTGTTGCAGTTGTAAATAAGCCCTGTATTCATTTTTCCCATTCCTCGTTGAGTCAAATTGGGTCAAGCACTAAGGGGAGCAAAAAGATGCCCTAAATGCTTATTCTAAAAGGATGTTGAGATTGTGAATTTTTTTCAATACTAAGGAGCTGATTTACGAAATTCACGTGAAATGATCGAAGTTCGATCGAATTCGATCGAATACCGATCATACAAATTTTTCGTGAAATCGGATATGCAAATTTGGCCTCTTCGATCATCGAATAGATCGAATGATTGGATATTCGATCATTCGATGATCGAAGGATTCAAAATTTAAAATTTATTCGACTGCCTACTTCACCAGATTGAACCTACCGTATTGTAATAGAAGCATATGGGAACCCCCCCATAGGCTTCAGAGACTAAGTCCTGCACAAATACCATTCATGCGATTGGAGCGTTCATTCGATCATTCGAATCTTACAAATTTTTGCGACGCTCGAATGAAATTTCACAATTTTTTCGTGAAATCGAATGATCGGTATCAGATCATACGAATTCATCGAGAAATCGGATATCGAGCAAAATGATAGCCTAAAACAATTCGATAAGCATTTGAAGGTCGAATACTTATCGAATTTCGAATTTGATCGAATTTATTTTGGGGAATAATAGCAAATTTTCCCCTAACACATTACATACTGGGTACGTATGAGATGTATTGACTCTTAACAGTAAAAAAAAAGAGCCATACTAATATAGATTTGGAAGTTTAAGCTCTAGAGCCATGAATATGTATTTAGTTACACATCTTAAAGTGTCATATTTAAACGCATTCACACATTGTCCTTTAATAACCTTGTTTTGTCAGTTTCCTCCTGCTATTAAATTGACTGTGAACTCCAATTTATGGGATGTAATTAAAACAAGATTGATGGAAAGCAAAATTCCTGACCCTCTGTGGCTTAGACTCCCTGAGTCAATATGCATATGTGATCATTTCATTACAAAAATAATTATTACTTTGCTTGAATGACCATATGGATGGAAAAATCTAAATAAGATTGCATGGATGTTATCAAATAAATCCCTGTAAACTGCATCCTTGGTTATTAATATTTTACATTGTCAGAGTACTGCTGGGAAATATTTTCAGATATTCCTGGATTGTAGTGTGTTTTGTTCAACATTATAGGTATATAAACTGGCTGTGCCAACGAGACACTCACCGCCATATTTGTCTTCCAGAAAAAGTTATATACAACTCACAAACCTTCTCTTGTCAACAGGTTTTTGAAAATACATCCATTATCCTGAAACCCATTATCCAGAAAGCTCAGACTTATGGAAAGGCTGTTTGTTTCCCATAGAATTTTAGTTTTATCAAAATAATCCAAATTTTTGAAAATGATTTCCTCTTACTCTGTAAGAATATAAAACAGAATCTTGTACTTGATCCAAACTGAGATATAATTAATCCTTCTTGGAGGCAAACCCAGCCTGTTGGGTTTATTTAAAGGACCAGTAACATCAAAAAGTGAAATTGTGTTAAACTAATGTAACTATAATGCAGTGTTTACCTGCACTGGTAAAACTACAGTGTTTGCTTCAGAAGCACTACAATTGTTTATATAAATAAGCTGCTGAGTAGCCACGGGGGCAGCCATTCAAATGAGAAAACGGTCAAGTTACACAGCAGATAGCAGATAAGCTCTGTAGAACATAATGTTTTCTATTATCCATTACTCATCCTGTGCCATATAGTCATTTTTCAATTTCCACCATTACTACTTAGAAGCTTGTTTATATGAACTATAGTAGTGTTTCTAAGCAAAAAGATCAGTTTTAACAGCGCACAGCAACACTACATGATATTTTCTTTTCTTTAAAACACTTTAATTTTTTGGTGTTACTGCTCCTTTAAAGTTTAAAGGATTTTCTAGTTGACATAAATTTAGTACGTATTGAAAAAAGAAATACTAAAAACCTCTAAAAGTCCAAATTGATTTAAAGTGGTCTTCTATAGGACCTTGAGAACTTTTACCTTGGCAAAGTTTTGTATTAGTGGTTAAAAAACACAAAAATTAGAAAATCACATATTTTTAGAAATTCTTGGGAAAAAAATTAAATAAGATTGTTAGTAAACGGGCCGATACGGAAGGTTCAACAACATTTGAATTTGAGATTTTACAGTGACGAGTCTTTTGTGGCAAAAATCCCAATTTCAAAACTCAAGACTATTAAGGTGTTCAAGACTATCGAATGCTTGTCGAATAGTTTTAGGCAATTTTTTCCTCGATATTCGATTTCTCGATGAAATCGTACAATCGAATAACAATCGTTCGATTTAGCGAAAAAATCATACTTCTTCAATCATCGAATGATCGAATATCCGATCTATTCGATCATTCGAATTTTCGGTATTCGATGATCGAAGTGGCCAAATTTGCATATTCGATCCTCCGATAAAATCTTACGATCAGAATTTGATCGAATTCGATCGAACTTCGATCTCTTCATGTGAATTTTGTGCACGTTTGAGGTTTGTTTTTTGTTTTTTATTTAACTCAATAATCTAAATGTCATAAATCGGCCCTCGAGTAAAGACGACATGATTCACTTTGAATTTCTGCTTCTTTAAAAGGAAATACGAAAACAGTTTTTCATTCTGGAAAATAATTGGAAGATATCATCCACTACCCCTTAAACACGTGCTCAGACATTAATGCCCTGAGGCAAACTTCCCCAGCTGGTAGAATTAGCCAAGTACCAGCCACCACACATAGAAATAGAAAAGCTGCCTCCTCCCTACATTTTTTTTTTGTTTGAATGATGCGCAGCATGAAGAAAAAGACAATCATAAAGGGAACAATAATACTATGCTTTGTATTTACAGTAGATGTGTTACACTGCAGAATCCATAGCAAATCACTGTGCCCTACAGCTATGGAGAAAAGGCTTGTTTTTGGGTTTTAACTACAGGTATTGGACCCATTATGCAGAAACCCGTTATCCAGAAAGTTACGAATTAAGGAAAGGCCGTCTCCCATTGACTCAATTATAATCAAATAATCCAATTTTTTTTAAATGATTTCCTTTTCCTCTGTAGTTATCCCAACTAACATATAATTAATCCTTATTGGAAGCAAAACCAGCCTATTGGGTTTATTTAATGTTTATATGATTTTCTAGTAGTCTTAAGGTGTGAAGATCCAAATTACGGAAAGGCCCTTTATCTGGAAAGCCCCAGTAGGTCCCATATCTGTACAACCTAACAGTGTAGAGTATGATTTTATATCTATATAAATAGCCAGTTCAAAGGTAAGCTCTGCCTCATGAGTTTATCATGTGTTTTCTTATAATTAATCTGATGGATCCCAACACCCCCACCTGCTGAAATAGTCAAAATTGCTGGAGGGGCTTCCATGTTGATGTCTCTAAAGTGTATTTAATCATTAACTCTCTCACACAACATGCAGCCCCACAGGCCCCTTTAACTTGTTCAGTCTTAATGAAAATCAAAAATCACTGCATATGCAGATTAGATGTGTATTGCCTGGAGGATAAAAGGAATAAAAATGTAACTTTAGCGCAACGCAATGTATTTAAAGACTACAGAAGATCATCTATATGTTTCTTGATTATAATTTAAAAGTTAGTAATACAGGTACGGGATTTGTTATCAGGAAACCCGTTATTCAGAAAGTTCCGAAATTTTTACATAATCCATTATAATCAAATAGTTCAAATTAAAAAAATATATATATTTTTCTTTTCTGTGTAATTTAAAAAACAATACCTTGTAACTGATCCTACCTATGGCTGTATTCGATCGAATGAAAATCGTTCCAATCGTTCGAATCATTCGATTCAATCAAACGATTTGAAAGATTTTCACTAAAATCCTTTGATTTCTCAGAACTTGGAAACATTTTCAGGACAAGTTCTGTGTGATCCCCCATAGGCTAAAATGGCAATTCAGCAGCTTTGAGCTGGGGAATATTAGAATTCAAAGGATTTTTAAAGGGCCAGTACTTTGAAATTCGGATTTTCGAAATTTAACAATTCAGATGGAATTTTTGGGCTATTCGTCAAAGTAGCCCAAAATTACTTCGAAATTCCATTTTTATTTGAATTTCCACTTCGACTCTATTCAACCCTGGAACCAAAAAATGCAAGTGCCCAAAAGAAATGTAAATAGTAGTATATTCTTGTGTCGCCCTGGTAAAACTGGTGTATTTGCTTGAGAAACACAACTATAGTTATAGTTATATGAACAAAATGTTATGTAGCCATGGGGGCAGCCATTCAATGCTTAACAAGGAGAAAAGGCATAGGATACACTGCAGATAACAGATAAACTCTTTACCATCTAATGAAATCCTTCAAAACTCATCTGTTATCTTCTGTGTATCCTGTGCTTGAATGGCTGCCCCCATGGCTGCACATCAGCTTATTTATATAAGCTATAGTAGTGTTTCTGAAGCAAACACGCCCATTTTACCAGTGCAACACTGCATTATATTGTCTTTCCTTTAAAACAGGGCTGTCCAACTGGCGGCCTGAGACCCCCCTTCTGTAGCCCCCTAGCTGCTGTGCTTGATTACCATCTGTAAGCTTTAAATGGTATCAATACAGAGATTAACTGGCCCCTGCATTGTTTAAACCTCAACTTCAGACTAATTACCTGTATTGTTCACACCTATGATCCCCCAGCATTGTTCACACGTGTAACACCTCCATTATTCACACCCCTAAAGCCCTGTACTGTTCACACCTGAGACCCAGACTGAAACTGCCCACATTGTTCACCTGTTCATACCTTATTCAAAATAGGGCCCCAGCACTGTGTCACTGTGTCACTGTATGTAGTACATCTTAGAGTGGTCCTGATAGGTTTCTCTGTCTCCTGCTCTATTCTGCCTTCCCTATGCTCCCTGTGTGTGCCCTGCTCTGCCTGTGTGTGCCCTGCTCTGCCTGTGTGTGCCCTGCTCTGCCTGTGTGTGTCCTGCTCTGCCTGTGTGTGTCCTGCTCTACCTGTGTGTGACATACTCTGCATGTGGAACATAAGCCTGGTATTTGTTCTGGGGCATATGGATTTAAGGATATGTCTTAATATGACAACTTTTTTCACATATGAGTTATGAGTGATATCCTTGCAGTGAGCACCAACCGTTTGTTTTTTTTGTTTTTTTGGTGTGCTACAGCAATGAATTTTGACATGGTCTTGTGGTAAAATGGATGTTTTTTAACATGGGTGTGATTTAGAAACAGGGAGTGGTCAACACTGGCTTCCATTATCAGCCCTCCACTATGTAGGCCAGAAACATTTCGGAGCTTGGTAACACAAAAGTTGGACAGCACTGCTTTAAAACACTTTAGTATTTGGTGTTTTCTGATCCTTTAAGATTTTTTTGAAGCTTTAAAGGAATTGTTCAGTATAAAAGTAAAAACTGGGTAAACAGATAGGCTGTGTAAAATAAAACATGTTTTCAATATAGTTAGTTAGGCAAAAATGTAATGTATAAAGGCTGGAGTGACTGCAAGTCTAACCTAGCTTTTCAGCTGTCTTTTGTTTACACTGACTGGTTACCCTGGTTACCAGGCAGTAACCAATCAATGACTTGAGGGAGGGCCACATGGGTCATAACTGTTGCTTTTGAATCTGAGCTGAATGCTGAGGATCAATTGCAAACTCACTGAACAGTTATGTCCCATGTGGCCATCCCTCAAGTCGCTGACTTACTCAGATTTAGAGAGCTGAAAAGCAGGATGTTGTGTTGTATTCTGTTATGTGAGACATCCACTCACTCCAGCTTTTATACATTACATTTTTGGCTAACTAACTATATTAGAAATTTTTTTTATTTTGCACAGCCTATCTATTTACCCAGTTTTTATTTTTACCCTGAACTGTTCCTTTAAAGCAAATCTACAGTCTGCGGTTTAACCTGAAAAGAAGGAAGTTAACAGAAAGGAAAGAGAAACATGTTTTTTATTTTAAAGATATTGCAACACGTTTTGCAAAGCAGCAGTTGAGAATGCAAGAAAAAAAAATTACTGATTGCTTCACTTGAAAAGAAAACTCCCCCAATATGTTCTGTGAACTGTAGTGATGGGCAAATTTGTCGGAAATTCACAAAGTGGAAAAAAAATTATTTTGTCAATGGGCATCTAAATGAGCCAGAGCCCCCATGTCTTTTAAAAAGTGCTACTTGGAACAGTCAAGTTGGCATTTTATGTTTATTATTAACTTTACAAGGTTTGTTTGTTTTTTAAGAAAGGTTTCCTGCTGGAGCAAGACAAGGTATGTAGAGTGGATTGTACTAAACAAACAGACCATCTGGCTTCACAATATCATCTAGTTTGAAAGAAACAGCTCAATTTTTGGAAAGATTCTGGTGGGACAGCTAACACTAGAAGAAGAGGATTCCATCATCACAGGACATAAAGGACATATAATTCTTATCATCTGGGATTCTCTTCTATTGTACAAGGCTCATTTCTGTTTTTCTCAACAACTGGATTTGGATAACCTTATGCGAGTACCATAAAAGGCTCAGAAGGAGCTGGATTAAGCAGCCAAATGATGTCTCTAATGTGTTCAAGAATATTTATAGAAAGTGGCACACTGAGAAAATAAGGAACTATTGTTGCTAAAAAATCTGTTCCAGTAACACCAACCTACTGCATTTCACATAGCATAACATGAGAAAAAATCTGTTTAAGGTGAACATTTAGTGAAACTATAAAGTTTTATATATATTTATATATTTATATAAATATATATATTTATATATATATATATATATTACATTACAGTCCAGAACAAGTGGAGTGGCTACCTTTTATGTCTCGAGAGCTGGAAAGCAACGTAGTTACAAAAAAAGAACATACGGATCATTACATTGTGTACTAGGAGTTTAAGGGGCAGATTTACTAAGGGTCAAATTGTCGTGGGATTTTATCCCTCGAATTCGACTGGCGAATATTTGGCGAATAAATATTCTCTAAAATCAAAGAAAATATTTGCGTTTTTTGGCCAGAAGTGTACGATCGAACGATTCCACGAAAAGTCGCAGAAAAAAACGTTTGAATATTCGGCAAAATCGTACGAATCGAACTTTCAAAGCGTTCAATCGTAAGATTGAAATTCGGCAAAAGACTTAGAAAAAAAGCCTATTTAGTAAATTTATTAAATCTACCCCTAAAAGTCTATAGCAAGACATACCAACACCATAGGAAGGCAAATATTGCACTTTGGGGAATATTAGTCAGCCTATAGGGAGTTTTTTGATTGCAGTATGTTCAGATTATAGATACCTGTGCTTTACCTCCAGCATAAAATTCAGACAGTATCATCCATTAATCAGATATTAGTTTAGGCTTTCACTACAATAACTATTTGGTCATAATCAAGCCCTGCAACACTAGGATTAGGCCAGCTATGTAGGTACAGCATATCAATCAGCCTCATGCGGAACCTAAGGTTATTGTTGTATATCAAGGGTCACTGAATATGTAAAGACTTAGCTGATAAGGTGTTGATGATTGCAAAAAGACTTACTTTTTTGTAGTTTTGAAAACTGAAACAAACAACAAAGGCCAATTGGAATAATGTCCCGTCTTTGAACTGCATTTCCTGATGTGATGTGCATGGGATGAAATCATGGGTTTGAAAGTGTTCCACGGTACTTGTGCAGTCTTTGCCTTCAGCTCCCTGTTCCTCTTTGGATGACTATATTTATGGATTTCTTTCTGTGCTTTTTTGTAGGTGTCAATACAGAAAATGTGTGGCACTTGCACATCTCTGTCTCTTTTGAAGGCCTCCAACTAGAATGAAGGTGGAACCTATCTTGGGCCCATACATGCCAGTGCATTACAAGTGTTTCCTCTCTTTGTGCCCTGATCACTGTTTTCTATATAACTCTGTGACAGGTTTTTTTTTAGTGATTTTCTCTTAATTATGTTGAAGCCTGTGGCTTACAGGGTCGGACCTGGCTGGCAGGAACCCAGGAAAAAATCCGATGGACCCCGTCGGCCCTGTCCAGATCCCTGCTGCCCTCCCCCACTGTCAGAAAAAAGTAAGTATAAGGTGCTTGTTGGAGAGGGAGTTGGTAGTGGGTACGGGGTTATGGTGACAGAAGCCCCAGAGGGGTTTTGGGGGCCCCTAGGGTAGCAGCAATTTGTGGGCCTCACACACCCTGGTGGCTTTAAACTGATACATAAAAAATATGTAATATATAGTAAATAAAGTATCCTTTTGTAAATTATAAGGATATTATAAGTTACCGAGTAGTTTCATGACCATATAAAAACATGAGGCCTATGGCCAGAGTGTTTTTATACAGGTCATGGAACTCCGAAGAAACTTCTAATATCTTCATATTTTGCAACTGGGGGTACTTTATTTATTATAATACACAAGTTTCAGTGAGTAACAAAAAAACACGGAGCACCGAAGAAGCCAGTCTTTAGTAAAAATCAAGATTTATTAAATAACTTAAAAATTAAAGAGCTTCTGATGAAGTGGTGAGACGCCATGAAAACGCGTTAAGCGGGCAGCCTTAGCCTGTTATTTTTTGCTGCCTATGGATTTTTAATTTATTTAATAAATCTTGTTTTTACTAAAGCATGGCTTCATCGGTGCTCCATGTTTTTTCGGTTACTCTTGTCATTGGATGTGGCCCCATGGGATAGCGGCGTACGAGCAGCACGCTGAGCTGGTAAGTGCTCCCACTCATTTATTTGTTTTGGAAAAGTTTCAGTGAGTCATGTGACAGACATGAGATCAGAACTCGCCATTTATAACTTATGACATCAGAACTCAACATTTATAAGGATATAATTTACAAGATATTTACGGCTTTTGTGTATTATATATATATTACAAGTAAGACATCAGGTATTGTTGATCAAGAGTGAATATGTTAATTCAAACCTTTCCCTACTGTGCCATGTGTTGCAGGTTTGGCATAGATCAAAGAAGAAACCAAAAATCTACAGCAGGTAAGAATCTAAATTACACAGTGAGTGCAATCAGGAAAGGTTATCATCCAATTTCCTAAGGCCTCGATATTGAGAAACAGTCTGAACACTGGTCTATGGTAAAATTATTTCCACTAGTCAATGGCTGTAGCAGGGAAAGTCAATTGATGACTTCCCCAACTCTAGTAACTGACCTTCAGCTCTACTTACATACTTACCTTATACCTGTTATCCAACAGGTGATAGGCCTATAAATATCCATTACACTGGCTTATTCAAAATAAACATTGTTTTAATGTCTTCATAACACCATTTAAAGATTGACCACACCACATACATTAATGCATTAGCTGTGAGCTAGTATGATATGGATATGTGGTTTTGTGGCTCAATGAATGAATTTCCTGAATTGGAGAGTGGACAGTTTTTCTTTAAACAAAGTAGAAACAAAATCATGCAGAGCACTCAGGGCTAAATAGTATAACAGGAGAAAGCGATCATATATTGCCAGGGACAGTTCAGGCTGAGAAGGCATTCATTAAAAAAAAGCATAAAAATATTCTGTGGAGGAACAGAATCAGCCTTAAAATATCTTTTCTCTGTATTTTCTCTGTAAGCGAGCTGTCATCCCAACAGGCAACACTCCGTATTTACAATTATAATGAGAGATTCCAAATCCACACAGATACGATACAGTTGGGTAATTGTGCAGTAAATCTTTAAAATGGTAACCTGTTCTTATTATCCCTTACAAAACAAGTACCTGAATGGTATGATATCAGGCAAATACATTTTAAAAGGCCCATTACATGATTCATTGGCTCCAGCGCTTGAATCCAGATGATGTGGACCAGCCAGTTAATCAATGCACACTTTTTTCAAAAGTAATTTTTTTTATACTATGTAATGGTGCTTTTCGCCATTCTGATATTGTTATTGTCAGGACCCAAAGGCTCAGACTGGAGTTGTGGACCAAGGAAGAAGCAGTAGATTCTATGAACACAGTTTGGGGTATCAAGGGGTTGAGAAGTAGAGTAGTCAAATCCAGGAAGAGGTCAGTTCAGGCAGCAAGGTTCTTAGTCAGAATAACAGACTGCGAGGTCAATACTAGAATTCAAAGATCAAAAGCAGAATAACACACCCAGGAACACAATAGAGTTGAACCTATAATCGAGCAATGACTGTTGGTCCCTGACGTCCTTTTATAGGCAGGTTTTCACATCAAAATGTGTGTGATGATGTGGTTCCCTTGGGCTCCAGCATTTTGAGGACGATGCCGCTGGAGTAAGGAGTGCCGGCAAGCACTACTTACATTTATACTGCCACTCAGCCATAAGCCACAGGGTTGCAATATGTGTAGCAGGAACACTGGGCACTGTTTAGTGAGCAGGAGAGCCTGCTGGGACTGGTCTTCACCTACACCCTTTTGGGGCCCTGGAACCTTCTGCTGTGGACTGACAGAGAGAATCTAAACACAGGGGAGTTTGATGAAAAACATGGCACACGGGTTAACAGAATCATAAAAAAGACAGGCTAGTTGTTAGGGCAGGCAGCAAATAATCAAGAGTCAGGCAGAAATAGGCAGGATTCAATAACCAGAAAAACAAATGGGAACAAGGCTCAGGCAGAATCCAGAGCCAGTTTGGGCAAAGAGAACTTAGCAAAACAAGCCTTTTACATTTGATGACATCACAAACAAATTATGATATCGCTGCTCTCAGTATGAAATCTTTCCTTTGGACTAGACAGAATTAAACATTAAATCACACCTTCCAACATTTTGGCATTTTGTATCACTAATGAGTGAAGTATATTGCATTAAAATATTGGTGATAAATACAGAGATTAAAGGGATTCTGTCATGATGTTGATGATATTATCTGTCATCTGTCTATGATGTAGTTTTTTATTCTAAACTACAAGGTCTACTCTGCAAATAATTCACTCTACAATATAAAATGTAATTCCTGAACCAGCAAGTGTATATTTTTTAGCTGTAATATTGGTGTGTAGGCACCATCTCAGGTCATTTTGCCTGGCTATGTGCTCTCAGAAAGAGCCAGCACTTTAATATGGAGCTGCTTTCTGGCAGGCTGTTGTTTCTCCTACTTATTGTAACTGAATGTGATGCAGTGGGACCTGGATTTTACTATTGAGTGTTGTTCTTAGATCTACCAGGCAGTTGTTATCTTGTGTTAGGGAGCTGCTCTCTGGTTACCTTCCCATTGTTCTGTAGTGGGCTGCTGGGGGTAGGGAGTTGGGATGATAGCAATCCAACGTGCAATACAGCAGTAAAGAGTAACTGAAGTTTATCAGAGCACAAATCACATGACTGGGGGCAGCTAGGAACCTGACAATATTTCTAGCCCTATGTCAGATTTCTAAATTAAATATAAAAACATCTGTTTGCTCTTTTGAAAAAGGGATTTCAGTGCAGAATTCTGCTGGAGCAGCACTATTAACTGCAAATGTTAGTCATTTTGATATTCATAACCCATGGTCTCGCTTTGGCATAAGACTAAGCAGAAATCACAGAAAGAAATGACACAAAGAGAAACAATGAAATTGTCCATTACCTGCATATCTCTCACAATGCTCATGTTTAAATAATAAGAAACTCTGCGTGACCTTGAAAGTTTCTCCGTTGTGTTCTGTCTGGGAGCCATCACCGAACAGGATCTGCTGCATCATTTATGGTGAATGCTAAATTCAGGAGCTTACCTAATGAGGTTACTTGTGACTCCTCTCTGAGAGAAAGAGACTGACATTGCTTGTCTCCTGCTGGATTCCACATTTTCTGAATTAATGACCATACTCCAAAAAGGCAGCTGCTATACTGAGTGTCTATACCTTTAGTATACACAACATTTCACTCACACAGCTACGGTATATACTGTGTACTTGAACCTACTTGGTTTATTTAATGTTATTTAATATTTGAATAATTTTTTAGCTGTCTAAGTAATAAAGACCAGCAACACCGAGTTAACTTGCGAAAAAACTTAGCGGCAGATTTACTAAGGGTCGAATTGACAATGGCTTTTAGCCCTCGAATTCGACCCGCGAATAATTGTCGAATAAAAATTCGACAAATTCGAATAAAGTATTCTCAGGTTTTGAGCGCTTTTCGAATATTAGCAAAAATCTTACGATCGAGCGATTTTACGCAACATTCATACGAATCGAATATTCGCAGTGTTCGATCGTACAAATACTATTCGATACGAAAACTTTAAAAAAAGCCTATGGGGGCTTCCCATAGGCTTCTAATGCAATTCGGTAGGTTCAATCTGGCGAAGTATGCAATCAAATAAAAATTTAAAGGGCAAGTTCTTCGACCGGCAAATAGTTGAGCGATCGAATATATATTTATTCGATTTATTTGATGCGAGCGAATATTTCATATTCGATGGTCAAAAATACTTCATTTGCATATTCGAATAGTTGCACAATCGAAAATTGAATATTCGAGCGCATGTTCGAATCCTTCATACGAATTTGATAAATCTGCCCCTGTGTGTATTAAAGGTAGCCTTCATACTAACTCGGTGTTGCTGGTCTTTATTAGTACTATTTGGTTCATTTACCGTGCACCTGAGTGAAGTCTATAAGTGGAGTGCTGCCCGCAGGAGGGTGTATATATATATATATATATATATATATATATACAGTATATATACAGGTTTATGGACAGCACCTGCCTTCCATTAGCTACCCCTGTGCTCGGAAATCCAATGTACTTTATACAAACAGAAGTCCCTTGGTGCTGTGTTTTTTTGTTCTATATATATATATAT
>CM044439.1:147354787-147376167 GCA_024363595.1 Xenopus borealis
TTTCACTGAAAAAATAACTTTGACTTCTCAAACTTTAGCCAAAGATTCCATGTAGGTTATAGGAGGTCCCCCATAGGCTAAAACAGCAACTCAGCAGGCTTAAGGTGGCGAATAGTTGAAGTTTTTAAAGAGACAGGACTTTGATATTCAAATAGTCGAATTTTTGCAATTTGAACTAGCAGTTCAGTGTGGGACTTGCAGTTCTAATAGTGTGGAGGCAATATACTGATGGGCCAGATCTAATAATAATTATAAATTATCATCCAGGCCAAAGATAATCCCTTTGTGAGACGGTCCTGGTCCATGGGCCTTGAGTTTAACACCACATCCTCTGTCACCAACCTTAAACGTCAACGCATTTTGTGCTTTCTCAAGAAGGAGAAAAAGACAAAAGTGTGAAAGTATTAACCTGTCTCATATGTCATTTGCACAGTTATCTTGGTCTGCAATAAATAAATGGGGCGTTGGTGGTAGAAAAATGCAGACATGTTCATTTATTATGACTAAACTTTGTTAGTTTACATTACAGAATAATTGGCAAAAACTGAGGCAGAATAGTGAAGAATCCTAAGCACTTTAGAACTATGCAGCTATATATGTGTATGTAACCATGATTATGAAGATATCTCTCATAATATTATAAGCCCTTATAAAGAATGGATCAGGAAAGGGCAGCTGATGAATGAGATTTTGCCTAAATCTCTCTTGTTCAGTTATATTGTAAATAGACTTGAAATGAAGGTGTTGGAAATATCTATAACTTTGCAGGAACCTGAGCTTAAAGGGACCCACTGATTCCATAATTACCCTAAATAAGAGGCTCATTTTTCATATAATTATACAATTTAATGAGTTAAATGAATCCATTTGCTTTGCCTTAGCAAATACTTTATCTCTTTCAATTACACTGTTAAATCAGCCACAGGCACACCAATCAGCAGTGCAGTGAATGTCAATGAGTCTTTCAGATTAAGGGCAATTCATCCTGCTTTGTCTTGTGGGACACTGGCTGGTCCTAGTTATACCATAAAGCAAGATAGTGATTCTGCTATGGGCCAGAAAAGATCTGATACATCAGCAGCAGGGCCGGATCTGCATTATGCAGTATTGCAAAAAATGATGAATGGAGGACGCTGGGGTAACAGAACTCTGCTGAAAATCTTCCTTTATTTGGAGTATATCACAAACACTATGGGGGAAATTCACTAAGCGGCGAAAATTTGCTAGCGTTGCCTTCGCTACCGTTCGCCGCACTTCGTCAGGCGAATTTTCGCCAGCACTACGCAAATTCACTAAAGTGTGAAGTTACGCTAAGGTTGGCAAATGTAAGCGAAGTTGCGCTACCGTTACTTCGCCACGCAAAGCACATTTATGCTAGCGATGCCTAATTTGCATACGGCGCGAACTTAAGCGTATAATAGAAGTATATGTTACAGCCACTACATTCCACTACACAAGCCCAGGAAACCTTTAATAAAGAAAATAAAGTTGTCCTATTGCCCTACATGTGCCCCCTGTATAGTTGTGTTGCCATATGTTAGGAAATGTAGGGGGGAAGGAGAGTAACCCCCCCCCAAAAAAATCGATCTTTTTCAGACTATCACACTGCCTCCCCAACATGTCGGCCCGGTGGCTGGCTAGAGAGATCGGCCACTCTCCAAAATCTGGAACAGTATAAACACCAGCACCCAGAAAGCCAATTCAAGTGGGGTGAACCCCTTTGTTTGCCCCTGAAATGTTACATCTTGGCGAATAAAGTTGCAGGGGTTCGCCCCACTTGAATTGGCCTTCTGGGTGCTGGTATTTATACTGTGACCCCCTAAAATCCTGCCACCCTAGGCCCAGGACTTGGGGGCCTTTCCACAAATCCGGGCCTGGTCACCAGTATAAAAAGAACTTCTCTTCTTGGCCCAATAAGTACACATTGTTTTCAGTAAAAATACACAATTATTGCAACAACAGTATTCCAGTATTAGCATTGACTCACTACACAAACACACAGGTGCTTAATAAAGTGGTCACAAGAAATGCAGAGGTCAGTGGCCTAGAATTCATGAACAAAACTGTATTTATAGATCAAATCGAAATGGAAATTATTTAGGAACAGTAACAGATATCAAACAAATCATTGATACAAATTCAGTGCCAGGCAAAAGCTAACACAATGTAAGCATGATTCCAAAGATGCAAACGTAATTCATTGTATGCACAGGTATGGGATCAATTATCCAAAATGCTTGGGGCCTGGTGTTTTTTGTGTAATGGATCTTTCCGTAATTTAGAACACATACCTTAATTGTGCTAAAAAGCATTTAAAGAAAAGAAAAATGGAATGGGATTATTGCATGGTGGTAACAAAGCATGAACGGAAAGCGGCCAAAAACCTTTGAGTTTTTCTACGATTTTATCGAATTCATATTCGAAAATCGTAGAAGGGTCGAATAAAGGGCAAATAGCCCTCAAAAATCCGGCCCTTAGTAAATCTGTCCCTAAAAGTTAATTTAAAGGTGAACAACCCTTTTAAAGCACACCATGAGTACAGGAGGCAGCATATAGTTTTGGTCAGCCATCTATAGAAAAAATAATAATAAAGTAAAAAGGAAAATCAGAAAGACTGAGGAATTTATAATCAAACATACATGGAAAGGCTTCATAAAGTAAAGTTTTTTCCCCAGAAATTGTGCAAATTGATGGGAATAAGATCAACATTTGTAAATATGTACAAGTCAGATATAAACATTAGGGAGAATTTGTAAGAAAGGATGCTAGGGGTGCAGGGAAGTAATGTTAAAAATTACAACTGGAACACCAAAGATTAATAGGGGCAAATTTACTAAATTCACATCTATTCACATGAATGATTCGAATTTCGATCAAATTTTCAAAAAGATTAGAATTTTGAATATGCAAATTAGGTAATTTCGACCAGTGAATTCAGTAAATTCGATCGAATGATTAGAATAAAAATCTATTCGAATACTTGACTATCGAATTACTTCCCCCTTTAAATTTTTATTCGACTGCCTAGTTCGCCCGTTTCAATCTGCTGAAGTGTCTTTGGCGAATTTTGATCGAATTATAAATATTCGATTGAATGGCTAAAATTGTTGAATCGTTCGATTCGAACGATTTGATCGTTCGATCGAATTTTCATAATTGCGGTAAAATCCTTCGAATTCGAAGGATTTTAATTCCCTAACTATTCCCAATAGTAAATCTGCCCCTTAAATTTATAAACTTAAAAAATGCTTTCTGTATTGTATTTTCTTATCATTTCTTCTCTCTTCCAATGCTGAAGACCAGTAGCAGATTCCCTTTATGCCATCCTCTTGCTGTGTCTCTGTTCTATAGATGGCCATTCACTTGCTAAACCTTCAGGTTATCCAACTAATTACACTCTGAATTCTTTTGTTCAGGCCAACATCAACTCCTCTACTGATCCACCATGTGACTGCCATGAAAGGTGCATCAACAAATTAAACTTCCAGTTTGACCAACCGAAATCGATCCAGAAGTCCAATCAAAATTAAACTCCAGTCATTTTTACCGAATTTGTATTTTACTTTGCCTTTATGTGCCCTTACTAGAGCCCAGCATCTGAACCCTAATAATTCCTCAATTACTCCCACTTAGCAAGTACCAATCTGTTGAACATATGCATGAGTCGCATAGAAATTCTATAGGCCTGAAACAGTTCTTTTCTTAATGTTTTAGTTACACCAATCATTAAAGCAAATGAAACAGAGGAAAACCCAATCCTTATTTAAATAATGTAGTTCTCTTTACCCTGTACGGTGACTCACTTCTTCACGTTTTATTGAGCCAAACATACTGCCAGGTGAGTGTAAATATTTAATACTTTTGGCTGTAGATGAGATAACTTCTATATTCAATATTTCTCTTACTGTCTCGGATGTAATAAACCATTCCCTGCTCTTGTATCGTTAGGGATTTGCTCAATTCCCCATGTTGTCGTTCTGATTATATCTTTATTACAGCACTTTAGAGAGTGTTTTAGGATACCATGATTAGTTCCGCCATTCTCTACATCGCATTTGAGTTTATTCATTTTGGTTTAACCCGATTTCAACAATACTTTCTATGTGGACATTTGAGCAGATAAATAACAGATGCAGGAGTACCACTATTTAACTGGTTATTAGTAAATGTAATTCATTTGAATATTACATTTACAACCTTACTTTGTCTTCTTTCTCTGAAATTACAGAGGAAGCAGATTGCATGTGACGCAAATGACATCCATTTCCCAGTGTATCTCTTTTCCCCATATTTAAAACATATTGCAGTTAATACCGTGTTCAAGTTGCATCAGAGTGTGTGTTGTATCTCTTCATGAATACACATCTGATTCACTGGGGGAGAAAAACTGCCCTCTGTATGACTCCTATAATCTTACTTTACTATACATACACATTTACACACCATTTATCTCATGGACTGCTTCTACTTTTAAACTTAAAGGGATCCTGTTATGGGAAAAAAAAAATCAAAATGCATCAGTTAATAGTGCTGTTCCAGAAGAATTCTGCATTGAAATCCATTTCTCAAAAGAGCAAACAGATTTTTTAATAATTCATTTTGAAATTTGACATTTTGTCAATTTCCCAGATGCCCCAAGTCATGTGACTTGTGCTCTGATAATTCTTTACTGCTGTACTGCAAGTTAGAGTGATATCACCCCCTCCCTTTCCCCCACCCAGCAGCCTAACAACAGAACAATGGGAAGGTAACCAGATAACAGCTCCCTAACACAACATAACAGCTGCCTGGTAGATCTAAGAACAGCACTCAATAGTAAAACCCATGTCCCACTGTGTTCTATTCAGTTACATTGAGAAGGAAAAACAACAGCCTGCCAGAAAGCAGTTCCCTCCTAAAGTGCTGGCACAAGTCACATGACCAGGGGCAGCTGGGAAATTGACAAAATGGCTAGCCCCATGTCAGATTTCAAAACTGGGTATAGAAAAACATCTCTTTTGAGAAATGGATTTCAGTGCAGAAGTCTACTGGAGCAGCACTATTAACTGATGCGTTTTTTAAAAAAAAACGTTTTCCCATGAAAGTTTCCCTTTAATGTTTTGCTAATAAATTAACACAGTCCTGCTGACCTAACATTCTTTTGTTGAACTGAATTTCCTATATACAATCAATACACATGAAACATTTTCAGATTTTCCTATTCTTGCTTGCCCTTTTTTTATTGTTTTCTCCAGTATCTCCTGCTCCATTGGAGACAAATGAGAGACTGGATGTCTGTCTCTGAGTGCTGTCCTTGGTGCTGAAACAAAAGCCAGTCTTTGTTGCTGTCCGTAGTAATAAACACTTCCATAAACTAAAGAAGAAAGTTGAAAAATCATAGTAAAAGCCTTTACATGTTTCATATTTTTTAAGTGAAATGCCTCAAAAGGGCCCAGTCTCAGAGAGGTTGCGTAAGTAGTGTGGCACGCGATGATGTGGGCAAATCCACAGTAGCGCTCTTAGTATTCGCTACTTTCTGATGATATTCCTACCCCTCTGTTTTGCCACCGAAACTCCCCTATTGTGTCATTTAGTCAATAACAAACTGGCTTCTGTTTGTTGTTCAGATATTGCTAATGCCTTTTCAATGGTTACTTGACTTCTGACGGTAATTTTGACTACAATCCTTGCTGCTTGCCTTGAACTTTACCTGTTTTTGACCACACTTTGACTGATGCCTGTCTGTATCTAGTACTTTATAGTCTCTTCTCTAAAGTTAATAAGCTCCCAGGTAGAACATCAGCAGAAACATCTGGGGCGTCAATTGGAGACTAGTTGGGCTCAATGACTTTATGGAGGAATCAGACCTGTGCCAGCAGCCCTAATTCCTGGTTACTGCCCAGTCCATGGGAGGCTATTAATTAATTGCATTTTGAAGTATAAAAAAAAAAAGGATTAGGTTAAAATAGAGGAAGAAAAGCAACTACAATTGTATGTCTAATGTAAGAAAACATCACCCTGGTGGTCTAGTGGTACGGCGGGGACGCCCGCTGCGCCGCGCCCCTCCTTTCGCCTGGATAACTTAACGAATTGCACGCACTTCCTTGTTTTACTACGCATGCGTGCTGGAGTGATTCCGTCAGCGGGAAATTAGAACAGCTATTTAAAGGGACATTTGTTTCTACAGCATTGCCCATGATAGGTTTATTCCTGGTGCCTTTTCCTGTGCTGTTAAGCTTCTAGTTTGTTCCTGATCTTCTGTGTTTGACCCTGCCTGGCTATTTAACTACTCTGATCTCTTGCCTGAAACCAAGTTTGATTCTGCTGAACCCTCCTGATTGAATTCCTGGTTTGACTTCTGCCTGTTATTTGACTCCAATTCTGTCTCATTCCATCTGATTGTCTACCCGGTTTGACCTTTTGCCTGCCTAACTATCCTAGCTGCCCGCCTGCCTCGACCCAGCCTGTTTGACGACGAATCTGCCTACTCCTATTTGTACCGTGAACCTTTTGACTTAAAGACTTTTCAATACAGTCGTGCTCCATTGCTGGCCAGAACTCTTGCCCTGTACCTCTCGTTTAAGTCCAGGTAGCATCTGCGAAAGCTGAAGGCTCCATCCAAAGCCAAAGGCGGTGACACTGGTGAAGCACGAGCCGAGATCAGGGTGCTTGGCATTTGTTCTGGTGTTGCGTGTTGACCGTGACACCTAAATTGTATAGCAGCCAACACATAAACTAAGTAGGACACAATGGTTTTATTGTTTATTTGGTGATAATCAAAGGTCACATATATATATATATATAGCTTTAATCAACTCCCTCCTATAGTATACAAGGTAAAAATATATGGGTATTCACCCCCAAGTAGTGATGGGCGAATTTATTCCCCAACGGCGAATAAATTCGCAAAATGGTAGTGAAAATACGCTGGCGTAAAAAAAAAAACGAGACACACGTAAAAAAAACATGATGCGCGTCGAAAATGACGCGACGCATAAAAAATGAGACGCAACTTTTTTCGCCAATTCGTGAATTTCGCTGGGAATTTTTGGGCAAAGCAAAATAGAATAGATTCACCCATCACTACCCCCAAGCTTCTCACTTGTAGCCTAAAGGTTAGTGCCCCATTCAACTCTTGGGGGCTGGACTGATTGTTGATGTCAGTAAACAAGTAGGCCATAGGGTGCCTTATTGTGCCAATTAGATTAGCCCCAGCCAATGAAATGGAAGGCCTTTACGGATCCAAGGGGAGAGGACCACTGTAGGTTTCACAGATGTTCCATCCAATCCCATTGATGAATGACCTGACTCCAGATTAGAAATTATTTGAGGCAGCTGTTTGATCCCATAAGCAGCCAACTAAGCAAGTCAGCAGCCAATATCAAGTTATGTATGGCCAGTGTTTTATAACAAATCAGCAAATGTATATCAACAAATATCTAGTATGCACTTGCTGGCAAACAGATTTATCTATAAATGTATACAAAGTATTTTCACCTTTTTGTGCTACTGGTTTTAGCAATAGACCCACTGTTGTGCAACAGCTTGAAGACAGCATTTTGTTATCCCTAATGGAGAACAGGGATCTAATTGCACAATATTAGGTATTTTGTGGCATTCTTGAATTTGAATGAAAATAGCATTTTCCACTTTTGCCGACACATTTTTCTATTTATGACATTTTATGGCTTTTTTTCCTGATTTTTCCTTCAGGTTACAAATGCATTTTGAAATTATCCTGCTATTTTTTTCAGCCTAAAAGATTCCATCTGCCTGGAGGTGGGATTAACCATGATATGTTATGGAAAGATTGATGCCATTCTTCCAGCATTCTTTTGAAATACCATTTTGGGAAGACACCTTTACATTTTCCCATGATGCAGCTTGCACAGATTTTGCAGCGAGATACAGTCTAGGAAAAAAATATAAATTATCTTAAAAGGAAAACACAAGCTCTATCTTTTTGAAGATGGCACATGACATCCAGTGTTTGGTCCTCCAGGAGACTGTATTTGCACCTGCCACCAGCAGTGCTGCCTGCCATTGATGTGAATGGCAACCTTTGGTGAATTTTAAACTAAAAACACACATTTGAAATTGTTGCCAGGAGGTATATACAAGCCCTCCTTTATTCCAGCCACGAGGAAAGGACTTTTACGCCTGACTTGCATGTCTGATTTTTTTCTCTTGCCAAATAGAGTTGATGGTTACTCTTAAGAGTAAAAAAAAAAAAAATGGATTGCACACTCAGTTCTCCAGAAATTAAATAAACAATATTTATTGCATGAAAAAAGGGGGGTTACAAAAAATTACAAACTTTTTGTAATCCCCCTTTTTTCATGCAATAAATATTGTAAATATTTCATTTCTGGAGAACTGAGTGTGCAATCCATTTTTTGTATATATGTTTTGGAGACCCTCATGGGGAGCCTCCTATGGATTAGCACCTCATATTTTATTCTAAGGGTGTGCGCCTTCTTATTTCAATTTTCATATCAGGAGTTTTTGTTTGCACATAATAGATTGAAGTCAGTGGGTCAATTTTTTTCTCCCATATCAGATAAAGTGGAGCTAATGGGCATTTTTCTTGCTTTTTTTATTCCGGTGCAAAATTAAAAAACAGCATGGCCAAATTTGTGAAAAATTTTATTTTACTCACAAATGTGAATTTCCCGGCAAATTTGTATTTTGATCCTTAGACATTTGATAATTGTACATTTTCACAAAATCTTCTCTCAATTTGACCTTGAACAAGAGTCCAACACTTCTTTATATGGGCTGCTGAGTTTAGGCACATGTTCATTTTTTGCTGCCCCTTACTTTAAAGCCAGGCCCGGATTTGTGGAAAGGCCACCAAGTCCCGGGTCTAGGGCGCTAAGATTTTAGGGGGGCACCATGCTGCCCAAACACACCCACCGTGGTTCAAAAACACTGGCACAGGAGATACAATTGTTTTTTAAATTTCCCGTGCACCAATCCCCATTTCTCCGGTCCTGATAATAAAAATTTGCATGAAAAAAGTGGAGAGTACAGGGGTGACAAATACCAGTGGGCCTTGGGGTGCCGCTTTATAAATCCAGCCCTTTCTAAAGCCCTTGGCTGCATTACAACGTGGGTGTAATATTTTCCTCCATACAAAGAATTAGCCTGCGCTGGGCACACAGTCAAGTTGGGTTTGAATACAGTGCACTTCAAATGCATATTAATAGCCCTAAAATCAATAATATTTAGGAACTGTCTCATGTGTCAACACTTTGGCAAGATATTATAAATGTTTCAAGTGTTCCTTTGCCTTACAAACTTATAAAGTATCGCATATTGCGTCCAACTAATTTATGAGCAGGAATATAAAGTGTGATTAATACCGAGAAGCATTAGGAGATAAGCAAATGAAATCGCCTCCTTTCCTCCATTTTCAGAATATGTATAAAAGTGATTGATTTATTGAATTTGTCATGAAAAGGCTGCCTCGTTTTTTTTTTTTTTTTTTTTTTTTTTTTTTCTTCTTCTGGATATCTGCACCATATCTATAAATAATCTAGTTAAAGTAATATGATGAAATGCAGCAGTTTGTATTTGCATTGTGATACATTTGCACATTCCCGCTTAGAGTCGACGCTTCCTTCCATCAGCATTTGCAACGCTGTGTCAAGAAGATTTAAACCATAAAGGGGAGAGCCGAGTAAATAGGTAGAGACAGTCCGTTTTGAAGAGGTAAAAAAAAAATATATATATATATATATACTGTATATAAAAATCAAAGTCGTCTTCAGATACACATCAAGATTGAACAATAGATAGTGTGATATGTATCCTGAACTCTATCTGTTGCTGTTGATGTGACAAAGGTGACAAGCAGCAAAGGAGCCCCGAGCAGCAATATGTTATAGGTGTCACAAAGCAGTGGGACAATGTACACTATGAAACATCACTTTGTTTGCTACAAGAATAAACAAGCCCCAAGCCAGAAAGCTGAGCTCCTTGGAATGCCCTGCTCATTAACCGCTGGTAACAAAATTCAGCCGTATTGCACAGTAGGAACACAATACTATATATCTAAGTTGCAGTAGTCACCCAAGGAGCTTTGGTTTTGACATCTCTAGAGTATTTCACAGGCATGTTATCCAAGGCATAATAGCAAGGGACACAAGTAGCCCCCTTGTGCTGAACATAATGATGCCTGACCTATCAGCCAGCCATACAACACATCTCATGAGCAATTTAATGGCCTAGCTCTTATTTCAATACACCACTAAAGCTGTTTTTTTAACACCACAGTACAGAAAGGGTTCATCCTTCTGCAGAAAATGTTAAAAAAAGGCATCCCATTTAACCAAATACAAGTATGGGTATTCCAAAACCCTTAATCCAGAAAGTCTAGACTATAGTCTGCCATAGATTCCATTACATCATAATATTCCAAATTTTTTTAAAACAATTTCCTTTTTCTCTGTAAGAATAAAACAGTACCTTGTACTTTATGCAAACAAAGATCTAATTAATACTTATTAGAGGCATTCAGTTTAACCAAATACAGGTATGGGATCTGTTATCCAGAAACCCATTATTCTGAAAGCTCCGGGTTATAGAATGGCCGTCTCCCATAGACTCCATTGTATTATAATAATCCAACTTTTTAAAAAGAATTTCCCTTTTCTCTGTAATAATAAAACAGTACCTTGTACTTGATCCCAACTGAGATTTAATCAGTGCTTATCTGAGGCTTAACATTTAACCAAATACAGGTATGGGATCTGTTATCCAGAAAGCTCCGGGTTATAGAATAGCCATCTCCCATAGACTCCATTGTATTATAATAATCCAAATTTGTAAAAATAATTTCCTTTTTCTCTTTAATAATAAAACAGTATCTTGTACATTATCCAAACTGAGATCTACTGTAATTAATACTTATCTGAGGCAAAACCAGCCTGTTGTGTTTATTTAATGTTTAAATGATTTTCTAGTAGACTTAAAGGAGAATTCAACCCCTACCATAAAAAACCCTACCCTACGTAGACCCCTCCCTCCTCTACCCCCAGCCTAGCTGCCCCCCCCCAGGCAAATGCCCCTAATTTTTTACTTACCCCTCCGTGCAGATTTGTCCTCGGTTGTTTGGGACCTGAAAAAACTGCAAATGCTGTGGTCTGATTCTGAAGTTTAATAAAGAAAAGCAGATGGCGCCTGTGAACTCTGTGAAAATTTCTCCAACTGTGCATGCGCTGAAACTCTGCTCAGATTCCAAATGAAGACTGAAGAAAAGAAGATGGCGCCTATGGATTCCCGAGATCTGCACAGAGGGGTAAGTAAAAATAAGGGGCATTTGTCTGGGGGGGAGGAGGGAGGGGGGTGTACGTAGGGTAGGGGGGTAGGGTTTTTTTATGATAGGGGTGGGGAGGAGGGAGGGGGTAGAGGTTTTTTATGGTAGGCGTTTAATTCTCCTTTAAGGTATGAAGTCCAAAATTCTGGAAAGATTTGTTATCTGGAAAACCCCAGGTCCAGAGCATTCTGGAAAACAGGTCCCATACCTGTTCCATGTACATTATTTTTATATTTCTCACTAGTTTCCATCTTTGATATTTAATTGTTGCTCTTCTGTGGGAGCTTGAAGGGCTCATTTAGCAAGTGCAGGGCAGTCATTCAGCACAGCACATGGCTGGATGCAACCGTGCAAGAAACTGTGGTTTGTGCCTGTCTTTTTCACCCAGCCATGTGATGTGCTGAATGACTGCAAGTCCTGCCCACAGTGACCTGTGTCTGCCCCATGAATTCATAAGGGGCACATAGACATCCCCCCATCCCATAATTTGCCTCGTTATTCAGATGCACACCTTAGGAAGCAGTGGTGAGCACATGATTCTATATAGCCCTGTCCTTACCACCTGCCATAGGGTAAATACATTCTGAGTGGCACCCGCCCTTACTGTGCTCCACACTTCATGCCATTATGACAAATGCTTTGAAAATAATCACTAAGTGGCACAATTTTGCAGCCCTTAGTGCTCCTGCAGGGGCATAAGTAAATGGCCCTTTATATTTTAGAGACCTTAGGCCTTTTATAGTTAGAGAATATACAGGATTTTTCACCAAGTTTTGCAACGAAAATTACGCCCATAGACTCTAATAGGTGATAAAA
The DNA here is from genome assembly GCA_024363595.1 of Xenopus borealis. Lineage (NCBI taxonomy): Eukaryota > Metazoa > Chordata > Amphibia > Anura > Pipidae > Xenopus > Xenopus borealis. Next base: position 147,366,903 of record CM044439.1, read on the forward strand.
TTTGTTGAAAAAAAAAATTCGCCCATCACTATGCATCATACCCAGGACACCATCAGGGGGACACAGGGGTGTGCTGTTGTACCCGGTCTGAAGGGGGGCCTGGCTGTGCTGCAGTTTTCAAAATAGCCAAGCCCCTTTGACCATGCTAAAGCCATGCCGCTTCTCCTCTCCTGAAGTCCTGAACAGCCAAGGTGCCGAACAGCCGATGTCCCGAAGTGTCAAAAAGATCCAAAGTCTTAAAGTGGCAGAAAGACCTGAAGTCACAAAACACGCAATCTTGAAGTCCTGAAGCAGCTACAAGACCCAAAGTCACGAAAGGAGGACGAAGTTGAAGTCCCAAAGCAACGAGTTCAATTCTACTGAAAACCAATGTGTGTTTTTTAATCCCCTGGTCACTAATGTATTTTAATACTCTATAGGCCCCTGCCACCAATGTTTTTTTTTTTTAAAATATTATCTGGGACCCCAATTTTTTTTAACTTGTAAGGGGGGCCCTGGCGCCAAGGTTTTTTATTTAAAAAATATGTGGGGCCCCAATTTTTTTTAACTTGTAATGGGGGCCCATTTTTTTTAACTTATAGGGGGGTCCTGGTCACCAATTATTTTTTTTTTAACTTGTAGGGGGTCCCTGGTGCCACAGTTTTTTTTAAATGACCATCAATAGCTTTTTATAACGTGTGTGTGTTGGGGGTTACCTTTTTTAGCTCTGATGTCTGTGTGGTGTTTTAACTGTGGTATGGGCAGGTTCTGGGGTGGCGTTGGGCCCACGGGGCCCTGATAATTTTGTTACACAGGGCCCAAATGGTGGCTCTGATCATGCCATACTCTGGATAAGCAAATCACCCTAACATGTAATGACACTGACAGGAATACTGAATTTGATGGACTTTTACATTCAGAAAACATTGTGCCTATTTTTGCCTAGTGTTATGCATCTCTGGAAGATGTTGCTTGAGATGAATACCATTTGAATGCAGGAAAGAGTCTGAAGAAAAAGGCAAATCATTAAAAAAAACTATAAAAAAATAAATAAAGGCCAATTGAACATTTTCTTAGAATAAGTTAAAGGTGAACCATCCCTATAACTGCTTGTTGGTTGCTCGGTCTCCAGCTCCTGGAACCATTTCTGTAGGGACAGTTGAGTTGAGTAAGTAACTGCTAGACCTATAATACAGAATAAAACATATGCCTAAAAATAAATATTTTACTTATCATATACAGGATCCGTTATCCAGAAACCCGTTATCCAGAAAGTTCAGAATAACGGGAAGTCTCCCACAGACTCCATTATAATCAAATAATCCAAAATTTTAAAATGGATTTCCTTTTTCTGTGTAATAATAAAACAGTAGCCTGTACTTGATCCAGCCGAAGATATAATTAATCCTTATTGGAGGCAAAACCAGCCTATTGGGTTTATTTAATGTTTACATGATTTTCTAGTAGACTTAAGGTGTGAAGATCTATGGAAAGACCCGTTATCCGGAAAAGCACCAGGTCCCAATGATTCTGGATAACAGGACCCATACCTGTACCTGTATTAGAATGTAATTTAACATGATATTTTTATATCTAGAATTTTAAACTGGTGTTCCCATTTCAATGTGATTCGAGTGTAGAAAAAAATCTTTGATTGCACTAAACCTACATATTGTATGTAAGGATAATTCCCTGTGTGTATTCTGCCGGAAGGAACGATATACTTCCTTTTAGTCCTCTTGCACTCATGTTGTCAGCCAGCTCTCATTACTTTTCCGTTTCATTTAGACTGGGAATAAATGACATTTCTCTTTATGTTCACACCGTGGCACCATGCCTCTGACTTGATAAACATTACTTGCCTTTCATCTTTCTGATGGTTTCTCAGTTACAAGAAGTGTAAATGAGCAAGGAGTCTTGGGAGCAGGACTGGGAGGTAACAGATGGTATTCGGTGCCAAGAGATATCAAACAACACACTCCTCTGCTCCCCTATTATCACCTGCTTCCCCCATGTCAGGGCTGAGCTGGAATATTCTGACACTAACACTAAGCTGTAAACTTCACACCATGTTTGCCTGCAACCAAAATCTGTTTTAGTAACCGGTGTGTTGCACTTGTGGAGTTGCTCTGCTCTCTCCTGATGAGAGTGTCTTTCAGCTCTGTGTTATTTTAATTTCCAGAACCCCAAAAAATACTGAATTCTCTAATATTCTATTCTCAGACAAAAGCAACACCACGAGATGTTTAAGTTAAAATTCTCTGTAACCCAGCATCGGCATACACACTTTATTGTTCATTAGAAATGTTCAGCAGATCATATTGGCATGGATTATCCTACAAGAAGCCCTAAGGTGCCCATACATGCTTAGAGTTTATCAGATTGATGCTGTCCAGCTTGGTTTTGCAAGTAGGGATGCACCGAATCCAGTATTCGGTTGGGGATTCGGCCTTTTTCAGCAGGATTTGGATTCGGCCGAATCCTTCTGCCTGGCCAAACTGAATCTGAATTTGCATATGCAAATTAGGGCCAGGGAGGGAAATCACGTGACTTTTTGGCACAAAACAAGGAAGTAAAAAATGTTTTCCTCTTCCCATCCATAATTTGCATATGCTAATTAGGGTTCGGATTCAGTTCGGTATTCGGCCAAATCTTTTGGGAAGGATTCGGGGTTCGGTCGAATCCAAAATAGTGGATTCGGTGCATCTCTATTTGCAAGTTCAGTATATCCCGTCGAAAGACTTTTATAGTACAGGTATGGGATCCACTATCAGGAAACTCATTTTCCAGAAAACTCAGTGTCAGACTGGGACACCAGGGGCCAACCATGAAACCTTAGACCAGGGGCCCACCCAAAAACCTTAGACCAGGGGCCCACTATAAAACCTTAGACCAGGGGCCCACTCTCAATACTAATATTCTTCATATCCTCAATCAACCTCTATTCTCCTAGTTTGTTTACTTTACATACTATAATCAATTATTCCATCTATTTAGCCTCTTTGTTCTCATAGAAATAGGGAATGGCCATGAAATAGGCCAAAAGTTTAGCAGCATGAGGGTCCACTGACACCTTGGCCCACCGGGAGTTTTCCTGGTATTCCAGTAGGCCAGTCCGACACTGAGAAAACTCCAATCAAATGAATACATTTTCTACTTTTTAATACAGGTATGGGACATGTTATCCCAAATGCTCAGGACCTAGGGTTTTGCAGATAGTACCTTTTTCCGTAATTTGGATCTCTATACCTTAAGTTTAAAAAAAGTTGCTAAAACATTAATCAAACTCAATATGCTGGTTTTGCTTCCAATAAGGATTAATTATATCTTTGTTGGGATTAAGTACAAGCTACTGTTTTATTATTACAGATACAAAAGGAAATTTTTTTTATGTATTCTGATAAAATGGAATCTATGGGAGACTACCTTCCCGTAATGGCTTTCTGAATAACGGGTCCTATACCAGTAATAATAAAACAGTAGCTTGTACTTGATCCCAGCTAACATATAATTAATCCTTATTGGAGACAAAATAATCATATGGGGTTTAATTAATGTCTAAAGGATTTTTTTTAGTAGACTTAAGGTATGGAGATCCAAATAATAGAAAGACTCTTTATCCAGGAAACCCCAGGGCCCGAGCATTGGGGATAACAGGTTCCCTACCTGTGCCTTGAATCTGCCAGATGGTGCCAAAAGGTATATAGGAACATTCACAGGAAAAACTGCAAGTAAATCCTACATATTAAATACTTTCAGGGTAATGTAATCAAAGTTGCAAAGTTTGTATCAGGTCTAGAAATCCCTAGCAAATGGTTCCAGGCAAATGCTTGCTGCTGATCGGTTGCTATAGGCTACAAGACCAGGTGTAAATTACATGACTTTCATTGTATTTTCCCCTTTATCCTCTCCTATTTAAATGCAAAATGGAAAAGTTGTGGGAGCACTCCATGGCTAAATAAAAAATGTATTGCAATACAATGGAAGTGCTACTGATCTAGCAGACATAGAGAAAAACAACAGAGATTGACCAATGCACATTCCCTGGCCCCCTGTCATATAGGTAATCTATGCAGATGCATTTATTTACAAAGGCAGGGGTTTTTTAATTACAAAATTATGATCATAAGATTGATAAACCACCATACAACGTCAAGGTAAAACCCATATGGCGGTCCCTAACTATTTACCTTATCAATCTTATGATCATAAATTTGTAACTAAAAAAACCCTGTCTTTGTAAGTACATGCATAAACATACATTACTTATATCAAAGGGGACCAGGGAATGTGCATTAATCAATTTCTCTTCCTTTTCTCTATGTCCTAATTAAATACATTTTTCTTCACCAAACCTGCTGGAGAATCACTTTGCTGCTGTAAACAAACTTCCAAGGACACAACAATATGCCTTTGGCCAATGTTCCTTTGAATTCCTTCTTGGCTATGTGCTCAAAAAAATTATTCTATGCGCACATTTTAAACTTGTGTGCTCAGGTCAGAATCAATATAAAAATTTTGTTTCCACACAAAATTCTTTGTGCACACTACAATTTGTTGTGTGTTTCCACAAGCACACACTTTAGAGCAGGGGTGCCCAGGACGTCCATTGCATCAATGTTCCTGGTACACTGCGATCTGCAACCCGGTGTCGCTGACCTGAAGAGAAGAGAAACGAAGGGAGACGAGTGCCACAAAAGAAAGGGAGGAGAGATGAGTTGCATGAAAGTGAAGGGAGACAAGTGCCACAAAAGGAAGGGAGGGGATATGAGTGGCAGGAAAGGAGGGAGATAAGCAGCACAAAGGGAAGGGAGGGAGATGAGTGGTGGGAAGGGAGGGAGATGAGAGGTGGGAAGGAAAGCGAGGGAAGGCAGGGAGACAAGAACAGCATGAAGGGAGGGCTACAGGCAATAAGGGAAAGGACAAAGATGGGAGGGCTGCATGTCAGGGTAGGCCTAGTAGGCACCCTAGGGAAGTAGTGGACCAAGGAGGAAGCTTAGGGGTCAAAGGTCCAATAGCATAACACCGGCAAGGATCAGGCAGGAAACGAGACAAAGTCCAGGCAAAAAGGTTGTATTAGCAGGCAAAAATAAAACAAAGTCCAAACAAGGTCAAAGATGCAAGTAACAGGATCAAAGTACACCCAGGAACAAGTAGCATTAAAGTCCTATAATTGGGCGCCTTATATATTTTAATTTCGCGCCATAACGGCGCAGTCGCATGACGTCACCGCGCTGCAGCGTTGCGGCGCCGTGGTGTAATTACACCGGCGCCGCTACCCACGTGGCTGCCATGGGCTCCACCATTGTGGATAGGACGGAGGGAGAGGACGCGCCGCCCGGAGCTAAAGGAAAGCCTCCGGGCGGCGCAATCCTGACACTGCAGGCAAGGAGGAAAAGGACATGGGAGGAGGGGAAGGGAGGACAGGCTGTAGGCATGGACACAGAGGGGAAGGGAGTGCTGAGAGCAACCAGCACTGGGTAGGAATAGGGTTGCCACCCAGCCGGTATTTTCCTGGCCTAGCTGATAAAACACTGGCCAAAGCCAGGGCCGGTATTACAAATTTACCCGCAATGTAACTGCTGGTAAATTTGTAATACCCCTATTAAAGGGCCCTTGCCCACCCCAACCCACTAAAAACTGACCTTTTTTTTTCCGGGGTCGAGTCGTGGCTCCCTTTGTGTCATGACGCCCCCTTATACATCACAACACGCCCCTTTCTTCCCGCCCACCACCACCACAACTGCCGGTAAAAAATGAAATAAACAAGGTAATTAGGGGGTGTCATCACAAAAATGGGCATGGTCAAAAAAATTTGCTATGAGTTATCAAGATAGATTATGATGGGGCCAGGTGTCGAGAGTAGATCCCAGTGTAACAAAGTGTGGGTACCACCCCTGCCTTAGAGGGAACATTGCCTTTGACCATTTGAAGAACTCTGCAACTCTTTTAATAAAAACTATAAAAAAACACCAACACTATGGAAGCAGCCCATTAAAAAAAAACAGTATACATTTGAATTTGTTTTATTATAGAGCCCATCTTAAATAATCCGTCCCATGCTTTTACCGACAAATAAGAAATCATTGTGTGTTTGTACTTACCTCGCTTTTCTTTTTTAAGTCTCAGGGGCTGAGCTTTCCTGTAATATCACATCGTTGTCTTCAAATGGCAACCCAAGAGATATGAAATGTGCAGTGTATCTGAGGACACAGATGCTACCCTTGCTATGTAGAAACCACTTTTCTGTTTTCTGCAAAGGCTACAGCCATTTATAGCTTGTCTCTCGTTCTGCCCCCATTACTGACCTTGACTGGAATATATTGTGTGTTTAGTCAATCTGTTAAAAAAATAACGTTGCAATCATTGCAAGGGAAGAAGATATAAAAGCACTGGTGCTGCTGGGCTGTTTTTTGTATTTTGCTGTACTTAGAGGTCAGTAGAATGTAACCTTTTGGAGCTGAAGTCTCTGCTCAAACAGCTAGTTAACCCAATCTCTACAGCTTTTATGACTTATCTGGGTATTTTGTGAGACTGCAAAACTTCTCTGTTAATCAAATAATTACATTTTTTAAAATATATTTTCTTTTTCTCAGTAATAACAAAACCGTACATGTATGGGGTGTGTTATTCAGAATGCTCGGGAACTGGGGTTTTCTGGATTAGGGATCGTTCTGTAATTTGGATCTTCCTACCTTAAGTCTACTAGTCATGTCAATATTAAATAAACCCAATAGGAAACAAGTTGGCGCTATAGAAATACATGTTAATAATGTTAATAATAATAATAGTTTGGATCAAGTGCAAGTTACTGTTTTATTATTAAAGAGAAAAAGGAAATCATTTTTAAAAATTTAGATTATTTGGATTTAATGGAGTCTATGGGAGACGGCCTTTCCGTAATTCGGAGATTTCTGGATAAAGTGTTTCAGGATAACAGATCCCATACCTGTAGCTTGTACTTGATCCCATTAATTAATATACTTATTGGAAGCAAAAAGCAGCCTGTTGGGGTTACTTAGGGGCAGATTTATCAAGGATCGAATTTCGAGGGGTAAAAAACCTCGAATTCGACCCTCGAAATTTTCACAAAGTAAAATCTGACGAAATCGAATTCGTATGATTTTACCGCTGTTCATTCTATCAAACGATCAAATAGCGATCATCCAATTTCTCGAAAAAATCATACTAAACATCCAATTTCACGATTCGTACGATTTTTTCGAGATGAAATCTAGAAGATATCTAGAAGATTCAGATTACAGAAAGATCCTATATCTGGAAAAAAAACCCAGGTCAAGAGCATTCTGGATAATAGGTCCCATATTTTGGCTACAACATACTTCAATGCTGTTTTGAAAAGAATATATATATATATATAGAGGGAGAAAGAGAGAGAGAAAGAGAACTGTTTAAATTAAAAAAAAAAAAATGTCCCTACAATATTATGCTGGCCCATACTACCTTTATAACAGGGAAACAACACTTAGCTATGTTCATTATCACCTTTCTCCTTTCCTATAAACACCAGCCCCTTCCTATCATCTATTTTAGCACACTTCCCCTTCGTCTTAGCTTTCACACTTTACTTGTGCCTCCCTCCAATTCTCATATTTCCACGTGTGCTGCTTAACCTCCACATTCAGTTTCAATTGAAAAAGCAAACAGTGATTGCATTGTCTTACACTGCTGGGTATTCATTTGCAGCAGGCTTGGGCTCATTTGCATGTCACAATGAATATTAGAAAACGGATTAATCCTGCATTTTGCAAGTAGCTCTTAAGTCATTATAAAACCTAGAGCTTTCCATTACAGTTAAATTCCGGTGAGTGTGAACCTTCAGTATTTACTCGGGAGAATTGAGTACCATGGGGAGGAATTAATACAGAATACAGTAGAATGGAATAGACAGGTGCAGTCAGGCTTTCCTGTTGCTGTGCAGCAAGGTATGTACTTCTCCCCGTTGCATCATGGAGATTATAAACAAGCACCGGAAACATGACATTTCTAACAAGATGCTAATGAATGTTTTTTGATCAAAAGAAGTTAAAAATAATGCAGTTTTTATATGCTTAGCTAAAAGCAACTGCTACTTTTGTATTTTAAGGTCTATAGAGATTATGAGCTCTTGCGAGCAGGTCCTTAAAGAAGAACTAAACCCCCCTCTAGAATCCCCATCTAGTAACCACCATTGCCCACCCCCTTCCCTCTTTCTCCCTGCAAAGCCAACTAGTAAAAAAGTGTCAAGGGAAGTCACACAGACCTCTCCATGTAGAGTAGTGCAGCGGAGCACATGGGCGCCATCTTCTTTTTTTTGCCATCTACTGTGCGTGCGCCGGAAAGCTGCATAGATAGCGGAAGGGAAGAAGAAGACCTGAAGATGGTGCCCCCGTGAGCTCCGCTGCCCTACTCTACATGGAGAGGTCTGTGTGACAAGGCCAGTTTAAATTAGAATGAGGCTAGAAATGCTGTATTTTGTATACTAAACATAAACATGAACTTACTGCACCACAAGCCTAATCAAACAAATGATTTATGCTTTCAAAGTTGGCCACAGGGGGCTGTCATCTTGTAACTTTGTTATACATCTTTGCAAGACTAGACTACATACACATGCTCAGTGTGGTCTGGGCTGCTTAGGGATCGTCATAAATGATTAAAACAGCACAAGTCAAATAATATCTGCCAGAAGCCGATACAGCAAGACTAATCAGAATATACAGACTGCACTGGGTCCTGTGTTGTCATGAAATGTGGATTTTATAGTTTTTGTATTGTTTAATACAAACTTTCTCCAACTCTGCAGAACCAGTGGCTGCAGCAAAATAATCCTCCAAATAGAATCCCAGTTTATCTGTTTAAATCTGGCTCCATCATCTTTGTCCCTGCAGCTGGAGTTGGAAAGTAAAGGGGATGTAAAGACAGAAAGAAAATACAAATCTCTGCACAGTCGCCACCTGCTCTACAGGGAAACAAAGCTGCTTGAGTTCTGCATGGCTGGGAAGTAAGGCGGAGGCTCACCCTGCTGTTCATAAGTATGATTGTTTCCCTGCACATCAGTTAGGGACAATTCCAATACACAGAAGTAAATGAAGGGAGAATTTCACTGTGTACAGTCAGGTTTCTTATAAAAACAGTACACATTTTTTAATTAAAGTATATTGGAGATAGGTTTCTTTTTCATTAAAGAAAGTAAAAATGGGATATATAGATATTTTTTTGCCTTTACATGCCCTTTAAGTAGTTGGCTATGTGTGGGGACTCTCTCTTTGGGAGGGTTTACTTC
>CM044439.1:147395422-147411286 GCA_024363595.1 Xenopus borealis
GAGTCTGAGCACAAGGATAAGCCTAGGGAGGATGTTAGTGAAAGAAGTTTAGAGACAGTAGGGCTGTTAATGTTAACAGGTATATTAAAGTCACCTAATATGATGGATGGGATGTTAGATGAGAGAAAGTAAGGTAGCCAGGCAGCAAAGTTGTCCATAAATTGGGATTTTCAAAGGAGTATTTATCAATGGGTGAAAGTGAAATTTCACCTTTTGATAAGTACGCCTTTATAAATCTCATAGAAACAAATGGGGAGTGGCGAAACTTCACTCTTAACTTCACTCTTTGATATATATATATATATATATATATATATAGGGTATTGTTTTATGCATTTTATGTACAGGATTGAGTGTTTCATCGAGATGCCACATGCTGCATTTTCTTTCACTTGACACACGTTCAGATCAATGGAGCAGAGTGTTGCATTTGTAACTGGCATAATCACACTTAGGGCTCTTTTTCACAAGCGCTTAAACCTGCATTCAGCCACAGGAAAGCACAGGAATAAAATCATACCATACCTCCCAACTGTCCCTTTTTTAGAGGGACAGTCCCTCTTTTGACAGCTCAACCTACAGTCCCTCATTTGTCCTGGATAGTCCCTCTTTTCTCTGCACTGAACAGCCAGAAAAAGAAACAAACTTTCTAACTTAATTGGCTTGTGGCAGAGAGCCCAGAAAAGCTAACTGGTGCAAATAAGATACTTTGTAACACTTTTGAAATAAGAAAATAAGTAATTGTAACAGGAGAAATATTTTCAAACTTTCATAATCTGCCAAATTTTGTAAAATCAACATGGTAATTAGGCGGGTGCGGCCACCAAAATGGGTGTGGTCCAAAAATTACCAGCACCACTTGCAAAAAAAAAAAATTTTTGTCCCTCTTTTTACTTCCAAAATGTTGGGAGGTATGTATACTATTAATTTAAAGGGGCCCATACTGACACAGACACATGTAAGCTCTGAATGCAGGTGGAATGCAACATTCTGTGTTTGGCGCTTACATGGGCCTGTGTCAGTACGGGGGCCATTTTAAAGAGTTGTGTGTTTCTTTCTGTGCTCCACTGTGGCTGAACGCATTTAAACTGCTTTTGTGCTTTAGAGGACATTGCTTGAAAAAATGCATATTAATGCCCAAACTGCATTTTTAAAATCAAATAAAAATGCCCATAAGTAAGAGCCCTAAGGGAACTTTTTGGGGAGTTAAATCACCCCATTTGTATCAAATTACATTCCAGAGATTGTGGTATATGGGCAAGTGTCACCAGAGTCATTTGCTTGTACATCTCAATGATTTAATCATCTAAAAGTCGGCATCATGTTATTCTCCTATAGGTTCCAACCTGCTATGCATTGCCTGCGGGCACATAGAAAAGTGTCTTGTAAGTGAATCAAACCCCCAAAAAGCATGCACATCTACATGCATCTGATCCACTTGCTGTTTGATTCCCCTCTGATAGGATAAAATGCGCACACATGTACTTTACCCATTATGACTATGGGATGACTATTTTGACCCCTAATTGCACAATTTTATCCCTGTATTGTTCCTTATGTGTTTAGCATAACATTGAGATCTGGTACTTTGGTATATGCACTATTTTCATTTGGGGTCCATACATAACCACATACTTTTGTATATCTATACATAGTGGACATCCTGGTAGACTCCTGGTGATCAGAACATTTTGCAAAAGCTGATTACTTTAGTCTGCTTAGATTGTCTTGACAATATTATATACTTTTCCTGAGTTTCCCTCCAGGAAAGGCCCCTAAATTGACAGAGCAAAAAAATCTGGCAATAAAAGTAACAAATTGACTGACAGTGAAAGGGTTAATGTCAACTACCTCTTTACAGGAAAGTTTTAAAGGGGTGGTTCACTTTTAAGCCGACTTTTAGTATGTTTATAAAGTGGCTAATTCTAAGCAACTTTTCAATTGGTCTGCAATTTTAAATAGTATTTTACTTCTATGCCTTCTTCTTCTAACTCTTTCCAGCTTTCCATCTAAAAAACAGATGCTCTGTAAGGCTATACATTTATTGTTATTGGCCCCATGTTACTCATCTTTCTATTTATATTCTCTTATTCAAATCAATGCATGGTTGCTAGGGTAATTGGGACCCTAGCATCCAAATGGCTGAAATTGCAAAGTTGGAAAAAATCATGGCCTTCCTATGTTTATATTTCTGCCCTTTTTATAACACTGGCAACATAGCAACATGCATCACTTTTACTGGCTGGTGGGTAAAGTAGCAGCCAGGTGAAAGCTCTATGTGCATGGCTTGGGTTGCCACCTGTCCGGTTTTGACACGGACAGCCCGGTATTTTGAAGGGCTGTCCAGGTCAACGCTTACTGCACGGTTTCCCAAATAAGGAAAACCAGGCGGGATTAGTTTGATTGACACATCGATTGGCCAATCGGTGATTGCGGCGTCGTAGCTCCGCCCCATGATGTCACGGGCCCGCCCACTGACATCACGGGCCCGCCCCCCTGTCCAGCTTCAGCCACAGGGAAAGGTGGCAACTCTATGCATGGCTGTGTTGTTGTTTGTCACAAGGCTGGGATGTTTATGTTTGGGGACAGAGACTTTCAAATGGGGCCAAATACACAGAGAGATGTGCTTAATTTATATGCTGATTTGATTTGAATAGTAAAATGTGTTAGATTTGGGAGACTCACACAAGATAGCAGCCAATGCAGGGGAGACATTCCCCAACTGTAGTTTCTTTAGGAGAAATGAACCAATGGCCTTTGGATTTATGTGACTGCTTACAAGTTCACTAGCAACCAGTGAATTACAAGGGGAGGGCAGTATCAATGTCCAACAGGAAACAAGTAAGGGCAAAGCCTGGGAGTGATGATGTAAGCATATAGGAAGTGCAGGTATAAAACAGGCCACTCCCATCCTTCAGGAGAAGGACAGATTTAAATGGTATATAGACTAGCTTTTACAATTACCAATTTACTTTTTTTTTATGGCAAATTAACACAGTGAGAGCATTATTAGTGGTTTCATAAGGTTTGGACATAGAAGGTGAACAACCCCTTTAAGAAAAGCTGAAATAACTGAATGCACTTTGTTGTGGCGTTGGATTTGTGTCTACAACAACAACAACAATACTATAACTGTAAACAAGCTGTTTCATCCTGCATCATAATTCTCTTTATTTCTACTAGCTAATCCTCTGCTGTCAGCCAGCCTGTAAATTGCTGCGGTACAGTAAAATAGTCTAGAGAAGCCATTCACACATTAGCAGCCATTAATGCAGCGCGAGTGAAGGAATGAGTTCATTATAAAGTGCCAATTAACACATTTTTTTTCCAAGAAACCAGATTACCAGCATGTGTGAAAGAACTGACTGCTGAGCATAAGAAAAGCAAACCTAATTTTAAAATAAGCCTGTTTAAAACCTCTATAATTCTCTAACCTTCTGCTAGATCTTTAATAATTCTGTCTCGTTCTAATGATACTCCACGGCCCAACAGAGCCGCACCGTCTTCAAGAGCAACCACAGTGCTTAGAGACGTGAAAAAAAAATCTGCAACTTCCGTCCGTGGGTTCAAATAAATATCCATTATTACTGTTATTTGCTGAAGATGTTTATTCAATATGAAAAATGCATAAGGCTACTTGATTAAACTCAGAAAGGAAGGGATCTCGAGAAGAATTTTCAATCAGAGAGATCTCTGAAAGGGAAATTAGCTGAAGTACTCTATAAGCCAGGGGTCCCCAACATTTTTTGGTCCGGGGACTGGTACAGAGGCAAAACGTTTTGCAAGGACCGAGGGGGGGGTGGTTCGGCGTCCAATTCTGGTTGCCAGCTTCCATTGGACGTGCCGGATTAATTTCAGCGGCTCAGCTCAGGACTGTCTGCACCCCTGGTTCTGGGCCGCAGACCGGCGGTTGGGGACCCCTATTATAGGCCACTGCATGTGAGTCATTGTGTTGCCTTGAATTAAAGAGGACATATCCTATAATGGATTTTCAATATCCAGGGAATTTCTGCTTAAAGGAGAAGGAAAGGTTAAAACTAAGCAAGCCTTATCAGAAAGGTCTATATAAATACACCAGTAAACTCTCAAAGTAATGCTGCTCTGAGTCCTCTGTCAAAAGAAACACTGTATTTCTTTCCTTCTATTGTGTACACACATGAGCTTCTGTATTAGACTTCCTGTTTTCAGCTTTAACCTCCATGCCCCGGGCGTGAGCATGCTCAGTTTGCTCTTCTCTCCCTCTCCCCTCCCTGTTGTAATCTGAGCCCAGAGCTAGGAGTGAACAGGGAGAAACTCAGGCAGGATGAGTGTTTTCTGAATAGCTGGGGTTAGTGACCACCCACTGCATTTTCAGTTGCAGTCCAGAACGAGGCAGAATAAGAATTGTAATTTTTTGAAGACCGTTAAAGGAAAACTATACCCCTGAACAAATAAAAATATATTGCTTTATGTAAATAAACCATTTTCATAATACTATACTTTTTAAACATTATGTGCCATTGGGTAATAAAAATAGAATAGAAAACTGCCATTTAAAAAAAAAATAAGGGCCACCCCCTGGGAACGTATGATTCACGGTGCACACATCAGTTTGCTGAGATTCTTTAATATGCTGAGATTCTTTAAGATTTAACAGCAGTGAACAGAACTCACTGGTAAAACAATAACCAAGAAAAGACACTATAAAGAGTTGTTTACCCAAATGCTTTGCTGAAAGTGATTCCAAGCAGTTTTTTCATGTCTAAATTTATGATACTGTCAGTACCAGTTTAGAAGAGAGTAAAGGGGTAATGGGCCACATTTTTATGGTTCATGCACAGCGTATGATGTAGAGTTATGGGATCCGTTATCCGGAAACACATTATCCTGAAAGCCCCGAATTACAGAATAGTAGTCTCTCATAGACTCCATTGTATCCAAATTTTTAAAAATGGTTTCCTTTTTCTCTGTAATAATAAAACAGTAACTTGTACTTGATCCAAACTAAGATATAATTAACCCTTACTGGACCAGCCTATTGGGTTTATTTAATGTTTACATGACTAAACTAAGAGATAATTCATTCTTATTGGAAGCAAAACCAGCCAATTGTATTTGATTTTCTAGTAGGTGAGGTATGACAATCCAAACAAGATTGTTATCCAGGAAAACCACAGGTCCCGAGCAATGTGGATAAAAGGACCTATACCTGTATTATTGCCTATAGAAACCATCCATGCTGAAGATGACAAAGGGTTTTTTTTCTAAAAAACATGGGCTTTAGTATCTCCCCTAGTATAATGAACAGGCAATGATAACTCCTGGAGTCCAGGGGGTCTGTTAACTGTCCATTTATACTTTTATCTTTCTTATGTGAATAACTAATAATAATTATGTTATCCATATATACCTAGAGTCTCTCTATCTCATTGTATACAAAGAGGAAATTAAATATCCAGGACACCCTTTTTTGGGTGGTCCCTGCATCAGGGGCTAGTTCCTCTCAATGCTTCTACCTTGTATTCTTCCTTGCTCCCGCAATGGGGTGTGCACCTAGGCTTTCAGGAGGGGAGCAGGTCAGAATTAGCAGGGCCCATGAAAGATGGGGCCCACCAGGTTTTTCCCCCAGGTGTGCCACCAGCCCAGTCTGACCTTACTGAGGTAACTAACCATTTTGTTAGAAGCCATCAGTGAGTAATAAGTACAGTAGCAGAAATAGCGATTGTTAAGGTTGTCTTATACTAACACACTTACCTTATGTGACAATAGGGCTCATTTTTACCTTAAGCAAAGTGCAACTTGAAGTGCAATCTCTATGTTTTTTCCCAGATTTCCAACATCATTGCAGTTGCAAGGGAGCATTTCACTTGACACAACTGCACACAGAAGTCTGTCTGGCATCATTTCTGATGTTTGCCATGTTAGTGACACCTGCACCCAGTTGTTTAGGTGCAAATGCACTGTGTCCCATAAAGGGAAACTGTTATGGGAAAAAATTTTTTTTTTTAAATGCATCGGTTAATAGTGCTGCTCCAGTAAACTTCTGCACTGAAATCCATTTCTCAAAAGAGCAAACAGATTTTTTTATATTCAGTTTTGAAATCTGACATGGGGCTAGCTATTTTGTCAATTTCCCAGCTGCCCCAGTCATGTGACTAGTGCCAGCACTTCAGGAGGGAACTGCTTTCTGGCAGGCTGTTGTTTTTCCTTCTCAATGTAACTGAATAGTACGCAGTGGGACATGGGTTTTACTATTCAGTGTTGTTCTTAGATCTACCAGTCAGCTGTTATCTTATGTTAGGGAGCTGTTATCTGGTTACCTTCCCATTGTTCTTTTATTAGGCTGCTGGGTGGGGGAAAGGGAGGAAGTGATATCACTCCAACTTGCAATACAGCAGTAAAGAGTGATTAAATTGACAATATGTCTAGCCCCATGTCAGATTTTAAAATGAAATATTAAAAAATCTGTTTGTTCTTTTGAGAAATGGATTTCAATTCAGAATTCTTCTGGAACAGCACTATTAACGGATGCATTTTGGAAAAATTTTTTTTTCCCATGACAGGATCCCTTTAATGCTAATGCAAAGGGAATCTATATCAATTAGAGATGCACCGAATCCAGGATTTGGTTCGGGATTCAGCCTTTTTCAGCAGGATTCAGATTTGTCCATATCCTTCTGCCCGGCCAAACAGAATCCTAATTTGCATATGTAAATTAGGGGTCGGGAATCACATGACTTTTTGTCACAAAACAAGGAAGTAAAAAAAATGCTTTCCCTTCCCACACCTAATTTGTATTTGCAAATTAGGATTCGGATTCAGTTCGGGATTCGGGAATCTTTCGCAAAGGATTCAGGGTTCAGCCGAATCCAAAATTTGCTGCATCCCTAATATCAAAAGACGCAGCAGGGCTCGATTCAGAGCAGAAGGCAAGAAAGAGCTGCACTGAACAGACCAACTCATCAATTCTGATAAGACATAAACCTTCCAGGTAAAGAATCAGAATTCCCTCTCACTAATAGATTTTAAATTTTATATTTAAATTAAACACAAAAGAATGCAAAGAACCCATCCCATGATGGAATGCCATGACTGCATAGCAATCAATAAGGTTTTGGTTTATATGTAAACAAACTGCTATAAAGCAATGTGTCGCATAATAGCATTATATGGGATCCGTTATCAGGAAACCGTTATCCAAAAAGCACCGAATTAAAGAATGTCTCTCTCCCATAGACTTCATTATAATGAGATTATCAAAAATGTTTAAAATGATTTCCTTTCCTTTCTCTGTAATAATAAAACAGTACCTTGTACTTGATCCAAACTAAGATATCAGTAATCCCTATTGGAAGCAAAACCAGCCTTTTTGATTTATGTAATTATAACCCTTTCAACACCCTTTTTGTCGGTGTTACACTCCAGTGTGGCGCTTACCTGATGACACGAAACAAACCTGAGCCACTCTGCAGTAGTATTGGAAGAGATTGGGTACCTGGTACTTACTAGCGCAGTGCCTCCATCTAGTGGGATACGAGAATGCACCTACGGATGGCCCCACTAGGAATACAGTAATAACACACACACACACAGTACTGGTTAAACTGAATAATGGTTTATATAAAATAATTGCCCAACAAGTACATGCAGCACTCCTAACTGGTGGCAATAGGGCCTCACTAACCAACTTTCTAGCGCAATCTGTCACAAACAGTCTTTTTATCTTCAGAGCTCTTTAGAGTACTGTCCCTTTAAATAGGCTACACAAATCCTCTTTGGATGTTTTAGAGCTCTCTTCAGGCAAATCCAGCATATTCCGGCATACAGTGCGATTACCAGCCCCTTTGGGTGTTCAGATGGGAATCTCCTGCTGGTTGTTCCTCCAGTCTGGATTCCTTTCACACTCTTTGTCTCTCCAGGCACAGTATCTGGCTTCCCTGTGCCAGCCCAATCCAAATGAATGCCTTGGGTGCAGCAACCCAGCTCTCTGGGCCCACCAGCAGCTCTCTGGCTTACTTCTCTATCCACCATGCGGTTCTCTATGCCAGGCTTTCTTCTTTTGCCAGTATCTGTGACTTCCTCTTCCTGCCAGCCACTCACTAGCTGCTGTGTCACTTCCTGTTGCACTGAGATCACTGAATAGCTGGTTACTAGGTAACAGCTTACAGCACACAGACACAGACGCTGTGCTTCTGCCCTTACAGGGATTAAAGAAAGCGGTTTGCACTGATTCCGTACATAACATATACACGATTTTCTAATAACTTAAGATATGAAGAGCCAAATATCAGAAAGATCTGTTATTTGGAAAACCCAAGGTCCCAAACATTTTGAACAACAGGTCCTATACCTGTACCAGGTTTTTCAGTAACTAAAACAAACGTGAATTTATGCCTTCAAGCTAGCCACACATAGGGTTGCCACCTTTTCTGGAAAAAAATACCGGCCTTCCTATATATTTATCTTTTTTTCCTATTAATAACATTGGGATCAAACGTCAAAAATACCGGCCAGGTGGCAACCCTAGCCACACATATGATTTCATATTAAAGAACTAAATATGACAAAGTTGCAGCTAATTACATTATGCCATAAATAATATAAAGTCCAATAAAAGTTTGCATCAGCGTTGGTGCCTGGGGTTGTGATAAGGTTGTAACCTCATTCCTTTAAAAACATATACTTCTAAATGTCAAATCCTAAATGGCTAAACAGAACCTGAACAGAGGATATATCAAATCAATAAATCACTTCAAATATATATATATATATTTAGACCCACACCTGGGATACATCCCGTTTTTCATTTATATAACTATGCAGAATTGCTTTGCTTTATACATTCAGTACTCCCACCTCCTGAGCTACTCAGAGCCACTATGGGATGTTCCAAAGTTATTTTTTATCTCTCCTGCCCACACAGTTAAGCCTTTGTTCATTTAACTGCTGATTATTTGTTGCTCTCAAGACATTTAGTACAAAGGGAAAGGGAGGTGTTCATTACTCACATCTTATTACCACTCTTTGCCCCAAGAAGATTCAAGTGAGGTCCAAAGGCTTTCCATAGGTTCAGCCCAGTTTTAATGTACCACAAGATGTCATCGCATTGCATTCTTACAGTTTCCCCTAAGAAAAAACAAGGGCTCTGTGGCTCTCTAAAATATATAATAATCCATGTTATATTCAAATATTCGAAGAACAACTATGTGCTAGACGTGTATTTCACATTGGGCCAGATTCAATTCAGTGAGAAAAAAGTCAAAGTCAGGCCGGGGGGCCAAATGCGGCCCGTTTTCAAATTTACACCGGCCCTCCGCCTCCATCATGAAATTAATAATAATGTGGCTAGCCAGCACAGTGCAATCAGGAATGGCATAGAAGTAATATTTGTGCACATTCGTAATCTACCACTTGGTCTATACTGCTGCCTGTATGCTGAAGCTGTTAGCAATAGCCACAGACTGGCACATAGTGATGCACCGCTTCACATACTTCTTTAGGGCTGAAGGTGTCAATAAATGTATGGACGTGCCAGTATAGTAAACTAAAGAAGTATGTGAGAGCCGCGCATCACTACATGCCAGTATGTGTCTATTGTCAACACCTTCAGCACACAGGCAGCAATATAGACCAAGTAACAGATCATTTCACTAATGTGCTACACAATTCCATGTTTACATTCATTAAAAGATGTAAATGGTTCAAAGAATGTCAGGTTGAATGGTCAGCCCCCACATATTTTCACCTCACCAAATCTGGCCCTGGTTGTAAAAAGTAGATCACTACCAGACTTAAAGACATGTAGGGCCTACAGTGTTATGTTCTCCAACGGTCTGAAATACCCTCTTGTTTGGAAACCCCTGGTGTGGCCAGCTAAGTGTGGGACCTAAATTGGGTATGGAAGCAAGTCCTTTTCCCCAGTGCAGCATGCTCTGGCAGATTCCAGATTTGGCCAGATTACAGATTTGCATTACTGTGCAATTTTTAAAAAAGTAGAGCTACCATGTGCTAAGCCTCTTTTCCCTGCCACCCCAGTTGGGGTTGGATGCATCAGGAGCATGGAGTACCCCAAGGGTGGACTGGGCCTTGGTGGAGCTCGATTGGAAAGAGATTTCTGGAGCTCAGAGCCAGCAGAGAATGTGAAAGGAGCTGTCTGGTGATTGATTCCAGTGAAAGAGGGCTTTGGTGTGCTTGCTCTTGGGACAAGTTTAAGGAGTTCACCCTGAAGACTGAAATAAGCTTTGTGTGCATGGCTTGTAAAGCTTGAGGGCCCAGCTTAAGGATTGGAGATGTTTTGTATGCCTGTACCAGCTCTGTGTGAATCCTCATGAGTGTCCTGCATGAGGGTATTGAAAAGCTCCAGCATGTGTCCCCTGTATAAGGATTGGTGTTGTCCATGTGCCTGCTATGTGGGAGCAACTACCTCTGTCAAACAGGAGAGATAATTGGGGCAGGTAGCACTACCTGGGGAAAGTTTGAGAGCTCTTGGGGGAAGGGGACTGTGACTGTCTGGAGTGGGACTGTGCCTGATAAAGATTGTTCCAGGGTTGTACATACCACATTGGTTCCCCAGGGGTGTTATTTATATTGCAATATTTTTTTTTGTAATTTTGCCTTTCCCTGCAAGTCATATAAAGATATATTTGTTACTGCACTTGTGTGTTTTATTATTGTCACAATAGGGTTACAGACATCTAAAACTGTAGATGATGTCCCTCTTAAAATAAGCAAATTATTCTTATATAGCGAATAAAGGTCAAGTGAGGTGCCAAAAAAAAACAAATATACAAAGACAGACTGTTGTTTAGTGTGCTAATTAAAATAAACACATAGCACTTCCCTACTGGGGAAGCCATCGCAATGCTAGACTGGGTTTAGGCACAGAGCATTATTATATCATTGCAAGATCTCTTCTAACTCAAGCAAATCCACATCACATTGGCACATTAAAAATTTATATATTCCACTTGTGTATTATTTAATGGTGGGATACTAATCTCCTGACTCTTTAAGCCATTGTTTATAAGTACAAGAAAAATACATAACCTGGCAGGTAGATAATGAGTTTTACCGCAGTAAATTTCTGCATCCTGTCGATCCAAAGCAATCTGTAACAGTTCTTTAAACTAAAAATATTCTTTAGAATCGCACTTATAAACAGCATGCCACAATAATGTTGTTTTATTTTAAAAATATGACATTTTGTCATAATTTGCATAGATTAACATTTCTGCCAGGCCTAAGTAGAAATCCCTTGCAACTGAGATCACCAAACTGTTTGCATTGTACCGGTACAGATATAGCATTGGGAAGGCTTAAATGGGACAGTGGCTTAATAGCTCTCCCCACTAGAGCAGTGATACCTTACCACTCCCATGGATGTTGCTCCTGGTGGCCTCATAGTAAGTGCCCATTTTGAAATTCCTTGATAAAATTCAAGTTTTGGAGGTATAACGGCATCAGAGGTTCCAGCAGGGCAGCAGTTCACTTGGGGCCATTACAGCCCTTATTTGGCATCCCCAGGGAATTTTGCTTACATGGATCCCCAATAGTTTTTATTTTGGAGTGTTGCTCGCAGGTTAAAAAAACTTTCTAGTTCAGACTCCTGAACTAGAGCTTTCAATCAAAGGGGCAGATTTACTAAATTCACATAAAGGATTAGAAATTCGATCGAATTTTCAAAAAGATGTGAATTTCGAATACATTTCTTGGAGTACTTCAACCACCGAATTTCAAAAATTCGATAGAATCGAATGATTCGAATAAAAATGTATTCGAATATTCGACCATTTGATGACCATTTGACCCTTTAAAAAAAAATTTGATAGCCCAGTTCACCATGTTGAACCTACCGAATTGCATTAAAACCCGATGGGAAGGTCCCATCGGTGTTTTAAAGCATTTTCAGATCGAATAAAAAAAATTAGATCGAAGGGTTAAATTAAATTTTAATCGTTCGGTCGAATTATTACTATTCGATCGTTCGACCAATCGACTAGCGGTAAAATCCTTCGAATTCAAAGGATTTTACTTCCCATTTAAATTCGATGGTTTTTTAACCCTCGAATTCGACCAATAGTAAATCTGCCTCTCAGTGTTGGGATACAAGTCATCTTGTTGTATTGTGTCAGTGTTGTACAAAAGTTCAACGGCTATGCTAGAAAAAAATGACTGCAATGGGCATTCCATAAGGAAGGCTAAGATTGCTAGGAACTAGTGATTAATTAATCTGTCCTTTTTCAATTCTCAAAAAAAATTTGCTATACCGCAGGAAAATTTGCATAATGCATGGAAGTTTGTGGACTTTTTTTCACTCTGCAATTTTTACCTTGGACTATGGGTATTTTTTCCAAAATGACTGCAATGGGCATTCCATAAGGAAGGCTAAGATTGCTAGGAACTAGTGATTAATTAATCTGTCCTTTTTCAATCCTCAAAAAAAATTTGCTATACCGCAGGAAAATTTGCATAATGCATGGAAGTTTGTGGACTTTTTTTCACTCTGCAATTTTTACCTTGGACTATAGGTATTTTTTCCATAGCAATTTCTTATGCAGTGACTTTTTTCCATGGCAAATACATAGGAGTCTATGTACATTCTTTGTTTGGTGTTTTTGCAAAAATAATCACAGATGGAGAAATGCATCACCAGGTGAAACATTGCACTCTATTAGGATGGAAAAGGATAGACCTCTCTGGATGCTGTGTTTTAAGGGACGGTGAGGATGAACCAAGTCACAGTTTTAGAGCAGTCCAGAAGAAGGGCATTGGTTGAGATAATGAGACAGGATAAAAGTAGGAGATCATTTTGTACAGAAATCTGACTGAACAACAGTTAACTCTACGAGTCCATATACTATGTCTTTGTATGCCATGTCTTAGGGTTGCCAACTTTCCCTGCTGGGAACGGTGGTGGGTCAGTGTGGGCAGCAAGATAATGATGTCACAGGAGCAGGGTGGTGACGTAAAGCAGGCGTGTCAGTGGGCAGGGCTATGACATGACAATTAGCTATTGGCCGATCTCCGCATCAATTTGAGGGATTGGGAAAACCAGGCAGGCAGTTTTGACCCAAACAATCCTCCTGAAAATTGGTCTGTACAGGTCAAAACAGGACAGCTTTCAACCCTAGACCCCATCCACAAGCCAATAGAGTTAAAACTTCTTTTATTACTATCCATTTAATCCTAAATGTATCTTTCATAGTAACATAGTAAGTCAGATTGAAAAAACAAGTTCAACCTTACAACTATTTTAACCTGCCTAACTGCTAGCTGATCCAGAGGAAGGCAAACCCCAATTTGAAGCCTCTCCAATTTGCCTCAGAGGGGGAAAAATCCTTCCTGACTCCAAAATGGCAATCGGACCAGTATTTGGATCAACTTGCAGTTCAACACTTGTGTCAGCCAGTTTGGCTGAAAATGCCCAACCTGCAGGAAGATACTGTAAACACTAGGCAGGAAATATAAGCTAACATTGCAGTATGAAACTTTATACAGTCCAATTTAGTTAACATTATACCAGCCAAGTGGAATATTCCAGCCAACTGTGCAGTACAAGTAATAGTAAAGCTTTAATAGCAGATGGTCTAGGACAATCATTACAGTCTTTATACTCAAGCACATAATAGCTAGGCATCAAAATATAAATATAATACCAACAACAGAATAGACTTCTCGCAATTACTCAATATTATCATTCAGTAAAATATCTCATTATTGGCTATATAATCTTCGTTATCATACCACGCATTTTAATGCCTGCATAGATATGGATTCCCATTATGTGCAATATGGTCTTTCAGCACAGCTTTTTCAAATGATAGAAAATTAAAATGTAAACGAGCCCATAAAAAATATAACAAATTGCCAGACTAAGGAGTGGCAGCTATTTAGAGACACGTACAGTGTTAACCATGTGAAGGCATGCAGCTGAACAAATGCTGTGTATCCCAACAGTGTTCCCATTGATTGGCCATCCTACTTTTTGGGATTCGGTCGAATCACAATTCCTTCAGACAGTAAATGTGTGTTCAGCACCAAATAATTGAAGTGCACAGATTTGGTTCAGCCAGGTTCTTGGATGTAGCCATCATCTATCTATCTATTATGTGTCTATCTATAAATATTATCTATATCTATCTATTAATGTATCTATCATCTATCAATCTATAAAACATTGATCAGCTATCTGTCTGTCTCTATCTTTCCATCATTCTTTCTTTATACTATCTATAATCTATCTTTACTTGTATCGATGATCATCTATCAATCATCAATCTATCTTTCCATTTATTTAACCATATATATCTATTATCTATCTATCATCATCTATCAATCATCAGTCTATTGGTCTATCTTTCCATCTCTCTAACCATCATTCTATCTATCTATCTATCTATCTATCTATCTATCTATCTATCTATCTATCTATCTATCTATCTATCTATCTATCAACAATCATCTATAAATAATCAATCTGTCTGTCTGTCTATCTTACCATGATTCTATTTATTAGCTATCTCTCTCTCTCTCTCTCTCTCTATCTGTCTGTCTATCTATCTGTTATCTATCTATCTTTCATCCATCCAGTGGTGTACCTAAATGTTTATGGGTCTCAGAGCAAATTAATTTTAAGGGCCCCAAGCATATCTAGAGGTTAGCCTGTATTACCAGTATATATTTAAAATGTTTGTTAATTAAGGCCTCATGGGCCCCCCTATACCACCTGGGCACTCCCCTGTCTGTCATCTATTGATTTACCTATCTTCTAACAATCTATTGGTTACATTGCAATGTAAGTGTATTGACCATGACCGAGGTGTCTCTGGTGTTGGGTCAGGTTGTTGCTTTGATGCCATGATATTATATACAAACCAAATTTAAACACCTCCAAATTTAAGGGTTTTCATTTTAACAAGAAATCCAAACATCAGGGTATTTTAAAATCCCTTTTACCCCATGGGCCCATCACAAATCAAAGCAGTTTTGCCCAAAGCTCAGACAGATAAAATGTTTTTTCTCATGTTAGCATAGTCGGTAGTGATAGATTGCATTTATTTTGTTTTTCCATAGTGTATAACTGTTCTGAATGTAAATGTCCACTCAACTGAACAAACAATCTTTTCTTTGTCAGTACTGAGAACAAGCTCTTCACAATCAAATAAAACTCCCAGAAGATCTTTCCGTAGCACTTTCTCTGCCTCTGGTCCAACAATGAACACTTTTGTGTTTCCATATTAAAATCTCCTTTTCCCATTTATTTAAAATCTGTTTAATTTTATTTCTTATTTGGTCCTTGGCACATTCACTTATGTGCTGACCACTTTGAGTCTCATCTTATTTACTTCACAGGCTTCCACTTACTGAATGTGTCTTGTGTTTCTGAAAAGCTATTTTCTTGTCTGCCAGGAACCTGGCATCTCCTGTTTTCTTTTAACTAAAGATTTAGTATGTTGTGTTTAAATACAGAGTCCTATACTCTATTAGATATTATCTATCTGTCATCTATCTATATATCTGCTACATATCTACAGCATATATCATCTATCAATATCATTTATCTATCATGTATCTGTCTCCACCTATCAATATATGTACTACATTATCTGACAATTCATCAATCTTCCTCTCTATGGAACATTTTTATTAGAGGGTTAACACATGATTCTCAATGATATTCACTAAAAAGAGAATTAATTTTATACTTAAAGGGGAACTCTGGCTTCCAAACCAAACTTTGATAAGGAGGCCCACATAAAATAGAAAGCCCTAATATTATGGGGTGCCGTTTGTCCAATACATTCTGTATACAAAACTATCCCTGAAACACAGAACGAATGTCTCTCATGGTATATTACTATTTCTGACCATATACACAGATAAAAA
>CM044439.1:147469894-147506576 GCA_024363595.1 Xenopus borealis
ATAATAAAACAGTATCTTGCACTTTATTCCAACAAACATAATTAATCCTTATTGGAAATGAAACCATCCAATTGGGCTTATTTAATGTTTACATGATTTTCTAGTAGACATAAAGGACCAGTAACATAAAAAAAATTAAAAAAAAAAATTGTACCTAACAAAGAAAAAGAGGTAGAACTAACAAAATATCGCTGAAGACTTCAGTTTTTTTATATACAATTGTGGGACCTGCTATCCAGAATACTCAGGACCTGGAGTTTTCTGGATAATTAATCTTTCCGTAATTCCGAAATTTAAAGGACCAGTAACAAAAAATAAAAATAAAAGAAAACTCGGTTGTACCTAAAGAAAAAAAAAACACAGAGATGCATTTAACTTTAAATTTGCAAAGTCTTTATTAAGAAATAACTTAATAATACTCTGCTTCCACTCCTCTTCAGAAAAGGCATCCAGGGCGCTCAATTTTCCTCCCTGCCTTCTATAGGAGATTGCCAGGAAGGAGGAATCAAGCGATGCATGATGGATCGTCACCCTGTCACCTTTTCTGAAGAGGAGCGGAAGCAGAGTATCGCTAAGTTATTTCTTAATAAAGACTTTATGAAAATAAAGTTAAATGTGTCTCTGTTTATTTTTCGTTAGGTACAACCAAGTTTTTTTTTATGTTACTGGTCCTTTAAGTTTTGGAATTATGGAAAGATTCATTATCTGGAAAACCCCAGGTCCTGAGTATTCAGGTCCCATAATTGTATAGAAAAAAAAACTGAAGTCTTCAGCGATATTTAGTTAGTTCTACCTCTAGAGAAGAATGTCAGTTTCACTTTAGGCCATCCTTGAGTTCTTCCAGGCATTCCTGATAATGATAGATGGATGAAGAGGCTTGTGTGCTCGATAACCTGATGTCACATGTCAAGAAATCCCATTAGGATTTGGTAATAATAAATATATAGACACCATCAGTGGACAACCAATAATCAATAAGTCACACGTTTCCTTGTTTAACATCTTTCAGGGAATTTTTTTTTTAATTAATTTATAATTATGTCCAATATTATGGGTTATTTGGCAGTGTCACTTATCAAGAGCTTCATAGACAGAGCTGTAAATTGATTGACAGATGCAGCGACATATAGGGCTCATTCACAAACACTAAATAACATTCATAAGCACTAAAGTTTGCACATTGAAATGTGAATTGAAAAAGTACTTGCTCTTATGTATTAGTGCTCTAGAGAGGAAGCAGGTCTATTTGCTTGCATTTTTGGGACTAGCACAGTTGTCATTTCAGTTTTTCAGTTCAAGACCCCCTTGAAGGTCTGATTATATTCAGGGGCCTCTTTAGATCAAAATAAGATTTAAGATAAAGAAAACATAGTTACAGCAATATATAGGACAAAAAACAAGTTTTCACCCCAAATCTAAATGTGACCTTCAAGCTCCAAGTGAAAGCAGTTGATGTCAAAGAAGGAAGCTGTGCTGATCCTACTGGACCTTTTTTAATCATTCAGGCTTTGAGAGGTATTTGTATTTTTATCACTAATATGTTAGTGTTAGGTTATGTTTCGTTCAATTTCTGTATGTTTTATATTTGGATCTTTTGATAACTTTCACTGTGGGGTCATTTATCAACACTGGGCAAATTTGCCCATGGTCAGTAACCCATAGCAACCAATCAGATTGCTGCATTCATTGTTCTACTTGCAGCTGGCTTCAAAAAGCTAATCACTGATTGGTTGCTATAGGTAACTGCCCATGGGCAAATTTGCCCAGTGTTCATAAATGAGCCCCAATTCACTGTTAAAGAGAAATAGAGTTTAATCATGGCTTCAAAAACCTCTAATACCACTAAAATTCCACCTTATATAATTAGTAGTGATGAGTGAACAATTTGTGCAATTTGATGTGCAATCATTTCTCTTGCTCCAAATGCATTGAAGTCATGGAAGTTTTTTCTGACAGTGACTTTTTTGTCCAAATACATTCAAGACAATTGGGCATTTTTTCTCATGGCGCCTTTTTTTGTACAAATGCATTGAATTCAATGGGCGTTTTTTTTTTCTTCTCATGACGACTTTTTTGTCGCTGAAAAATTTTCTGCTGCAGATTTCACGAAAATTTTTTACAGATGGCGAAATGTGACATTTTGCCGTGTATCCATGGCTGATAAAAATATTTGCTCATCACTTATAAATAGGTCTCTGAATTTGCCCAGTAGCAGTAATTCATAACAACCAAGCAGCAGGTAGCATTTACTGCTCACCTGTTGAAAAACAAATATCTTGTTGGTTGCTATAAGTTGTTGCTCCTGGGTGACCTAAATAACAGGGGATTTATAGAATATATTTTATGCCTCAACTTCATTGATGTCTATTTAATATTATGTTGCCAGAGTATGGCTCCTGATTATTAAATTAAGACATGACCCTGTTTGGTTCAGGGACTGCATTGTCATGTGGAAATTGAATTCTGACATGAGAGGAGGACGTCTACAGCTCCACTGTCATTGGCTGTAAATGAAATACACGTTCGTCCAATTATAAGAACTTTGTCTTCTCTCAGTTCAGGTCTTTTACATGAGCAAATAAGCAATAAACCCCCCTCAGTTTTGCAAAACAAAAGTTGTACTTGGTCAGGCTTTATACTTAAGTGTGTTGTTTCTTTTGCTAATGGTGATGGATTTAGGGTAATTTAGCAATTATTTAGCAAATGCTAAGTTGTAAACCTGAAACATTTACTCTGGCATTCCTAATGCCTGTTCTTCTGGATAGGATTTATAAGACACAGGTGCAAACAATTCCCATAAAGCCATTTTCTCTGCAAAGCCAGATTGCGGCCTCAAAATGGCTGTTCTGGGAGCGCCTTAGCTACAAGAGAGCGTTCAGAGGGATCTTTTATTGTACATATATCCAGTTGTTACTGAAGAACATTTTGGTAAAAACATGCAAAAATAATAACTTGAAAGCATTCAAATCCCATTTGTTCCAGAAAAAAAAAGGACACGTTTTATCTTGTCCTGGCTCTTCAGCGCAAGCGAATCAATAAAACAGGCCAAACATCTGCTTTATGTGATTAGATGTTGTAGTCTCATTGTATTAATCTCCCACACAATGTCTCTCTCTTTTTATGGCTAGTTGCTTTGGATATTCTGCGCTTTCAAGGCTAGCGTGCGACTGATAATTTCGCTTCATGTTTGTTGTGATGGCTTTTTAATGTACATTAATAGCATGTTTTTCAGGGACTTCAGCTGACTGGAAATTATTTTTTATCTGTAATGCCATGCATTAGGACCAAACAAAAAAAACTCCCTATACTGCGAATGCTCTTCAGTCAGGATTACTTCACTGCGCAAAAGTACTGTATAGATTGGAAATTACAACACAGCATTGTCAGGAAGTCCTAGCAAGGCCTCAGTCTGATGACTATTACAAGAAGCTGAAAGAGGGCATTTATAAGTGGTGGGTAGTGCATTCCCCTTCTGAGCAAAGCCTGTGCAACTCTTGGATACAATTAATTTGCACTGCTTCCCTTCTGCTGGAGCCATGAGCCAAGCATATCCGTCCAGTTTGGAGGTTCCACTTCATCGCTCATAGACCAACACCTAGCAGAGCTCCCAAAGATAGAGAAATAAAACATGAGAACCTGTGATAGTGTCAGCAGGATCCTAATGAACCGGGCATAACTACAGAACAACAGAAGCAGACCCTGCAGTTGCAGGGGGGCGTAGGAGGTATAGGGGCCACACAAGGCCCTAATTCATATACAATTAAAATAAATATTGGTAAAACAGGTCAACCTTTGGACCTTTTGGGGGCCTGAAAAATTATTTGCAGTGGAACCCAGTAATTCAGTAATTTGTAGTTACACCACTGAGAAATTATGAGCATTATCGAGTATGAGCATTATGCTGCTCACCACCCCCATTGATGTTTCTCACAGTGGACTCAAAGTTTGTGCCTGTTTTGAAAGTCCTGGCTTAAAGGCAAGTTTTGGTAGCATAAAGACACAGGTTTATTCCAAACAAAGCTTTGTGTCCACATAGAGTTAACAACTAGACCAGTCATCCCCAACCAGTGGCTCTGGAGAAACTCATTTCTCACCCACCCTTTAGATCATGCTCCCAGTTGCCTCAAAGCGGGTGCTTATACTTGAATTCCTGGCTTGGAGGTAAATTCAGTTGCACAAAAAACAGGTTTGCTGACAAAACAAGCATTCTTTTGACTCCTAGTCCACACAGGGGCTACCAAATAGCCAATCACAATCCAGAATGTGCCCGATTGATGGACAACAGTTGAAATACTGGGAAGGAATATTGCATTGTGTGTAAATTGCACTGTACTTTGCAATTTGCAATTTTTACTAATTTAATGCATAAGCGCTATGATCTGCTAACACTCGGTTGTCCATTCTGCATCTATCCAGCTGTTGTTAGACTGCAACTTCTGGTGTGTGGCGGTGGGGGGTATGGACTGGCAACAGCTGGAGGATCCAATTATGATCAATACAATGTTGTAGAATTAAAAAAAAAACTGCTATCCAGATGCAAATTGCTGCTCTCCTACTGCTATAATTATTAAGCTTTGTTCATAGAGCTCTTTTATATAACAATAAGGTAAGCAAAAGCTTCTCACTGGCTCTCATTTGTATTCATTAGTATAGTTATCCATAATTAGCAGCCTTCATTGCATTTAAAGTAGACTTGACAATGTATCTGTTCAGAAGAGAACTTGAGTTCAGGATGAACTGATAAATTAAAATGTTATTAGTCTAATTAACAAACCATACGGCCATTTTCTCTGGATAATCCAT
Organism: Xenopus borealis; assembly: GCA_024363595.1. Taxonomy (NCBI): domain Eukaryota; kingdom Metazoa; phylum Chordata; class Amphibia; order Anura; family Pipidae; genus Xenopus; species Xenopus borealis. Next base: position 147,474,698 of record CM044439.1, read on the forward strand.
TAAATATGAGGTTTGTTAAGGACATAATGGTTTTTCCTGTTAACTGGTCCATCCACGTACTTGACTTGACTGAAATAATTTTAAATGCATTACTTTGAAAATAAGCCTTGACTTTATTCTCTGGCTTTTTGTACTTTTTTTCAGAGCTGAGGTTCAATTCAGCTCTAAAAGTTCTACACTGAATAATATAATGTTAGAAAGAAGCACTCAATGGTCAGACGCAAAGTATTTGTAAGTGGATTTCTGTAATTTATTACATTACATTTTAATCTAGCGCGTCTGCATGGCTCATATACTACAGGGAAAATCTTGAATGTAAAGTGCAGATGCAAGAAAAAGTGTTGTATTTGCATTTTGCCCCTTGTCCACCATGAAGAGAATGGAGACCAAATACTTGCACAAACAGTATCTGTGTCTGCAGTGTTGGCAGATGCTGCCAGATCTCCATACAAGAGGGAGCACAAATGGGCAGGACAATGGCATTCCCTTACACCAGGGATCCCCAACCTTTTTCACCTATGAGAAAAATTCAAATGTAAAAAGTGCCAAGGAGCAAAACAAGCATAAAAATTATTCTGGGGGTGCCAATTAAGTGCTGTGGTTAGCTATTTGGTAGCCCTTATGTGAACTGGTAGCCTACCGGAGACTCTGTTTAGCAGTACACTTGGTTTTTATGCAATAAAAATTTGCCTCCGTCTAGGAATTCAAAAATAAGGTCAGTGAGCAAGACGTTGCTTGTGAGCCACTGGTTGGGGATCACTGCCTTACATGAAAGATAAAGAAGAAGTGCCAGGGGACAGAAGGTGCAAAGAAGCACTAGTAATTAACACCTTATTAGAGCATGCATTAAGAAATATGCAGGCAGTATTGCACATAAAACATGGAGACATACAACTTTGGCCATGCCTTTTTATTTCTCCCATTTGCCCAATCCCTGCCTATATTTCAACACATCCCACCCCTTTTGCAGCAGTTCAGCCCCATGTTTCTCCCTTCCTGGTGACATCCATTGCTTATCCTTTACTCTTGCAAGGCAGGAGAGATAATATATCATGAAAAGCATTGCAGTTACTTTACCAAGTTCCAGTCATATCCATATACGATTCCATAAATCACACTACCATTGACAAGCATTTTTCAACAAGCTGTGCTGTTACAAATGTCAAGCCTGAATATTAACCACATTCAAATAGCCTTATGATCCATATTAAAATAACCGTGTGGCTGGGCTACCATTTACAATTGTTTTCTGAATCTTTTGGAAAATGCATCCGTTAGTAGTGCTGCTCCAGCAGACTTCTGCACTGAAATCAATTTTTCAAAAGAGAAAATTCTATTTAATTTTGAAAACTGACATGGGGCTAGATGTGTTTTTAGTTTCCATGGTGCCCTCAGTCATGTGATTGTGCGCTATTAAACTTTAGTCACTCTTTACTGCTGCACTCAAGTTGCAATGATATCACATTCATACAGTTCCACCCAGCAGCCCATCAGCAGACAATGGGAAGGGAACTAGGTAACAGTTCCCTGACACAAGATAGTTCCCTGGTAGATATAAGAACAGAACTCATTAGTAAAATCCAGGTCCCACTGCAACTCCTTCAGTTAAATTGAGTAGGAGAAACAAAAGCCTACCAGAAAGCAGTTCCATAGTGCAGCACTGGCTCTTTCTGAAAGCACATGTCCAGGCAAAATTACCGAGATTGCTGCCTGCACACAATATTACAACTAAAAAAAAATACACTTACTGATTCAGGAATAACATTTTATGTAGGAATAGGAATAACAGTTTATTATTTGCAGTGTAAACGGTGTAATTTAGAAATAAAAACTACATCTAAAATCCACCTTATTCATGCCTATCACAACTGACCATACAGCATAGCTTTGACCCAGACAGAACTGCCAGAGCCACTATGACAAGATCCACTAATACCCTACAGTTCTACATATTGTCTTGTTATTATTCTGTTATCTGTCTAACTTTAGGAACGTTGCCTGATTCCTAGCAGGCCAAGATACCCAGCACCGTGTGAGAAGAAATAAACTTGTTTGTTCACCAGATCTGATAAAACGAAAATGAAATATAATCTTGAGATTTTAGCAATTAATGAGATTATAGAACTGAGATGAGCAGCTGAGACAATTGTGATTGAGCAAATGAAGCCTGTAGCATATTCCGGCCTGTGTAATCAATGCTTAGCTAATGAGCATTCTAGTGGAAAGGCATTAATTTGCTCATCCATCACAAGTGAAGCAATCAGTTTTGCTTTCATTGATTAGCAAATGCTCTGGCTCCCAGTTACCTGTCACTATGTTCCAGCGGCTAGGGAGGAATTAAATTGAACTAATAAAGGTGCAGTCGAAAATCTGAAGATTAGAAGGATTTACTCGCTGATCCCACAGGTGCCATTTATATATGGATTTCAAAGGAGTAACTTGTTAATTGCTGAGTTTTCTCTCTGTCCTCACCATGGGTAAGCATCCAAATCTAGATGTAGCAAAATTGTTGTGTTTTAGAGTAAAAGGAAAGAAAAATATCCAGGGTATGAAATTTTATTGAAGGGTATGATGGCCATAGCTAATCTTTAAGCCACAGAAAGCCACTGAATATGTTTCATGTACAAACTGATTTTATATATATATATATATATATATATATATATATATATACAGCTTCATGAAACCAGCACTCCATTTAGAATTTCTTCAGTATTTTATTGGCATGTCAAAGTATCCAACGTTTCGGTCCTCATTAGGACCTTTCTCAAGGATTTATATATAAATCCTTGAGAAAGGTCCTAATGAGGACCGAAACGTTGGATACTTTGACATGCCAATAAAATACTGAAGAAATTCTAAATGGAGTGCTGGTTTCATGAAGCTGTATATGAATAACCTTTACCGTGCACCCTGAGGTAACAATTGGACACGCTATATTGGCGGCGGCTTTGGAGTGCGGACACTCACCAAGTACAATATATATATATATATATATATATATATATAGAATTTGTCTCCCACCCATTCCTAAGCAGAGAAACAATAGATACTGGAGGTAAACACAGCCAGGCTTCAAACAGCTCATCCACCAGTGACCAGTTGTAATGGGTGAATAAATTTGCCAGGCGCGTATTCACGGTGAATTTCTGTGTTTCCCCAGTGGCAAATAAATTTGCAAAACTGTGGTGAAAATTCACTGCAACAAAAAAAAGCCCATTGAGTTCAATGTAGTTTGCAAGAAAAAACCCACATTGTTTTATTCAAATTGTCCACCATTTCTCAAATATTTCGGAAATTTTCTGTGAAGTGCAATTGGATAGATTTGCTACTATTCCTTATAAACGAAGTGGTCTATAAGACTTTTCCTAACTATGGAAACTGAGTTGCCTTCTTATTTGTCTTTAGCAATCTGATTAGTGATCAGCAATATGGCACATACTTGAAGCATTGCTGTAAGAGTCATTAAAGTGAGATCCTTCATTGTCTGCCTAAATGCATTTTAACTTCGGTGTCTGACAAAAAGACCTAAGTAGTCTCTAAGCTTCCAATTAACATTTATATATTTATTAAATTATATGCTGAGTAAATGGATTTTGTGCTCTATACCTTGTTTTTTAATTGATTTATTAAAAGCCACTCTTTGAATGCCTTTTTTTCATATTCCGCCTAACTGTCCTATTCATCATCTCAAAATCCCCTTTTTTAATTTGATGTGACATATGGAAGGGATAGAATATTAGTCTATAGGTTCTTCAGAAGTCACACAGGTTGAACAATGAGGTTCATTTCATGGATGCACTTAATAATCAGTCCTTGATTCCTCCTTTAAAACTCTCCTCTTCCTCTCTATATCATGCGTTGTACAAAGCACCAGTTCTATTATTGCTCTGTGCATCCTCCAGATCTCACATATATTATATGCATAAGTTTAGAGCCTCAAGTGGCAGGAGAACAGAAGAAGCCTTACACACAAAACACTGAGTGATAAAATATTCTGACACTGTTTCAGGCGAGAATTTATCCTGAGACAACTAGTATTGCACTATACATTGGAACATTATTTCATTACTATATTATTTGTTTTTATTTTCTTTAACATTTTATTTGGAATACTATAACATTTTTACCAGCATGACAACATGTACCTTTAATATGAATGGGCATCTCTTATAAGATTGTATTTCCTCAAGGATTTCAGCAAGTCTCTTTTTATTACACAATAAAATCCTCCTTCCACATATCTTGTGCAGGCACCACTATTCCCTGGGAGAAACAGGTTAATTCGTACTGCAAAACTCTGGATGTTTGGAATATTCTTGCTGCTCCTACATATTGGTTCTAACAAATGACAAATGGAGTGTCAGTGCAGCATTTTATTCGGTTATGCCCCCAAAGGGTGCAGTTTCCATATCATTAATCACTTTAGTTTAGAGTACATGGCCCATTAATAGCATGTGCCTTCATCCATGGTTTTTGAAGATTAATTCAGAGTTATAGGCGCCCAGTGTTGAAAGCTATGTGTGTGCCACTAATGTACAAACCTAATTTAACACCATATCAAGAGAGTATGGTGTTTATTGGGGTGAGTGGATTTGTGGCACTTAAATAGCTTCCCTCTTCTGCCTTCTTATATGTTACATAGTTACATAGTTAAATTGGGTTGAAAAAAGACAAAGTCCATTAAGTTCAACCCCTCCAAATTAAAACACAGCATACACACCCACACACACATACACCCACTCTTTCACACAAACCATATATGTCCATAGCTATACTAACCATAGAGTTTAGTATCAAAATAGCCTTTGTTATTATGTCTGTCCCAAAAATCATCCAGGCCCCTCTTAAAAGCATCAACAGAATCAGCTATCACAACATCACCCGGCAGTGCATTCCACAACCTCACCATCCTCACTGTGAAGAACCACCTACGCTGCTTCAATTGAAAGTCCTTTTCTTCTAGTCTGAAGGGGTGGCCTCTGATGCGGTGATCCTCTTTAGGGAAAAAAGGTTCCCTGATATTTGTCCATAATGTCCTCTAATGTATTTGTAAAGTGTAATCATGTCCCCTCGCAAGCACCTTTTTTCCAGAGACCCCAACCTGGACAGTCTACCCTCATAATTTGTCTTCCATCCCTCTAACCAGTTTAGTTGCACTTAGTCTCTGCACTCTCTCTAGCTCATTTACATCCCTTCTAAGGACTGGAGTCCAAAACTGCACTGCATACTCCAAATGAGGTCTTACTAGGGATCTATAAGAGGTATAATTATGTTTTCATCCCTTGAATTTATGCCCTTTTTTATGCAAGACAGAACTTTATTTACTTTAGTAGCTGCAGAATGACACTGCCCAGAATTAGACAACTTGTTATCTATAAAAACCCCAAGATCCTTCTCACTTAAGGAAACTCCCAACACACTGCCATTTAGTGTATAACTTGCATTTATATTATTTTTGCCAAAGTGCATAACCTTGCATTTATCAACATTGAACCTCATTTTCCAGATTGCTGCCTAGTTTCCCAACTTAGACAAATCACTCTGCAAAGTTGCAGCATCCTGCATGGAACCTATAGTTCTGCACAATTTAGTATCATCTGCAAAAATAGAAACCGTACTTTCAATGCCCACATCCAGGTCATTAATAAACAAGTTGAAAAGCAAGGGACCCAGTACAGACCCCTGCGGTACCCCACTAACAACACTGGTCCAATTAGAAAATGTTCCATTTACCACCACTCTTTGTAGTCTATCTTTTAGCCAGTTCTCTATCCAGGTATAAATACTATGTTCCAGGCCAACATTCCTTAATTTAACAAGTAACCTTCTGTGTGGCGCTGTATCGAATGCTTTAGCAAAGTCTAAGTAAATCACATCCACAGCCATCCCAGAATCGAGGTCCCTGCTTACCTTCTCATAAAAAGAAATTAAGTTAGTCTGGCAAGATCTATTACGCATAAAACCATGCTGGCACAAACTCATAGTATTGTTATTTGCTATGAAGTCCAGTATCCTATCCTTTATTAATCCTTCAAAAAGCTTTCCTACCACCGACGTTAGGCTAACTGGCCTATAGTTTTGAGGCTGAGAATGGGATCCCTTTTTGAATAGCGGCAATTATCAATTTGTCAGTCTCTCGGCACCATGCCAGACCTCAATGAATTCTGAAAATTTAAGTATAGAGGTTGGGCAATCACAGAGCTAAGCTCGCTAAGTACCCTGGGGTGAATCCCATCTGGCCCTGGACCTTTGTTTATCTTAACATGTTCTAGTCTCTTTTGAATTTCCTCATGTGTGAACCATGCATCATCGGATGTATTATTAGAATTAGGACTATTAACAAGGAAACCTTCATTATCTGGTTCATCATTTGTGTAGACAGATGAAAAATATTCATTCAGAATCTGTGCTTTTTGCTTGTTCTCATCAACCAGCTGACCCCACTCTGATAATAAAGGTCCTACCCCTTCCTGTTTAATTTTTTTTTCTATTATTATATTTAAAAAATAATTTTGGATTCTTTTTACTGCTTACTGCTATATCCTTTTCCATATCGATTTTAGCTTGCCTGATCGCTTTTTTGCATGACGTATTGGCCTCCTTGTACCTTACAAATTATTCGGCTGTCCCAGCTAACTTGAAAGCCTTAAAAGCACTTATTTTCTTACCCACCTCAACACCAACACTCCTATTGAACCAAAAAGGTTTTGTTTTGCAACAACGTTCCTTGTGTGATTTAACCCTTAATCTTTGATGTTCTTGCACTTTGTATTTATTATTGTAATGCCCCATTTCGTCAGGCTTACCGAAATATTCAGGAGATGGATATTTCTAAGGATGATGAGGGACCCACAAGCGGCTCACACTACACGGAATCCACCCAAGGAAGATACAGGGGGAGCCGTGAAAGAAGCCAGTGAGGCTCAACTGAAGTGAGGTATGAGGGAGAAGAAGAAGCGTAGTCAAACCAAGTCTGAGTTCAAGGGCAGGCAGAAAACCAGCAGGAATGAAAGGCAAGCAGAAGTCTGGAGAGGCAGCGAAGATTCGGAAGTCGGGAACAGGCATGGGCATACACAGCAATCAACAGTAGTCGAATAGCTAGGTTTCAGGAAAAGACCAAGATAACCAGTCACAGATTGAAAATAAGAATTGGTTTGAGTACCTTTGACTTTGGCACCAATTCTCCAGCATTGGAATAAGTAAGTGTGTCAAGACGGCAGCGTCATGGCGTTCCACGCCGTAACTAGGACACACAACAGCGTCACTAAGGATGTGTGCCTACATCCCGATGGCCATGATGTCAGAACCGCCGGACATCATCTCGCCAAGTATGGCAGTAAGTATTCTTAAATATTTGTTCTATTTATTTATTGTTCCTCTGTACGTTGCTGCAATAATGTACATATGGGCAAAGCAATATCGGTACAGAATGGGTTTGCTGATATGGTAGTGGAAGAACTTGACTTGAATAGAGAACCTGACCTCAACTCAACTGAAAATATGTGATATGAACTGGAACAATTCCCTAAATTGGCTGAATAGAAGCAGATCCTACCAACAATGTTCCAACATTGTTCCAATATCCTTCCCTGAAGAGAAGTGGTTGCAGCAAAGAGAGGGCCACATTTTTATTTCATATCCTTGGTTTAGGAATGAGATGTTGGATAGGCAAGTACCACATAAAGTGTAGATCTGAATGTGCAGAATCTCATTATAAAGAAGGCCACTGACTCATCTGATAGTAATCAATATTTCAGGAATTCTAAGAAATAGATAAAAGCAGAATAGGATAAATAAATTTGCCTTAGAAGGAAATATCTTTTCCTAAGTAATCCTGTTTACCAACTTGGGATACTACTCCTCTGGAATACTAAAAGCATGTCCTGCAGGCCTATTAGAATGAATTTCATATATATCCTATAAATCCTTTCAGTAATGACTCGCGTGAAATGAATTCTCTCCATTGCTAAGGTAAAATTGATCAGTAATAACTGGCTTTAGTGACGGAGCAATAGCTTTGTGGGCTGCTCAGTAAAATGCAGAGTATAATGAGCAATGAATTGGGATGCATCTTATTTAATAGATATCTGCTGTAATAGCCGCCCTTTCACCCTTACATGCCATTTAAGTATTTAATGCATTTAATGATAGCAGTACTGCCCAATTATTGAGATAGTAATTTGGGGAATAGAATCTGATGTTAGGACTAATCCCCTTAAAGGACAAGGAAAGTCTAAAATAGAATATGGCTAGAAATTCTGTATTTTGTATACTAAACATAAACCACAAAGCCTAATCAAACAAATGATTTATGCTTTCAAAGTTGGCCACAGGGGGCTGTCTTGTAACTTTGTTAAACATCTTTGCAAGACCAAGACTGTGCGCATGCTCAGTTGACCTGAAACCTTTTTTGATTCAGCTCCACTTTCCTTTAAATTCAAAAGTGTTCACCAGTGCAAGTTGCGGTGTTTATACAAATGGCCTGCAGGTGTCACTGTGCATACACAGGACTTTCTGTACAGCTTGAAAGTGAAAGTAAGAGTTACTGCTGTTATGTAATGGCTGCATGAACCTGCTAATAAAGCACTGTTATACTCTCCTCATCCTCGGCTACCAAACACAACAAATGGCGATAAGGATGTCTTTTCTACCTCTGCAGCAGCCAGCACCTTTTCTAACAAACCTTGGTGAGCCTACCATACCTTTTACTGCTTGGATCCGTATGTTTGATAATTACATTATTGCTGCAGACCATGGAGAGGTTTCTGCTGCTAGAAAGCATGGGACAGCGAATATTCTATACATTACCATCACCCGATGAAAGTTATGAAACTGCTCTTACTGCTATAAAGAACTTTTTTGTGCCAAGAGTAAATGTGGTTGCTGAATGGACAGCGTAATGGTGAATCCACAGAACATTTTGTAGCAGCTTTGAGAGAGCTGGTTGTTTCCTAGTGCAGTTAATGGCCACCACCATTCATGAGCTTCAGAAAACTTCAAGCACAGCACTGGTCTTGTGAGAATAAAAGCCTTTATTGGTTACACATGGCAACAATCTGGATACAGCAATGTTTCAGGCCTGTTTAGCCTTTTTTCAAGCTGCTGTGCTTGAAGTTTTGTGCTGCTCAGTGTAATCTGGGCTGCTTAGGGATCATCATAAATTATCAAAACAGCACAAATAATATCTGCCAGAAGCCGATACAGCAAAACTGATTAATAATCAGAATATACAGACTGCACTGGGCTAGAATAAGGCTAGAAATACTGTATTTTGTATACTAAACATAAACATGAACTTACTGCACCACAAGCCTAATCAAACAAATGATTTATGCTTTCAAAGTTGGCCACAGGGGGCTGTCATCTTGTAACTTTATTAAACATCTTTGCAAGACTAAAGTACATGCACATGCTCAGTGTTGTCTGGGCTTCTTAGGGATCGTCATAAATTATCGACACAGCACAAGTCAAATAATATCTGCCAGAAGCCGATAGTTTTTGTATTGTTTAATACACATTCCAACTCTGCAGAACCAGTGGAAGCAGCAAAATAATCTTCCAAATAGAATCCCAGTTTATTTGTTTAAATCTGGCTCCATGATCTTTGTAGACAAATACAAGAGGTCATCTGCACTCAACCCATTATCAATTTATTTAAGACAATGAGATATTTTGTACATACAGCTACTAAAAATGCCTTACCCTTTTAACAAAACAGGGATTGAGTGTCCATATATTGCAATATATTTAAGTCGGCCAACTACGTCAAAGGCATCCCAGCCAGTTTGGCTAGTCCTACTCTCAAATTGCATCTGATTGATTAAGAATTCTATTTCTTCATTATACATTTGACAAAGGGACAAGGGGCAAAGTTTTACCTGCAACTTACTTCAAAGTAAAAATCCCAAACTTGGTTGCCCTTTTATGAGCCACCAGTGGGATCACCTGACTATAGCTGGAAGGGGTGGGAGCTACACCAAGGAGCTGGTCAGTGCTCCTATATGAACTATAACAAACAAGGGAAAGTTGTGCTCACCACTAATTTTAAAACCATTAGGCTGGGGGTGCAATGAGGCTGTGACCACAAAATACATATAGACAAATACAAGAGGTCCTCTGCACTCAACCCATTATCAACATATTTAAGACATTGAGACATTTTGTGCATACAGCTACTAAAAAATGCCTTACCCTTTAAACAAACCAGGGGTTGTTTGTCCATATATTGCAATATATTTAAGATGACCAACTAAGTCAAAGTCATCCCATAAAATTATAATACCGGCCGGCAGGGGGCGGAGCCAAAAGGGGGCGTGCCGTGACGGCAAAGGGGGCGTGACGTGACGTCAAAGGGGGCGGAGCCACGCGAAGGATCGGCTGAAGACGCGAGAAAGGTAAGTTTTTATTAGATTTCAGGCAAGGCAAGGGCCATTTTTAAGGGGTATTTCAAATTTACCGGCAGCTACATTGCCTTTAAATTTGCAATACCGGCCCCGGCCTTGGCTGGTTTTTTACCGGCTAGGCCGGTAAAATACCGGCTGGGTGGCAACCCTATCTGTATTTTGGTCTAAAGTTTGTTTAACACTCAACAGTAAAATTGTAATACAAGACATTATTCCAAAGAGGTTTACTTATATAATTCCCTACCAGCCTTGACTTTGCAACTAAAGTGCAATGTGCAGAAAATCATTTTAAACAAAGTTCATCCTGTTTGTGATCATTTAAAAAAATTATTCCATCAAGTTTGCTCTCGACTGGGTTGTAAAGTGCCGGTGCTTGAATTAAAAGTTAAATCAATTCAATCAAATAAATTACGCTTCTCAGTTCATTAACTGAAGAAACTTGCATTCTAAACTGCAATAATAATAATAATAATAACTGTATACATGGAGCAGGTTGCATGGAGTTTCCAAAAAGTGATTAAGGTAGTAAATAAATGTACTAATATGTTGCTTATAATTTTTATAGTTGTCACTATAGAATAGACTCTATTTAAAATGAATTTCGGCACACTGCACTTCTCACTTATTTGGAAGCTCAAAGTTGGTGGGGAATTATATAAAGAAAACCCTTTGGAGTACAGTGTTATGATGTAGTTGTAATCAATTGTAACTCTTTTGCAGTAATAAATGTAGGGAATCTGTGCAAAATCATTGCACTTATCCCTGTAAGGGCACAGCACCTGTGTCTGTGTGCGGAAAGCTGTTACCTAGCAACCAGCTATTCAGTGAGCTCAGTGCAACAGGAAGTGACACAGCAGCTAATGAGTGGCTGGCAGGAAGAGGAAGTCACAGATACTGGCAAAAGAAGAAAGCCTGGCATAGAGAACCACATGGTGGACAGAGAAGGAAGCCAGAGAGCTGCTGGGGGGCCCAGAGAGCCGAGAGGCTGCACCAAAAGCCTTCATTTGGATAATGCTGGCACAGGGAAGCCACATACTGTGCCTGGAGAGACAGAGAGCGTGAAAGGAATCCAGATTGGAAAAACAAACAGCAGGATATCCCTATCTGAGCATCCAAAGGGGCTGGTAATTGCACTGTATGCCTGAATGTGCTGGACTCACCTGAAGAGAGCTCTAAAGCATGCAAAGAGGATTTGTGAGTATCCTGTTTAAATGGACAGTACCCTAAAGAAGCGCTTGAAGATAAAGAGACTGTTTTATTAAAGGACTTTGCCTTCTTTAGTTAGTTAGACAGCTTGGCACTAGCAAGTTAGTTAGGGAGGTCCTATTGCCACTGGTTAGGAGTTAAAAAGTTATTTTATATAAAACATTATTCAGTTTAACCAATACTGTGTGTGTGTTATTACTGTATTCCTAGTGGGGCCATTTGTAGGTGAAATTCCCAGATCTCACTAGGTGGAGGCACTGCGCTAGTAAGTACCAGGTACCCAGTCTCTCCCAATACCGTTACGGAGTGGCTCAGGTTTGTCCTGTGCCATCAAGTAAGTGACACACGTGGAATGGAACACCAACAAAGGGGTTTCAAAAGGGTTACACAAGCATAGACATTGACTTATTATCAGATCTCACACTTGCAATAAAAATTACATCTGGTCCCCAATGCTTTAGGCACAATTTTGTTGCACATTTTGGCACTGGCTGTAGTGGTTCCTCTGCATTAAATGGCATAATACTTGTGATTCATCCTAATAGACTGGTGGAACACACTGGGGGGGGGAGGGGGGGTGCTTGTTTCACAAGTGCAATGTAGTGAATGGTGTCAGTTCCCACACAGTGACTAAGGCCATTTCAGTGCTACCACAACTGCAGTTGAAGTTGTATATGACCCCCCTAGTATGAAGTGATGAGTGAAGTTTTTCTGTTTCACTTCGTAAAAAAAATTTGTGAAACTGCCATTATATTCAAGAAACTTTTTTGTTTTGCATATTTTGCCACACAACAAAATTTTTTGTTGCGCATGATTTTTGTAACAAACTACATTAGATTCTATGGTTGTTTTTTTCTGGCACCTTGTTTCTGCTTTGGGAGGGCAAAATAACATGCATTTTATTCTCAGTATACTGCTACACACATGATCTACATTGTTAGAGAACCTCCTATCCACTAGGCCACTACTTTTTCAGTAGTCAAAAAGGCTCCCGTGTTGCCATTTTCTTAAAAACATGTCTGTGATCTTTTATATTACCTCTGGTCAACTGGCAGTGGTATCAACTGCTGCACTTGTTGTTTAAGCAAAAAGTACAAGCTGTAGTTTATATATTACAACTAGCTTACAAAACACAAGCACAATAAACCTAACCACCAACAGATAATATCTGGGTGCTTTATATTCCACATTAAAATGAATATACCATATATTGATGTTCATGTCCTTATATAGACAGTGAGATGGCTCAGACTCCTTTGGTTTATGTGGAAGGACAGGGTAAGGAAACAATGACGTATGTGTTTGTCGAACATCTCTTCTTTTGTCGAGCATCATTCTTTGTTTTGTCAGTCAAAGCGAAATGAGCCACAGAGGTCTTTGTACCATTTCATGACAATTTTTGCTGTCGGTGCAACTCAGAAGTTCAGGGCAAATCCGCTCATCCCTAGTGATTGGTGAATCTGACCCATTTCGCTTTGCCTCAATTTCACAAACAGCAGAAATTTGCTGAAAAGCATTGACGTCTATGGGTGCAACAAATTTTTTTTGACAGGCAACATTTTTTTTCACCAATTGTAATCTATGGGCTTAATTTTCTGGGCGAAACTTGGTGAAAAATTTAGTACAGTATGTCTAGCAGGGAATAATGTAATCACTGAAAGCTTTCTTCTCTCTGTGAAGGGCAGGGTCACATTGAAATGGGTTTGCCCTGAGAGAGAGGCCTGTGCTTGGAAAGCATTGTAGTTCTAGTGGCGCCCAGTGAGATCTTGCTGGCCCTTGAAAATCTGGGCTAGAGGGTGAAAATCATCAGCTAGGTCGTACCCATCCGTAGCAGGTCTTCAAGGTAGGTAAGGGAGTTCGCAATTCAGATCCTAGATTACAGGATAAAGATTAACATTCCTGTGGTTCGCCCCAGCTACAGTAATTGCCACTCCCCTGCACCATCCCTTCCAATTAATGGCAGCATAATAAGTTGCACTAGTGATTAGTTCTAAATTTCCTGCTTCCATTGGTTAACTAAGGTAAGATCTATGTTCCCTGGGGTATACACTCCTCAATTACTTAGAAAAAACCTTATTTAAATTAAGGGATTTTTAAAGGAATTTTATGTTTTAATGAGAACACGTTTTCATGCTGCCTAAGTGGGTGTGTTGTCACCCTAGGAATTACACAGCACTGGAAATTCAAGCAAACTAAATCTGCTCTTTTCTTCTGCAACTGTAAGCATAAATTGATTCCGCATATCAACATATTTTATTGACGAAAAGTTTGCTTTGATAAATTGAATAAAATAAGAGCCGCTATGTAAGTTTTGCCCTTTTAAATGTCTGTATTCTCATTAATGAATAATTTTTATTAAACAATCTATTGCCATGGGGAAGCTGGAAGAATTATATAAACCAATGGTTTGCTGCAGTTGTAAATATACAAAATATAATGCTCTGCCAGCCGGGGTAGCTCTGCAATACTTCACTGTTTTATTAATCCCCAACTGATCATTCCCAGTTAAAAAGAGAACTAAGGAAAATGCACCACATAGTATTCATTATAGAGAAGCAACCCTGCTGCTTAGGAAAGGCTGTGTTTACAGAAAGTGTGAATCCAACAAAGAGACTATTTGTTATGGCATTGATTTTAACCATATGTATTTAATACTGGAAGTTGGTATGGATTTCTGGGGGTAGGTACTTGGTGGATCAATTTTTAGAATGTGTCAATGTCTTTGCAAAAATATAAAAATCTTTTACCACCTTCTATTGTGTTAGCGCTACATATATTTCACTTCAAATAGTGTCAAGCTGTTTAAAAAAAATCACAATACAGTATGTCATTTTAAGTGTACTCTATTATTATTATCTATAGCCTATGTCCTCCAAAAAGCTCCTGAGATCCATGTAGAACAAATGGTCTTTCCGGTGGTTCTTTAATTATTGACTTGGATGTTTTCCTGACCAGAATCTCTGACTGCCCCTTCACCAACTAAGATTGCTGCTCACTAATGGTTTGCTGTTATAGAGCTCAACCCCTGTTGATAAGTTGATGCCAACAAACCAGTGGTGTTTAGTCATTAAAACTATGTATTTTCTCTTGCAATGAAGGAGTACTCTGTACTTATATACTTGGGTTGGAGCTACAGGGCAATACACTTTCTAAGTCTGGTATAGTATAATGTTACTGTAGGCCTTTTTTTACCCTTGTATTGAGTGTTGTCTTGCCTAATGTAGGTGTTTGCGCTCAGGTGTCCATGTACGCTTTTAATTTTTAGGTTCTGACATATAATATGTTATATACTTGTAGAATTGTGATGCCTTTTTCAGAGCTGCTTCCCTTAGTAGCAAATGATTAATCAGTTTTACTCTTAGGAAACGGGGCACTTTAATGGGTGATGCTTTCCTGACTCTTCAGTTAATTTACCAAGTTATCTTAGTGCTTATATATGGTATTGCTTATATTTGTTATTTGCCGTTTTCCTAACCAAATATATGGTGCTACAGATCATGGATCATGAAAGGTCATGGGTGTAGGTTTAATCCAGATGGTACAGTTTCCTATCACACTTTAAAAACAGATGTGGGGCTAGACATGTTGTTAGTTTCCCAGGTGCCCTTAGTCAAGTGACTCTGATAAACTGCAGTCACTCTTTACCACTGCTCTGAAAGTTGGAGTGATGCCACCCCTCCCCCTTTCTTCCCCATCATCACAACAATGGGATGGTAACATGATAACAACTCTGTAGCACAGTGAGGTACTACAGGCTGAACAGTTGGGTCTGATTAGCCTCAGTCTCTCTGGCAACCCAACATATAGAAGTCTATGCATGCATACACTCACAGTTACCTGGTCTGTCATATTGCTGCCATTTTCTTTTTTCTGAATTGTTATTGCTGATAAAAGCTATTTCTGTTGTTTAAACTGATTTTGGAACAAAAATGTTTGTATTTTGCAACCTATTGCTACTGGCCTTATAAAAAGCCATTTTTCTTCAACAGGATTTTGCTGCATGAATCTACCATAAACTCCCTGACACCTGCATAACTAGGCGTAGCTATGAGAATAGCATAAAAATCCAAGTCTCGCCATGCCAGGCTTATCTGAAAGCAGTTCCATCTTTCTGAAAGCACAAGATTAGTCACAATGACCTGAGATGGCTACCTACACACCAGAATTACAGCTAAAAAAACAAAATGTTGGTTCAGGAATAACATTTTATAAGGTAGAGTGAAGTATTTGTAATGTGAAAAGTGTACAAATAAAAAGTACACCACAAAAATCATGACAGAATTCCTTTAAATTACATTCAGGGTTTTTTTTAACTAAACCTCAATTTTTTCTGGTCTTTTTTTACTGGAAAAAAAATCTAGAATTTTTTTTACTATACCCCGATTCTGCAAAAAGCCCAAATCCCAAAAATTGTCGTGATCATGTATAAGTCAAAGCACATGTACCTATGCCAGTTTGAAGATATCATGGTCTACCGTGGGTTTAGACTGATTGTTTAATAAAAATATGACAAATTTGAGTTTTAGTAAATAAGTCTTAGTCTTTAGTCTATCTATCTGCAGTGCTGAATAAACCAGTTTTATGTATTATGAAATCTTTTCTATGACATCAAGACTAATAAGCCACTGTCATGAATGCAGACATAACATGTCCTGTAAATTTACGGTCCTACGGTTATGTTTACCATTTGCTAGATTGAACTTTAAACTGATGGATATGAGGATTAAAATATTGGATCATCCATTTGGCATTTATTATAATTATCTTATAGTATATTGTATATATATCCATTGTTCCTGGTATTCCATTGTTTGGGGCTTTAGAGGTAAAAGAGGTGACATTTGTCAGCTCAAAGAAGGAAAAATATAGCAATGCTGCACCTCTACACAAGTAATGATGTTACTGAACTAATATCAATCTTTTGGAAGTTTGGCCTTCCTCACAAGGATGGACTCAGTTGCAGGCAATTAGATTGTATTAAATGAAATTAACATGCAAAGGACATTTTGGCTTATGAGGAGTGATTGATGGCATTGCTTCTTTCTCATTTTATAGATTGAATTCCTTGGAAACATTTCAAAGACCAAACAAAGCAGATGGATTTTGCTCTTGGTTAAGGAATTAGCCAGGGTAAATAATATTCTGTAATATTAACCTCTGCTTTTCAAGACTGGTCACCGTCTCAACTGCATGAATAAACACAAGTGCTATAGGTCTCTTGGAGTGAAATTTCATGTTTTATTTTGTTTCTCTATAAAGCTTTACTAACATGGTGTAAATTAACATCTGTAAAGTTAATCTTAGAAAGCATCTCTATTATTTGATTTCATTTTCCTAATTGTACTAGACTTATCAAAAGCTATTCATAACAGGTTGCTGTGGGTTATTATCCTGGTTTTGCACTTTTGGTAGAAAATGCTATAGATCAATATGAATGGTGTACAGTATACAGGTTTTGAATGTCAATGCATCAAACTGATCCCTTCTAGTAATGGTCTTGCCTTAAATGGCTACAACATTAGCATTCAGAAGGATGTGCATTTGCCAGGAGAGGAATGCATTATCTTGTTAATTTTTCCTTTATCTAAAGTCTATTTAAAACCAAGTAACAAATACCGTTTCCCCTCTCTGATCACAATATGCTCACATTTCAACTCTCGCTAACTCCCTCCTCACTCCCTGCTATTCCCAAAACTCGTAACTACCGTGACCTCCATGCTCTAGATGTGTCACATCTCTCTCCTTCCTTTTACTCTCTTCACTCTGATATCTCCACCATCTCTTGTCCTAATGTGGCTACCTCTGTCTACTACAGCACTCTCACCACTTCCCTTAATGAGCTTGCTCCTACAAAAACTAAACGTGATAGACCCAAACCACTTCAAACTTGGCATACTGCTCAAACAAAAGCGATCCAAAGGCAATCACGGGCACTTGAGTGTCGATTGCACAAATCCCGCTCAAAATCACACTTTTGGAGCTACAAATCTGCCCTGCGCTCCTATAACACTAGCCTCTCCCAAGCCAAACAAACATACTTTACTTCCCTCATTAACTCCCTTTCTAAAAAACCGGCACAACTTTTTTCCACCTTTAACACTCTCCTTTCCCCATCTCCACCCCCTCCATGCACATCTGTCTCTGCTCAAGATATTGCTGAGCACTTCAAAAACAAAATCGACACTATCATAAGGGACATCACACTACTCAACCCCCCTAGACTTCCACCACCCTCCCTCCACACTCCCCAGTCTCTCTTGTGCTCCTTCACCCCTGTCACTGATGAGGAAGTCTCAAAACTTTTGGCCTCTTCCCACCTTACTACCTGCCCGCTTCATCCAATTCCATCAAAACTTCTCCGCAAAACAATCCATGTCTAATCAAAGCCTTAACTCATCTATTTAATCTCTCGCTCTCAACTGGACTGTTTCGTTCTCAACTAAGACATGCTCTTGTCACCCCCATCCTGAAAAAACCCTCTCTTGATTCCTCCAATCTTGACAACCTCCGACCTATATCTCTGCTACTTTTTATCGCTAAACTACTTGAGCGCCTAGTCTACAACCCACTAACCTCATTCCTCTCTGACAATAATCTACTGGACCCCTTACAATCTGGTTTTAAGCCACAACACTCCACTGAAACTGCCCTGACCCGACTAACTAATGACCTTTTAGCAGCTAAAGCCAACAATCATTTCTCACTACTAATCTCTCAGCTGCATTTGACACTGTAGATCAAGCCTCTCCTCCTCCAGTCCCTCCATTCACTTGGCCATCGTGACACGGCCCTGTCCTGGTTTTCTTCTTATCTCACTAATCGTTCCATCAGTGCTTCCTACAATGGAGTAGCATCTTCTCCCCTGCCTCTTTCTGTTGGGGTTCCTCAAGGCTCTGTCTTGGGACCCTTATTATTCTCCCTCTATACTTCCTCCCTTGGCAAATCAATCAATTCATATAGTTTCCACTACCACCTCTATGCTGACGATACTCAGATCTATCTCTCATCTCCTGATCTCAATCCAGAACTCCTAACCCGCATCTCCTCCTGCCTGTCCGCTATCTCTACCTGGATGTTGCAACGCTACCTTAAATTAAACCTCTCTAAAACGGAAATGGTTCTCTTTCCTCCAACTAACACCAGTAACATCCCTGAAGTATCCATCATAGTTAACATTTCCATTATCACCCCATCTTGGGGTTATCCTAGATTCTCCCCTGTCATTCACTCCTCATATCCAGTCACTTATTAAATAATGTCTCTTCCACCTAAGGAACATATCCAAAATACGATCATTTATCATCCAAGATGCTGACAAAATTCTTATTCACTCTCTCGTCATATCGCGCCTAGACTATTGTAACTCTCTTTTAATTGGCCTTCCCCGCCAGAGACTGTCACCTCTCCAGTCCATAATGAACACCGCCGCGAGGCTCATATACCTCAGCAACCGCTCCTCCTCTGCCACACCATTCTGCCAATCCCTCCACTGGCTTCCACTACCCTTCAGAATTCAATTCAAAATAATGACCCTGACATTCAAAGCACTTCATAACTCTGCCCCTCCCTACATCTCTGAACTCATCTCTATATACTCACCCAACCGCTTACTACACTCCTCTACTGACCTGCTACTCAACGCTTCTCTAATTACCTCCTCACATGCTCGGATTCAAGACTTTGCAAGAGCTGCACCTCTCCTTTGGAATTCTCTCCCATGGTCTGTCCGACTTTCTCTCAACCTTTCTGCTTTCAAGAAATCTCTTAAAGGAACAGTAACACCAAAAAATTTAAGTGTTTTAAAGTAAAGAAAATATCATGTAGTGTTGGCCTTGCACTGTTAAAACTGATCTGTTTACTTCAGAAAGACTACTATAGTTCATATAAAAAAGCTGCTAAGTAGCAATGGCTGAAATTGAAAAACGGCTATATGGCACAGGATAAGTAATGGATAACAGATAACATTATGTTCTACAGAGCTTATCTGCTGTGTAACTTAAGCCTTTTCCTTTTTGAATGGCTGCACCCATGGCTACACAACAGCTTATTTATATAAACAATAGTAGTGCTTCTGAAGCAAAAACTGCAGTTTTACCAGTGCAGGCAACACTGCATTATATTTTTATTACTTTAAAACAATTTCATTTTTTGATGTTACTGGTCCTTTAAAACGCACTTCTTTCGAGAAGCCTACCCTCACTCTTAACTACCAAATGCAACACTACATACAGTACCACATTTCTCACCCACTTAAATCGATCTTGCCCATTCCCACACCTTTCTGTATAGGGCCTTCCTCGCCTTTTTTATTGGCATTAATTGTGATTGTATGTAACTCCATATGTATATAATTCGTGTGATTTAGTTGCATAAACACATTTACTTTAAAGCACTACGCAATATGTTGGCGATATAGAAATACATGTTAAATTTTGGTAACATCATTAGTACAAGCCTAGCTATTCCTTGTTCCAACGGAATGCCATTAAGGAGTTTGTTGACTTAAACATCTACTATAACTTCTTTTTTATATTTTCATTTTATAAAGGTAAAAACTAGGAAGGTAAAATAGGAAGACATTAGAGCAGGGGTTCTCAACTTTTTCTTACATATTAGTCATATTCAAATGTAAAAAGGTTTGGGGAGCCAATACAAACATGAATAAATATCCCGAGGTTGAAAAATAAGCACTGAGGCTATTTGGTAGCCCCTTTGTGGAATGGCAGCCAACAAGAGGCTTTGTTTGGCAGTACACTACACCTGGTTGTTATGCAAACAAAACATGCCTACAAGTCAGGGATCCAAAAACAAGCACCTTCTTTGAGGCTACTGGGAGGAACAGCCAAGGCTTTGGTGAGCAACATGTTGCTCCTGAGCCACTGGTTGGGGATCACTGCCATGGGTCCCCATTGAAGTATGGTGCACTGCAAGTAGGTCTTGGCCTACATTTTTGGTCTGCATCAAACTAGTTTTCTTTTCCATTTCAGGTACAAGTTTCCTACAATTAATTATTATCCATAAGAACTATCTCATCTAGAAAGCTGATAACATCAAAATCCACTAGGCTGACATGAGTGAGAGGATCTTTGGCCATCTAAATGGAAACAACTGTCTTGATCACAAATACAGAATGATTCGCCATTTCAAACAAGATAGGTCTGATGAGCCAAATTGACAGCTGATGTCTGCCATGTATAGGCACCTTATAAGAATTAGATGTATGCAGATATAAAAATGCAAAGGCCTTTAATGCTGTTGAAAAGGATGGTCTTTGGTTTGATGGCCAACTCAAATTAGCCTGCTAAAAGTCTTTAATCTGGCCACATGCCTTATAAAGTAATAACATAAGTTACAATTTGTTTTTATTCTTGTAATGGGTCTGGAAATCCAGGAATATAACTGACCTGTGCCATTTATTTTTTTTCATTCCGTTTCACTCCATTCATCTACATACACAACCAAAATGAGGATCAGTGAGTAATAATAATATACATTCATGCGGCAAAATATCAACATCTGTTTATTTCAGAGCTTTGCCATTTTAATATTACCACCCAGATAATTAATATCTGTAAAATGAGATAGATATTCTAATACAAATAGCACATTTGTAAAGGAAACCAGATGCAGTGACCCCATTTATAAACCTCCATCAGTGTTTTCACATATTACTCCTCTATATCCAGACCAGAGAAAGATCTATCCTTTTTTCTGCATCACAAGAGCTGCTCAGCATCTGACAGAGTTCTATCTTGTTAAAGATGATTTAATACCATCTACTTCTAATGTCCTAAATGGATTGCAACAAATCTATTCACAGAGAGTAAAACAACAAGCTCACATTTATAAGGTCCATTTATGATGAAAAGCATCAAGATAGTAAAATTATTTTGAAAGATGCACTGGTAGAAACCAGAAAGGCTTTATCTTAATAGTTTCTGTGTATTGCAGCAAAATACACACCATAAATTAGCCACAGTACTTTAAATAGGCAAAACGGAAAAGAAATTCCAGCATATGGGAGAGCGTGCAGGTAATCCATTGAAGGGCTGCAAGATAAATACCTGGAAATGTGGAAGAAGATTAGTAAATCTTAAATGGAGAGTCGCTTTATTTCCGCTATATATAAAGGACATTTTGTGAGCAATGCAAAAAAAGAAATGCTTTACAGTATGGAACTGGGGTTTCACTAATTTATTCAGTACAGGCTGTACATTTAAGGAAGCACTTTGTGCCAATGTGATCAGTTCAGCGACTTTTATTATGCTGTACATGTATGTATCCTAATTGTAGAGCAGAACAAAGTATTCCACATTTTACCAAATGACTTGAATCTACTAGTTCCTAGTCATGCCAGCTGGAGTGCCAACTCCAAAAACTTTATTCAGACTTTGTAGAAAAGAAAAAGATATGGGAGATCATTCATATGTATTCACATAACATATCAAAAATATTCCTTGATATAGTTAAAGAGTTTTAATTTTGGAGTAATTTTGGGCTACTTTAGCTATTGAATAGCCCAAAATTTGATTCAAATTGCAAAAATTTGAATTTCGAAGTACTGGCCCTTCAAACAAATTCGACTATTCGCCATCTTAAGGCTGCCTATGGGGGACCTCCTGGAAGCTGTCCTGCAAATTTTTAGTCCTGGAAAATCTAATATTTAAAAAAAAATCTTTTGATTCGAACAATGCGATCGTTCCATTCGAACGATTTTAATTTGATCCAAAATGACCCCCAAAAAATTTTATGGTCGAATTTTTTTTCAATTTGAAATTCGACCAATAGTAAATCTGCCCCTTAGTATAGGTATGGGACCCGTTTTCCAGAAAGTGTAAATGTGTTATCCAGAAAGCTCTGAATTACAGGATGATCTCCCATAGACTCCATATTAATCAAATAATTTTTTTTCAAATTATTTTCTTTTTCCCCTGTAATAATAAAACAGTAACTTGTACTTGATTCAAACTAAAATGGAATTCATCCTTATTGGAGACAAAACAGTCCAATTGGGTTTATTTAATATTGAAATTATTTTTTAGTAGCCTTAAAGTGGACCTGTCACCCAGACACAAAAATCTGTATAATAAAAGTCCTTTTCAAATTAAACATGAAATCCAATTTCAAATTTTTATTAAAGCATTCATAGCTGTTTTAAGCTCATTTAAAAATCTCAGCTGTCAATCAAATATTGTCTGCCCCTCCTCTATGCCTTAGGCATAGAGGTGGGGCAGATAATTACTTTCACTTTCACTTTCCATTCAGCACTTCCTAGATACTGCTCCCCACACATTCCCCCAGTTCTCTTAACCATTTAATTGTGTAGCCAGGACATGGGGATAGACATCGGGTCCCCCATTCTGGTGCACAAAAAAGATTCTGAGATAATGCAAGGCTTGCCTTAATAATAATGGCTCCTGTCTGCTTGCTAGAATTATGAAATCCCAGACTGAACAAAACAAGATTCAAATAATTGACATAGTGTAATTAAAGTTCATTTTGCTTGACTAATGTGATAAAATATGATTTTGAATATTTTTTTGGGGTGACGGGTCCACTTTAAGGCATGGAGATCCAAATTACCAATAGACCTATAAAATCCCTGGTCCAGAGCATTCTGGATAACAGATCCCATACCCGTACTCAAATATATATTTTGCTACAAAATTTGCTGCAAAAAAAGTTGCAATGATAAAAATAAAAGTCCCCCATAGACTCCAATACATCTTGCTACAATCACTGCAACAAAAAAGTCACCCATAGACTTCAATGAGATTCACACTTTTTTTTGTGCAAATTTTTTAGCAGTTTTGCTAATTTTTCATTGAATCGAAACAGGGCATATTCGCTCATCACTCATAGTATACTGAGTTTAGTACCAAAAGCTTTAGTACCAAAAGTTTCTTTCATTTTAACAATGCTACAATCATTCTAAGATGTTGGGTTCCTGTGTATGATTCTGAGCTGTATGAACATATCTGGGCTTTCGACCTCCAGTTTCCTTCCACAATTCAAGTACTGAATGTGGTTGCAATGGCAGGTTAATTAGTGTATGTGCTTGCAGTACAACTTAGATTTTATGCTTCACTGGGACAGGGATTGATGTGAATAATTAAACATTTCTGTAAAATAGCTGCATACAATGTTGTTGCTAGAAAACAAACGATAATAACACTATTGTTATCCGTGCTCATTTGCAGGCTACGTATATAATTGTACCTCGGGCAGGTTAGTGTCGTGTACAGCCAAGTATATTCAATGTCAACGCCCATAAAGACAATATGGAAAATAAAAAGCATATATACATGGAAAAAATATGCTAGATTGCAGCAAATGCAACACAAATGCAAAAAGTACATACCGTGCCTGTGTATATATGTACAGCCTATGCCTCATGTCACATATCTGCACAGTAGTGATAAGCAAACGTTTTTGCCCTGTATAGTTCCACAACAAAATTTTGAGTTTTGGCAGCAATTCTTTTTTAGTGATGTCTGTACGAGAACATTAATATAGCATAGTTATAGCACACTTGCCCCCACATTAAATAATACTTGCTTTTCTCCACATTGTATAACATAAAGCATACCTACACATAGGGGCTGAATTATCTAATGTTTTCCTGAAAACAAAGTCAAAAACCTAACTCCCTTCAATGATTCAAACTTATTTATCAATAATTTTTCTCAAAAAAAGCGACAAAACGTCATGAAAACTTTTTTTCAGATTATCTGTGAAAACCCTGAAGAAACAACTTCATAGACATCAGCCATTGACTAATACATGACCTCGAGAGGTTTGAGATGGCATATTTTAGGATTCAAATTTAGGGCATGATAAATATCTAAAAACCTAGACCAGAAAAAAACGAGATTTTATAAATGGGCCCCGTGGAGTTTTTTTTTATCAACGTTCAAATTTTAGCCACTATTCAAATTTTAGTGTGCTAAAACTCCTTTTCATTTTTAAAAATCTGGATTATTTAGATAAAATTGAGTCTATGGGAGGCTGCCTATCCATATTTCGGAGCTTTCTGGATAATGGGTTTCCAGATAACGGATCCCATATCTGTACCTTAATCATATTACAGAAAAAAACAGGAACATTCCTTGTTATAGGTTTTGATCCTTCCAACATTAGGGGTTTTATTGTGATAAAAGCAAACTAAAAAAAGAACATTAGGTCTGTGTTTGAAATGTCTGAAACACATTAACATTTAGCTATTTCAACAGCCGTGTTCAGTCTTTTACTAAGTTATATTACAATTACCTTTTTCATGTTTTTATTTTAACTTTTTCGTTTGATCTTGTACATTAACCTTGCTAACAAAACTGCATTGTAAATTTCAAGTAATTATAGGTATTGGCAGAACAGAAAGGCAAATGTTTGAACAGAAACAAAGAGTGCCATCAAAATCAAAAAACAAAGTGAAGTAGTCATTGATGTTGGAATAAAAATTATACTGAAAAAGCAAAATGTTAGGAAATAAATACCTTTTGCTATGTTGCATTTTTTTTTTTAATATAGCCCCTAAAATATAGGTACATATATATTACACATATGAGAAAGGCCTCGGAAATAATAAACATTATTTAATTTTTAAGTCCTGAGAGTGCGGACCTTCTTTATGAGATATATATTACACA
Organism: Xenopus borealis; assembly: GCA_024363595.1. Lineage (NCBI taxonomy): Eukaryota > Metazoa > Chordata > Amphibia > Anura > Pipidae > Xenopus > Xenopus borealis. The sequence goes on from CM044439.1 coordinate 147,499,956, forward strand.
TATATTTAGGGACCCCCCAGAATTTTCTCTCACACATAGCCAGCAGCCCTGCTGGACAGCCCCCTTACCTCTCTTTTGGACTTGCTGGGCTATGCAGGCTGCTTGCTGTCGAGAAATTCTCTCTTCTTAGGATGTAAAAAATGTAAAGATGGACATTCATTTCACTGTGGAATGTGGGGGCAGAGCTTTGGAAGAAGTATGAGAGCAGAAAACACTAAGAAAAAATAACATTTTGTGCTGCCAGGTAATGCTTTCAGTCTATTCATTTTCTGCAGTGATCTCACTAACATATTAGGGATTAATGTGTTTATTATACTTTTTTAGTTTAAACAGTTGCGGAACTACCGGGGCAGCAGGGGGTGCAATTGGGCCAGGGCCTGCACCCCCTCAGGCCCCCCGACAGCTCGCGCACCATCAATTTGGGGCCGTTTTCTGGCAGCAGTGGCCGATTTCCAGAATGAGACTCTAACACGGAGGGGGGCCCGACTGCACGTCCTGCAGCGTCAGACTGGGGGGCCCGTAGCCCACCAGGACAGCATCCAGGGCCCACAGCTGACCCCCCTCCGACAACCCCCTCACCTATAACAACGGCGCCGCCGAGAGTTGTCATCACTACATGGCGACCTAACTCCCATCCACAAATTTAACTCTATATCTTGAATCCTAGCTATAAAAGAAATAAGACATAAATAATTCATGAGTACTAGAAAACACACATTATTTCAGACACAAAAAATTAACCATAGCTTTCAGGGACAGTTTTTTTTTTATCACTAGAGCCTTACCCAATTATGCCGACACCCACAGAGTGCCCCATGCCTCTAGTTTTGAGAAATAAGGAATAACCTTGGGAAGATTTTAGTCACTGGAGGGTAAAACCTAACTTTTTTTATCATCTACCAATAAGAATGAAAAGACTAATTGGCCGTAGCTTTTACAGTCTCAGAGGTTGGGACTTTGTTTCTTCCCACTTTCCTTCATCAACCCAAAAGCTGCCATTTTTTCATAAAACATAACCATATTACAAATAAAGTTCCATAAAACCTCACATTCCATAGTTTTACATATTGTAATCATATTTGAATAAATCCTTTTTCCCGCTAACAGAATACTTTCAAATATGACACCAAATAATATTTGTATCAACAATGATAAAATAACATTAAAGAAAACATGATGTTTACAACATTAGAACTGAGTAAAAAATGGTAAAAAAAACATTCACAAGAAAGTTCCATTTATTTGGCATCTAACAAGAATAACTGAAGTCATTTGGCCCTACTGTTCCTACTCACATCAGATCCCATATTAAATTAATGTTCATTATACCTTAAAATCCTGGTAATACATAACTCTGCAGGTGGCTGGATGGAAATCGGGCTCTGCCATGTGAGTAATTGGAAAATTGCATATCGAGGGAGCAGAACATAAAACAAACAGAATTATTCAACAGGTAAATTTCCAATTAAACTTTCAAATCCTCAAGCATAAAATTAGAAATCATTGTGTATAAATATTACAGTGGATAACTGTGAATTAATTATTTTCAGATAAATAAATGGATGCGAGTGAATCTAAATGGACGTGTCAGCAGTTTGTTGCTTTGTACACAGGCAGGTTCTAAACTCCCCAGAATAAAAATATATACAATTATTCTTTGATGGCCAATTGTCAGAATCCACCATCATATGTGCTATAGCTCAGGCTCACCTAGGCCTTTGCTTTCCAAACAGACCTTCTAACCTTCCCAAGATCTTCATAGACTTCTTTGTATGACATAGTTTTTTTAAAAATGTTCTGGCCTGCCAACATGGTAACTGGGTCTGGGAAGTTGGTGCAGGCATCCTAAGATAAGGATTTACCATGTACCATCCCTTTTAGATGTCAAGATGCCAAAAGTTTTTTTTTTCATTAAGATCACTTAGGGGCAGATTTACTAAATTCGTGTGAAGGATTTGAAATTCGATGGAATTTGAACGAATTTGATCCTACACTTTTTTCAACAATTGGAATATGCAAATTAGGTAACTTTGCCAAATTCGATCGAATCAAATAGATCGAATAAAATTCTATTTTCCAAATGCGATCGAATCGAATAGATCGAATAAAATTCTATTCGATCGTTTGATCATTCGATGGTCAAAGTACTTCCCCTTTAAAAATTTATTCGATGTGCCAGTTCGCCAGATCAAACCTACTGAATTGCTATAGAAGCCTATGGGAAGCCCCCATATGCTTTTGTTCTGTTTCATGTTAGAATAGAAATCGTACAATCGAACGATTCAGTCGTTCGATTCGTACAATTTTTTCGAACAATCGAACGAAAATTTATGAATAGTGGTAAAATCCTACAAATTCAATGTTGGATTTCATCAGATTTTACTTCGGGAAATTTTTGGAGAATCGAAATTCGACCCTTGATAAATCTGCCCCTTAATGTTCTATTTACAGGAGAGCTGTAAAAGGGAAAGTAGAACAATGTCCTAAAGGAGACACAAATGCAAATTTAAGATTAGGGTTTTAGTTACATATTGTAAATGTAAATCTAAATCTTATGACAATCACTGTAAAGGTGGCCATACACGGGCCAATAAAAGATGCCAACAGTCTCAGTCGGCAGCTTATTGGCCCATTATTGGCTGCTCCGATCGATATCAGCCAAATGTCAATCCGGCAGGATTAAAAATCCCGTCAGCATCTGTTCGTTGATGCAGCCCTGCGATCCGACCGCATTATCCGACAGCACGCCTACCTTCATTATGATCCAATCGTTGGGCCCTAAGGTGCATGATCAGATCAGCCCGATATTGCCCACTTCAATGCGGGCATATCAGGGAGAGATCCGCTCGTTTGGCGACTTCGCCAAACAAGCAGATCTCTCAGTGTATGGCCAAATTTGTTTATACCACTGCAACATAGATAGAATACAAGCTGTAGGGCCAGATTCAATCTCAATTCCAATTTTCCCCCATAGATTTCAACTGAATTTCATGTGATAAACTATGGGTAATTTGCTATCATTTTATTCAGTCCAGACCATATTCAGAGTATTTGCAGTAAAAAAAAATCACGTGGTTAAAGATGTAAACACCAAAACTTATGTAATTTGTGTAATTTGAAAAACTGTTTTTTTTTTATTTGAGTTTTCAAAATTTGGCAGATTCATTCATTCATCACTGAAGAGTAGAATGTAATATTATGTTTATTCATATTTGCATGTGTTTATTCACACAGTTTTAGAAATTCATGTTTTTCATAAATAAGAACAAAGTTTACATTTTTCAGTTCTTTCAGATTTGGAGAAAAAAAAATATTAAAATTTTGAAATATCTGGCTCACGATCTATATTGCTCCTTGAAGTAATGGAGAGGGCTAAGAACAAATAAATAAAGGCAAAACATACTGTAAGAGCAAATCATTTTATACTGACTGGTTTCTTGTGTAACACAGCAGGCCATGGAAGCCTGTGTAAAAAGTAAACATTTTTTTATTGAAAAGAAAAAAGAACCCTTTGATAAATATGCTTTAAACACTGATATGTATGTAATTAGATTGTTAAATTCAAATTTGCTTTTGAGATCCTTAATGGGTTTCTAAATGGTAAAATAAATCCAGTTGTGTATTTATTTTAGAGATAATTGGAAAATAAAATGTTATTGGGTAGAAGATGAGAAATAAAACTGGAAATCATCCAAGCCCTGAAGGTTTTTCCTAAACAGGTCAACTGTACAATGCGTTTTAACCTGCAATTACCTTTCCTAAGCACTTAAGACTGCCGGGAGCCAAGTATTTGCCCTTCAATCAGAGAGGTGGCAGAATAGATGCTTTGTACAGTGTCAATTACCTCAACAATTGATGACTAAATAAGAGAGAGTGTAGCACAGCAATACCTCAAGTTTCATATAATAAATATTTTGTTTATGATGTGTGTTTCCTTTTGTACAGTTTTGTGGAATGAGATAGGGTTTTGGTTAAAAAGGTTTAAAGTGTTTAAGAAGTGAGACTCCTATACCCCTATAACAATCACTATAAATGGAATAATATATGAGCGGCTATTTGAGATAGACACAGTAATCGTAGTGATAAATGAAATGGCCCATTCACTTTGTATTTTGCCAGACTTCCATCAAAACCATCGGAGTCAATGGATTTTTTTGCTGTGTTTTTATCTCAGACCAAATACATTGGAGTCAATGGGCCATTTTTTTTGCTTTTTATCTCATTGGAGTGAATGGGTCTGTTTTTCTTACAATAGAATGGAGAGACATGGTGCTCCAAAATAAATTGTAAATGACTCACCAAATAGTGAATGTGGTCCCGGGGGCCCCAGCCCCCCCAGCTTTAGGGAGCAGTACAATAAAAGATATATAGAAGAAACTGGGCCAACTGGTACTCAAACAGATCCACAGGACCAGAGAAAATCAGTTAAAAAATTTTTTTATTTATATAAAGTTAAAAATGTACATTTGCATCTCCATCCGCCCTACGCATTTCACACCCACGGAGGGCCGGTCGGCCCTCTTTCTTCTTTATATTCTTTTTTTCTTATGCTAAATGTTATAGAGACAATGCACCTTTTTTATGGTGTCAAATGCATTGGAGTCAATGAGAAGTTTTTCCCCGCATTATATTATTTTTGGGCAAAATGCATTGAAGTCTATGGCTGTTCTTCGTTGCTTCTTTTTCTCAAGATTTTTCTCCAACACAAAAAGAATGTTGTCAGTCATTTAGCCAAAACCACAAAGGTTGTCACAAATCTGTATAGGGAGAAAACTTTTTTTTTCTCTCTTGATCTCTAAATAATCAGAAAACTTCAGAATATAAAAATTTAAGGCCACTTTTCATTACACAATGGTTCGCAATAGAGCAACAAGTCATAATAAATTTAAATAAAGAGGGATGAGGGCCATCTTCTAATATTTATTATAAAAGTGAAACTATCTATCACTGGAAAATAGGCACTACCAATAACCTTTGGATGGAGATAAATACATCCAACAAATCCATCTCTTCTCCTAGCAAAACCTACCTGCCTACTTACCTGCTAGTTGACCGTTTGTGTGGCATGCACACAAGAGATGTCACAAAAAATTATGATACTACACGCTTGTTTTCAAGGGGAGGGGGCCATGTAAATAACTTGTATGAGTCCCCAAAGTTTCTGATGGCGGGCCTGCTAGTAGCCTATGAATAATGAAAATAAAAACTTCCTTTTGCCATCAAAAATGTGTATCCTTCTACTCTTGAATTCCATCAAATATGATGTTTTATCAATGCAAAGCAAAAGGCAAGTGGGCATCATTCTAGAGAATCCAACATATAGGGAAACAATGTTGTTGTATAATTTTGAAACGTATAGAAAGTATGACCCTGAATGCAAGGGCTAAAGCACAAAGGGGAGCAAAATCATGACCCATAGACCATTAAAGAACCACCTTGGCAGGGCTGCCTTGCACGTGGCTTTTAATTCAGCTGTAAGTGCAGAGTCAGCATGACCCCATCCACAAGTGCTTCTTGAATGAGAACTAAGAGGCATGATTTTGTGCCCCTTAGCACTTTTTTTAGGGTCATGTTATCTACACATTTCCCCCAACTGACACATCCCACCCTCAGGAGTAGCCCTACAAGTTTGGCAAATAACTCATATTATATTACTAGTTTCTCACAGTTATATGTAAGTTACATTATAGTCCGTTATCCTGCTAATAAAAGGCATAATTACAGATAGAGGAGGGCATTAAACATTTCTAGTCAAGGCTAATATTGAAATATGAATAGAAGTCAGTCTGAACAATGCTCCCAAGTATTTGTATTTCTCTATCTACACAAAGAAAGCATTGTCATGATTGGTTTATGATTGGTTGCTTATAAAATCCAAGTATGAACTGAAGACAATTGTCATTCATATTCACATTGGCTCTGTAACTAAAATAAATTATGTTATTGGTCTCAGACAGAGAAAGCTGATCCTGCATTTGCAGGGGGCCCAGTACAGCAAGGGGCCCACTGAGGCCATAATTAATAATCAATTTCAATATATCTTGGTAGATTTGGTAAACTTGGCATTATTTGAGGTCCTTAACTTGAATTTGCTGTGGGACCCAGTAAAATCTAGTTACTGTACCATTCTGTCATCATACCTATGCTAAACAAAATGGACTGTACCTAGCTTATTTAGGTGCTTATATTCATGGGAAACCATGAACTAAAGAGGTCACATTTGCCTGTCTGAAACCAACTTGTCTGTCATTTATACCTTGGCATAGAAGACTTTGAATCAATAAGAAATAACATCATATTCTCTTTCTCCTTGTACGCTCCAGAAATACATGACCTTTTCAACTCATGATGAAATGTTTTAATGGCAGCATTATATATGCAAATTTATGCGTAATTGGATGGGAATCTTGTGATTGAATGCAGAGCTTGTAAACGCTAAAAACAATCATTTGCGTATGCTGATATTATAAATTATATTACATTTAACAGGTGGCGAAAAAAGACAACAAATTCAGGTCAGACGAGAATGTTTTCTGAAACACAAACATTTAGTTCATTTAGAACTGTTACTATTTTGTATACATGACATATATATATCCCACAACCCCCCTGTTTTGATAT
>CM044439.1:147506949-147524997 GCA_024363595.1 Xenopus borealis
TCAATTTTATGATCATAATTTTGTAACAAAATAACCCCTGATTTGGGTGTATATGCATTAGCATTTATAATACTCTTTAGAGTGCTCCCTCCCACAACCCCCCTGTTTTGATATATATATATATTATGACTAAAAGATTAGAATATGATGTTTACTAAAAAAACAGCAGAAGTTCAGTAACAAGTACCCAATACTTGTCAACCTACAATCATCCACAAAACAGCTGATATCAATTAACATTTAGGGCTTCTTGGTGGTCAAGCCATTCCAAACCATTTGGTTTGACTTAAATAGACAGCATAGCATGTTGTCATAGCTAGGTGTACACTAAGCTGTGTGTATAGATCCTGGTAAGAGATTACCTTGAGTATGCAATGTGGTTTTGGGCCTTAGTCCTTAAGAGCTGGACAGAAATGTGCAAGTCATCTAGTTAAAGAAATGGAAGAATTAAACTATGAGGGGTCAAGAAAAGAAGCTTGTGAGGGGACATGATTACTCTTTATAGGGGGTCAAGAAAAGAAGCTTGTGAGGGGACATGATTACTCTTTATAGTAGGACATTATAGAAAGATAGACAAGGAGCTTTTTCCCCTAGAAATTAATTCATGCAGTAAGGGCCTTCAGTTAAGACTTGAGGAATGGAGCTTTGAGTTGAAGCAGTGTAGGTGGGTCTTCACATTGAGGGCAGTGAGGTTGGGGAATGCACTTCCGGGTGATGTTGTGATGGATTTTTCTATTGATACCTTTAAGACTGACTTGGCTGACGTTTTGAGCAAGGATAAAATCCAAGGCTATTAGCTTTAAATATTTAAACCAAAACACAATATCCTCCTAGCTGCTTAGTATGAAAGAGGGGAACGTTCATCAAACAAACGTTCGCCACTATATATGGTTGGTTCTGGTGTTTAGGCCTGGACCCTTCCCTTAAAGTGATACTAACCCTAAAAAATTACTTTTTAACATATGAATGTACATAAAGGGGCAGATTTACTAAATTCACATGTATTCACATGAATGATTCGAAATGCGAATGAACTTTCAAAAAGATTCGTATTTTGAATATGCTAATTAGGTAAATTCGAGCAGTGAATTCTGTAATTTCTATTCGAATTATTCAAATAAAAAATCTATTCAAATATTTGAATATTCAACTATCGAATTCCTTCCCCTTTTATTTTTTATTCCACTGCCTAGTTCGCCAGTTTCAATCTACCGAAGTGTGCGAATTTTGATCGAATTATAAAAAACTCGATAGAATGGTTAAAATCGTTCGAATCGATTGATTTGATCGTTCAATCGAATTTTTATAATTTGATCGTTCGACCAATCGAATTGCGGTAAAATCCTTCGAATTAAAATGATTTTAATTCCCTAACTATTCCCATGGTTGAATTTTTTACAAATTCGATCAATAGTGAATCTGCCCCTAAATGTTATCTGTAGGTCATGTTGATCAATTTTTGCTGAGAGGTTTTTTTTTGTATATAATTGTCATATTTTGTATATAATATTGTTAAAGTTCCTAAGCCTGACACTGACTTTTCCAACCTGACTGTCCCATCTCAGCCTGTCGGTTACAGTTTCTAATGCCAACGGACTCCTGCTGCACAAATATGGCAGCCCCCTCATACAGGAACATGGGGGATCAGACAGGTAATGTAAAAGCATCATGCAAATACTTTATGGCAAAGTGAGAAGCAGATTTCAAAGCCAATATTATAATATATGTAAAAAAGAGTTTAATTTCAGGTGTCAGTATCCCTCTTCCTCAAGTCCCTCTTCTCCAACCCACATTCAATCAGGGCAAACAATCAAGGTCCCTCACCAAGCCACTCGGACGACCCTAGTGCAGTGCCCCAGACCAGTAGCAAGGGGAGACTCCACACATCTTCAGCACAGTAGCAGAAAATGAATGCACACTTGGGTTTAAAGGAAAAGGCTTTATTTCACATTCCTGTGATTGTGTCGCAAGATATGAAACGTCATGGTTAATGTGAAACAAAGCTTTTTCTTTAAACCATGTCCATGAAGTACTGGAGTGAGCGTTCGCTTGTTGCTACTACGGTATATATGTGTGAGTGTATAGATAAGTTTGCATATGTAGATAGATAAATAGATTGATAGATAGACAGATGATACATAGATATTGCACTGGGGTTCATGGGGTTAAACTTGATTGATTTTTGTCCTTTTTAAACCATAATTCACTATGTAACTATGTATGCTACAAATAATGCATGCATTTATGAGCCATAGGTATGCTACAGTATGTAAGCACCTATTGATGCATTTAGACTTCATATAATAAACAATACATGGTCATTTGTGGGGATAGCATGGCAGAGAAGAAAAAGTGTGCAACATAGAATAGCCCTCATAACGATGTAGTCATGTGCTAATGACTATTGCAGGGGAATTACGATTTGTAACTCCCGATTGATATGCCTACAAGCAACAGCAGTTGGAAAAAAAAATCCATGAATATTCATATTTCCCCCGAAACCTAATACTGATGAATCATCATGTGCAAAGCCTGCTATAGCACCAATCTCTTGTGACATATATGGAAATATTTTCATACAAGGTCCATCTGATATTCAGTGTTTAGCATTGGGGATTTAATTAATTGCACAAAACATTTACAGATAAAAGATGAGGCCAGATTCACAAATTAAATAAATGTTGTAGGAAATCAAATAAAACATGTGGATGACCTTTCCAATTTACGTTCTGCTTTGATCATGATGAGTAAGGCACCCAACAAGAATAAAACAATCTCTTCCAATCTTGGTTTTGAACGTACTGTAAGGGTTATTATGTAGGTGATGCCATTTTGCGGATGTTTATCAAGGCCTCGGGGCATTAATATTGAAGCTTTGCCAAACAGAGCATCACAGAATATGCCTAGGGCAATGACATCCTTCTATCTTTTTCAAATTAGTATCAATATGAAAAAAATCACTTGGTGCAACTCCTGAAGGTTAAGATATTTAACGTTTTGCTTCCCAAAGTTATGGGGCCAACTGAAATAAACATAAATACCCTTTGTAGAGAAACAGGCTAGCCTGTTAGTTGGACCATTGCCTGCACTTTTATTGGTACAGGCTCCATGCTTCATCTCCAACATCTGCCAACCACATGACTCTATTCTATATGGGTAAATACCTTTCCTACTCAATGGGGCTCATTTATCAACAATAGGCAAATTTGCCCATTGGCAGTTTCCTATAGCAACCAATCAGTGATTAGCTTTTTAAAGCCAACTGTAAGAAGAACAATGAATGCAGCAATCTGATTGGTAACTGCCCATGAGCAAATTTGCCCAGTTTTGATAAATGACACCCAGACTAGTGTAAGAATATGTTGACATTCAAAAATGTTCAAAAGGCTATATATTTAAGGGACCGATTATTTATAATGTGAGGGACTTTCCAGATAATGGATATTTCTGTAAATTGGATGTTGATACCTTAAAGGAGAACTAAACCCACACTTTAACAAAACCACTATCCCCCCATTTAGACCCCGCTCCCCCCGCCTATTTGTTACCCTGGGCAATTTTCTATTTTTGACCCAATGGCACATGCTACTAAAAAGTGTATTATTATGAAAATGGTTTAATTACATGAAGCAGGGTTTTACATATGAGTTGTACATTGTTCGGGGTTTTTGTTTTCCTTTAAGTTATGCCATTTTGTATGTTAGTTCCCAGGCACATTACAGATGGTTAATGATCATTTCCATGACCATTTTCAGCATTATTATGGCCATTCACATAAAGTCATGGCTGATTCTGTTAACGCCTCAAAAGAGAATTCAGCTTGTAAGGGGAGAAACCCATCCCCTGCTGGTGCGGAGCTACTGTGCATGTGCCGAAAGTCACAAAATTTCAGATAATTTTTTAAATAAATTTTGCGACTTTCGTTGCATGCTCAAGAAGCTTTGCAGATGCCTCCTACTGCGCATGCGCCCGAAAACACCAGTCAGTATAGGATGAAGAGCGAAAGAGACAAGATGGTGCCTGTGAACTCCGCTGGACAGGACCAGGAAAGAAGGGTTAAGTAAAAAGTTAGCAGCATTTTCCTGGAGGGGGCAGGTAGGCCAGGGGGGAGGAGGGAGGTGGCCCGGGGGATGGTTTTTCCCCTTACAGGTTGAAATCTCCTTTAAGAGTGACTTGGATGATTTCTTGGACAAACATAATATCCAAGGCTATTGTGATATTAAAACCTACAATTAGTATAGATATTGATTGCTTGGGATAGATTGGCATGTGTATATATGTTACAGAGGCAACCAATCCATTATTCACAATCCATCATGAAAGATTTGGCCAAATACCAAAACAAATCCAGGGACAGGACAATATCACCTTTCTAACCATGTTCTTTTTTAGGATTGCATTCTCCTTTGAGGCTTATTTTAACCATATAAAATTGTCAGTAGTTTGTAACATTCTGCTTTCCATCTTATTGCTATTTTTATGCAGGTGGACCCATAGACATGCATAAACTGAAGCAGAGCCAGAAATAATGCTTTACTGACCCACAGAGAAGTCATTATTTCTGAGGTTGAGAAATCCAGATAAGTGAAACCAAGGAGAAGATATCCTTCAAGATGAGACTCTTTGAAAACCAACAGGTCGCTGCATCCTGTAGAGAGAGGTGAGGGCATCACAGCCAATGACACCACTATATTCTCTGTACTTGTAGGTGAAACAAAGAAATGCACAAACACAAAATCTGATATAAGGCAATGTTAAAGACATACACATCAAGCTAAAGTGGAGGATTTTGTAAGGTTCAGGGGAGCAAATACCTTATTTATTTGTGCACGATGGATGTTCTTATCTGCCATTTGTTGAATAGTTTATGCATTCGGTTGAACTTCAACTGCAGACAAAGATAAAAGCTCTGTCTGATCTGGATGGTGAGATTTTGTTCTACAAAAAAAAATCTCTATTTATTCAACTTGACATAGCAGTCTTGCAGCCTTCCTCTAAGTACTGCTTATTAAACACAACAGAGGCTGGAATTACAGCTGCAGGAGCTATTTTGTAATCCCAACTCTTTCTGTTTGAGGGGACCTCAGAATTGCAAATACAGCCCCAGGCAAGTGACTTTAGGGTCATTTCCTACTGTGGCTGCAATTGCAGTCATTGCAAATATTGATGACATACTTTAATGGTACTTGCTCCTAGACAATGGGAGAAAACCTGTAGGTTCAGCCCTCATGGGCCACCACTAACCCAAACCTGCACCCCTGTAAAAAAATTTTAAGGAGGTAAAACTTACGTGTTGCAACATACGTATTTTCTGGGGGGTGTACATCAGAGGTGGGCCCTAGAGATTGCAATGGGGCCCTTCATGTCACAGCCCCAGTGAGCCACTGTTGCCCCATTTCAATTCTGCGCTATCACCATTGCACATGCCATGGTCCCCTTTGATGGAGGGGAACCATGGAACTACTGCCACCTCAAAGGAAGCAGGAATTCCTAGGTTGCACACTATATTTGCTTTTGTTATGAGTCCTTCAGCATGTATGGCTGCCTTTACTCAGTATGCAATTTCAGTCTTACAGAATTCCCCATTGTCTATGAAGGTTTTCATTCATCCAGGTCATGGCATATTTAGTTGAACTGAAGAAGCTGTTTGGATGAATAGTGAAACGTCTTCAATGATTAATTAGCAAATGTATTTGCTCTAGTTTACTTCTACTAGATACAATTCCCTAATTGTCTAGAATTCCAACAATTGTTTAATCGCCATCTTCCCTGCTTGTTACCCTGTAATGGACACCTGTGGGTTAATAAATCTATAACAAACAAGGGAAAGTTGTGTTCACCACTAAATTTAAAAACCATGCAAAAATAAAACTAGCCATTGTTGCACTTTGTCTCATAACCCAACCAAGCAGATATTAACCAATGAATACTATCTGCTGATGTGTTGCTAAAGGTAACTAATCTTGGTATAATAACATATCAATTATATTTTCGTGGAGAAGAATTTTGACTGGCAGCTGTTTTGAATACTATTGAATTGCAATAATTACTGCTTATGCGAATAGTGAACACCATCTCTGTAAAAGTATGAGTATGGGCCGTTCTGATGATTGTGATGTGTAAACATTGTATAAGGTATGATTATGTTCATTTCCTATTTTCTCAATATTTCTTTCTAGCCTTGGATCACATGGCCTGTCTTCTTCTCAGTTTTATTCCTGACATTATAAATTGGAATGAACTCTGAATGTATAAGGTATTAAGGTCACCAAGCAGTCTGCTGACAGGTACCAGTTCTCGTGTCAATCCGCAGCAGAAAAAGTAATCGCTCCAAGACAAGAGCTGAAAGGGAAAATGTTTAAGGCCGTCTCCTTTGGGACAAGACATTGCTGATAAAAGCAATACTGCAGGAGAGGGACTTTCTGCCTTGATTTCCTTTGGGCTGTTATTCATTTATTAACAGGTATATGTTGTAAGAAAGGCATTGATTCATTGATTAGAATGAGCTGGGCTTTGTGCTGAATTACATTCTGACAGTAATTATGTTCCAGGAGAAAATACTGGAAACATTTCCATTAATAAACTCTGACATGGAAAGAATTACGAGTTTAGGCTCCTGTGTTGCTTCTGTTTGCTGCAAGGGTTGCCTTGTGGTCTTTCAGGTAAGAACCCCCATCATTAATTTCCAGTCATAAGCTTGTGAAAGCAGATGGACAGTAAAGAATTGCTTGTTTATGCCTCAATGAGCTTTGGAAAAGGTTGTAAAAAAAAGTCATAATATTCTAATTAATTGCAGTAATTAATAAATTATTAATTTAATTTCTGTTATATGTGTTATCTTGTTTAGGATTTTATAGGAAAATGCAGCTTTTCTCAACACACACAAATGTGTTGTGTGTGGCATTACCTGTTTCCCTAATGCTTAAACCACAAAGAAAGAAATTAATGTAAATGAAAATAGGCAGAGCATAATAAATATTTAGGGAGACCTAACCTGTCCAAATATAAACCATCTGCTATGCAAGCATTCACCAATGGAAAGCCTTCTATTGTTGGGTTCCCTAAATGCATATTTCACCATCCTTCCCTGGTAAAGGGGCATAATGCTGAGCAATGATGGACATATATTTTACTCGTTGAATAAAACAGTGATGCCTCTATACTGAGATAATAAAACTCTTCAAGAAGAGCTCCAACAGACAACTGTCTCTGGACAAAGTCTCTTTGATAAGAAACCTCCCTCAGCTACAATTCATATAATAAACATGAATATGTGGGTAAAAACAGGATCTTTTCCCTTTATTATGTCAACTGTTTTTACATTGCTCCATGCCTCCATAACTAATCTTTGGTCCTAGGCTTTTATTTTATTTTACCATTCCGAGTGACAAGGGTCCCTTCATAACGTTCCTCAACTGGAAATAGTGAGTACTGAGTTTGATAAGGCACATAGTTTAATTGAAGAAATCTTTTTTTCAAGTGCTGACAATTCAGACAAGCCTAATTACACACTGTGACCACTGAGCTTTAGTGCTATAACAGTTGTCGCAATTCTATTCTCAGTCGCTCATGCTGTGAAAAACCAGTGGGATACAGGCTTCAGCTGAGATGCGTGCAGGCAGAGCGGAGACGGGGCATATTTCAGCTGGATGTTAACTAAAAGAACCCTTCATCACAGAATCCAACTATTTCTATAAAACATCCCCAGGTGCAGGGAAAGGATTTGGGTAAAGATACCAGATCAGGTAAAAATCGGGGGCACTTCTAGAAAATCTACATCGAAAGGCAGCCGTATTTGTATTTTATTGTGAACTAAATCTGTTTGCAATCATTGCAGCCCAGCGGATTCTCATCAGAAGTGTGCCTGATTTGTCAAGAGATTCTGAAAACAGCTGATTTCAGTTCTGTCCTGCGCATTTTACTGTTGTTGAGAGTGTTAGTGCTACAACTGCTGTAGAACCATTGGTTTAACACTGCAATCTGGATGAACTACGGTAGTTTTGTATCCTTTGTTACTCTAAAGATGTCCATACATGGGCTGTTAAGAGCTGCAGATTAAATAAAGATTATTGGCCTGATTATGGAGCCCCAATGGGCCTGTCCCACCAATATCTGTCTAAAATTAGATATCAATCAGGCAGGTTTAAAATCCCATGCATTGGCCTGCATTTAAGGTCATGATGCAATTGTTTATCCTAAGGCCAAATAATTGTGTCAGCCTGATATCACCCACTTCAAGCTAAGCATATTGGGGAAAGAGTCGCTCATTTGGCAAGCTCAGATCTTAAAGTGTATGGCCAGCTTTAGGCTGTTGCCTTTACATTTCCATTGTTGGCTTTCTGTTGTCATACACCAGTGGGTACTGGGCATTACAAACATTGGCACCCTTTAGGGCCCATTTACAAATTCAATTTGATGTGCAAATTGTGATGTTTTTACCCACAAACTAGAATTCCAGAATAATTGTGGGAATTCCAATTAGCACCCATTCTTTAAGTGTGCATCATGTCCATTGTTCCAATGTCCATGGCATCAGTAACTACATTACTATATGTCTATGCATACAGTCTGCATAGACACAAACCCACCACAGCAGTGACCCCAACCAGTGGCTCTAGAGGAACATGTTGCTCACCAACCCATTGGATGTTGCTTTCAGTGGCCTCAAAGCAGGGGCTTATTTTTTTAATTCCAGGCTTGGAGGTAAGATTTGGTCGCATAAAAACTAGATGATTCTTTGTACTTCATAAATGAAAAAGGAAGGTTTGTGGGTGCACACCTAAAGATGAATTAAAATATATTTTAAGGGATACTGTCATGGGAAAAACTTTTTCTTCAAAATGCATCAGTGCTGCTCCAGCAGAATTCTGCACTGAAATTAATTTCTCAAAAGAGCAAACAGATTTTTATATTTCATTTTGAAATCTGACATGGGACTACATATATTGTCAATTACCCAGCTGCCCCAAGTCGTGTGACTTGTGCTCTGATAAACTTCACTCTTTACTGCTGTACTGCAAGTTGAAGTTGAGGATAACATGCGGGTACCCACGTGTTCCTGACCTGCTGCGTGACTCTAGTATGAGGGTGCTACAAACCACATGAAGCTCAGCCAAGCTTCTGGCTACATTTCAAGTACAAAAAAGGAAGCTTCATAAATGAACCCTTGTATCTTTTAAGAACATACATAATTCCTGCTCTAAGGTTCACCAAGATTAGTCATATCAAACATCTGCAGCTATTTATTGCCTAGCAACTTGAATTAACTGCCCCCCAGACTAAGCCTTTTTGCTTTAATGAGATCTTGATAATGGTGTTTATTATAACATGGAGCCATTGACTAAAGCAATATTATTGATCATAAAAAGGTTTCCCCTGATTATATCTGTTTGTGTGCACTTGTCAATAAGGCAGCTGCCAATTACATAGCTATTACATTAAATAAAAGTACTCGTATTGAGAGTATTACATTTGGATTTATTATGGAGAAGTACAGTAGAGAGTATATGATAAAGTGGTTACCATGTTTTGACTTATTGAGCAAAAAAGAGAGAGATAATATTTTCCTATTAACCTTGAAATAAATATTGGGAGTCACGGCATAGCCTTCTTTGGTTTTATTTACTTTTCTTTTCTTTTTAGTCGTTTTTTGTCGTTACTACAAGTTTTAGTGATTGCATTGCATTATTCATTTTATTCTGTCATTGACTAATATTATTTGAACTCAATCTACACCCACTGAAGTGTGATGTGTATTAAAATCTTGATTGTTAACATTGTCTTATATTAATCTGGTGGTTTATTGTTATAAATACTAATCTAAATTATTAGAAAGCAAGCAAAAGTAGTAGTTAGATACTTACTCATTTGCTAATTATCCTCATTCTGTAGAAGGAGCAAAAGCTTAGTGAAACTATTCAAGTTGCCTAAAGGTGGCCATACACGTAGAGATCATCGCCAAACGAGCAGATCTCTCCCCGATATGCCCACCTTGAGGTGGGTGATATCGGGCTGATCCGATCGTGGGCTTTAGGGCCCAACGATCGGATCAGTACGGGCAGTCGGATCGTGGGGCCGCATCAACGAACAGATGCGGCCGCGATCCGACGGGATTTTTAATCCTGCCCGATCGACGTCTGGACGACTTTCGGCCAGATATCGATCGGGAAAGCCCGTCGGAGGGCCCCCCACACGGGCCGATAAGCTGCCGACACAGTCTGTCGGCAGCTTTTATCTGCCCGTCTATGGCCACCTTTAGATGGGCTGAAAATCCCTTCCAGAAAATACATAATTCTGATTCTAAGGTGCACCAGGACATCTATTGCCTTTCTGTGAACTATAAAAGTTCCTAATCACTGGATAAAAAGACAAAGGTCTTATCTATCGGAAAGTAAAATAGAGTTCGCCACAGACTGCCAGAGGTGAAATAAAACCATTATTCACTTGTATGAGATATTTAGCGATATAGGTGAAAAATTAGAGTTCCTATTATAAATACACCGCAAAAAAATCCCGTACAGATCAATAG
Organism: Xenopus borealis; assembly: GCA_024363595.1. Classification (NCBI taxonomy): domain Eukaryota; kingdom Metazoa; phylum Chordata; class Amphibia; order Anura; family Pipidae; genus Xenopus; species Xenopus borealis. Next base: position 147,517,478 of record CM044439.1, read on the forward strand.
ACAATGGCTATGCCTTTTTTGTTATAGATCCATCAAAACTAGATTTTTCACATAGGCGGGTAGCCAGGATATAAATGATATAAAACCATAACCAGTTTGTATGTTCATATGGAGGCATGACTTTTCCATAGTAAGTAAAATGCATTTATATTTGCTGATATCAATTCTGCCCATTAGTTTATCTGAATGTAATTACTTTTTCCTTTCGAATTTATGCAGTCTTATTTCCCATGCACCTGATATTAGGATTTGCTTGGATTTGTATATCTGATGCAGCTTTCAAGTCTTTAATCTTTTTTATTTTTTTACATTTACATTGTATTGGCCTTTCTTTACATTGAAAGAGGTATCAGTGTTTGCTTTAAAGATTGTGCATTTACTGTAATAGGATAAACCTAATTGCTTATTGATCAGCACATCAAAAACCTTTGAAACGAGAATGCTCACTGGGATGATAAAATAAAATTATCGATGGACGTTTTGATTTTAGCAACGTTTTGGATTAATCTCGACTACACGTGTGAAGCAGCCTTGGTTTGTCTGAGAGAAGCTGGGTTTCAGTAGAAAATATAAGACTTACAGTATGTCTCACAATCTAGCTACTATTTTACACTTACTTGCCTCTATCCATTACACAAATCCTTTCTTATTAACACTGTTTTAGACTTGAATGTGTTAATTACAAAGGAATGATAAAGTATGTGAACCATAATATATATTCACTGGAAAGTAACTCTATGGAAATCACACCTATGATATAAAGCTACACAACACAGGAAATCATGCGAAGGTGTTTGTTCAGCTTTGCATCTAATGTGGCCCTCCGAAAATTGTCATAGACCCCAGACTGTTCAAGAACTCTTGGGGTGACATCATGTTATTATAATCTGGCCCCCAAATTTAGCTATTTAATGCTGAGAGTCACTGTGAAATTTAATGCCAGGAGTCTGTGCCATTTTAAAGCTTTGAGCCACTGTGATATTTGTGAGGTTATATATAGTGATGGGCGAATCTACTCCGTTTCGCTTCGCCAAAGAATTCGGGAATTTCCAGCGAAATTTGCGAATTTCCAGCGAAATTCGCAAATTGGTGAAAAAATTCGATGTTTTTGTCGCGTTGAGTAATTTTCGACGTGGACCGCGTCGTTTTCATCACGTCACGTCATAAACGACGCGAGACTCGTTTTTTTCAGCAAATTTTCGCTGGCGTTTCACAAATTTATTCGCCAGCGGCGAATCGAAGGAATTTGCCCCTGGCGAATAAATTCGCCCATCACTAGTTATATATATTAAAGGTCGCGTTGTGTTTTTTTTTTTTTTTTTTTAAACTTGAATTTTCAGGTTTAAAAAAAACTTGAATTTTTCAAGATTTATTATGCCCTGAAGCTGAAATAGCTAGAATCTGAAAATACACCATCTAAAACCTGTCAAGGTCATGTAGAAGTCAAAGGCAAAGGTCAGTTGAACCATTTGAAGATGTTTGTAGTGTTCATGATGTCTGTGTTGTGTTTTGGTGGTTTGCGCTCGAAAACTTGATAAAGCGTTTCAAGTTTTTTTTCACCAAAAACTAGATACATTTGAGTATTCTGGTCCCCCCCTCCCACTGATATGAGTTTTTTTCATACAAAAGAAAACTTTCAAGTTGTTTGGTTTTTTTTCAAGGTATAAAAAAACCTCACAAACTCAACCTTTGATAATAACACTTAATGCTGGGACTCACTGTGCCTTTTTAAACCACTGTTTCATTTAATGCTTTGAATCATTGGTGGAAATTCACTAAAGCGTCTAACGCTAGCACTAATTCGCCAGCCTGACGTCAATTCGTAACTTCGCAAATTCACTAACACTGACTCTGGCGAATTTTCGCTAGCGAAGTAGATTGACTTGCTCAACTTCACACCCTTACGCGCACTGACGAAGGATCATAATTACACAAATTCACTAAGATGACCATTTTACTGAACGTTACCACTTACGCTAGACGTTACTTCGCCAGGTCAGACCTGGCGAAGTTCAATACAATAGATAGGAGTTTGAAAAAATTTTTTAAATATTTTCTCCCTTCATTTACTGCTGTGGATAAGAATTGTCAGACAGTCCATAACTGCTCCTCAGGGAAACAATCATAGTTATGAACAGCAAGGGGGGCCCAACCTTACTTCCCAGCCATGCAGAACTGCAGCAGTTTTGTTTTCCTGTAGAGCAGTCGCTGACTGTATTGGATTTTATTTTTGCCTTTACATCCCCTTTACTGTTTCCAACTCCAGCTGCAGGGACAAAGATCATGGAGCCAGATTTAAACAGATAAACTGGGATTCTATTTGGAGGATTATTTTGCTGCAGCCACTGATTCTGCAGAGAAAGTTTGTATTAAACAATATAAAATCCATATTAGATTACATGACAACACAGGACCCAGTGCAGTCTGTATATTCTGATTATTAATCAGTCTTACTGTATCGGCTTCTGGCAGATATTATTTGACTTATGCTGTTTTGACCATTTATGACGATCCCTAAGCAGCCCAAATCACACTGAGCATGTGCACAGTCTTGGTCTTGCAAAGATGTATAACAAAGTTACAAGATGACAGCCCCCTGTGGCCAACTTTAAAAGCATAAATCATTTGTTTGATTAGGCTTGTGGTGCAGTAAATTCATGTTTATGTTTAGTATACAAAATACAGCATTTCTACCATTATTCTAGACTTTCTTTGTCATTTAAATGTAAATAGTCTGTTCTACTTAACCCTCTTGGTCACAATTTAATTTAATACTTAGACTCTCTGTGCCATTTAATGCTAGGAGATATTGCTGGTCTATTTAATGCTGTGGGCCACTATATCAATGGATGTTATGGCACTGGCTATGGCATTTAATACCTTTGGTTAATGTTTCAGTAAATTATGGTAGTTACTGTTGCTTTAATGCTGTAAGGTAATGTGGCATTTAAAGGAAGAGGAAAGTAAAAAAAATTATAATCAAGTTTATGATACTATTGTAGGAGTGTTGCTTTACCATCTTCATCTCTCTCCCAGTAAACTGAAAATGTTGAAGCAAAGAGTACACTGCTCAGGGCATTAAAGAGAATCCACAGAGTGGAAGATGGTGGGGGACTCCTAATCTAGTTCCTAGAGCCGGTGCAGTTTTAAGAGAAGTACTGGGTATCAGGCATCCTCCAGTGTTATAACTTTTGTTCTCTTTTAATGCAGAGGGTAATAATATCATTTAATGCAGTCCACTGTGACATTTTTAGTCACCCTGCTGTTGTGAACATTTAATCCTAAGGCTCATTGTGCCTTTAATTCTCTAATTGCTGTTCCATTTATATACTGTGCTGGAACACCTTGCTGTGCATTTGTATGGGCTTAGTCTAATATGGGCTCTAACATTGCAATGATGGTATATCTGTACAGGTATAGTATCTATTATCCAGATAACTTTAGGTTTGCTAAAAAGCATTTAAACCATAGATAAACTGAATAGGATTGCTTTTCTCTCAATATGGAGTCATGCAGCTTAGTTACAAGCCACTGTTTTATTATTACAGAGAAAATGGAGATGATTATTATTAATAATAATAACGTATTTCTATAGCCCCAACATATTTCGTAGCGCTGTAAAGTGAATGGGATTGTGCAACTAAATCACATGAATTACATACATAGAAAATATGGAGTTACATACATCACAATAAATATGGAGTTACATACATTACAATCAATGCCAGTACAAAAGGTGAGGAAAGCCCTGTGCAGAAAGAGCTTACAATCTAAAGGGAAGGGAATGATACACAAGGTGTGGTAGTGGGCAAGATCAGAGTAAAGTGGGTGAGAGATGTAGTACTGTAAGTGGTATTGCATTGGGTAGTTAACAGTGAGGGTAGGCTTCTCTAAAGAAGTGCATTGTAAGAGATTTCTTGAAAGCAGAAAGGTTGGGAGAAAGTCGGACAGACCGTGTTAGAGAATTCCAGAGGAGGGGTGCAGCCCTTGCAAAGTCTTGAATGTTTTTAAAAATGAATAAACTTTGCTTATAAGTTTACTATATTGTAAATTGCCTTCCCGTAATTCAGAGTTTTCTCCCAATTCAATTCCAGTTTTTTTCCCCATAGACTTTAACAGAGCTTTCTCAGGATAAACAGTGAGATACAGTTTTCTGAATTGAATTGCATCTCAATTTGAATTTCGCCAATGAGTTTTCACGTGATAAACCTTTTTCTCAGCCAACATTTGGTAAATGCTTCACTGGTGACTATTAAAGCTATTGTTCTACCACCGTATATAAACTTTGTATGACATATATATCATGTTTTTCTTCTAAAGATTCCTCGGAAATAGACATTCCCTGCTGGTCCTTTTTCATTTTATCATTAGCAAACGTTCCTGTGTAATGAGGGACGCTTCACTGGATCATTACTAAAGCTGCCTACAATGCAATAAACAGTGACCACAAGCATCTTCCACCTGCCTTTATCTCTAAACGATTGTCTCATAATTCATCTACCCTTCCTTTCTCCCCGTGCAAGGAAATGATGCCACGCTAAGTGCTTTAAGCTGTAAGGCAATCGTATCTAATGACTAAATTACACATTCATTTGGAGCGCCAAAGGAGGAAAATGCATTCTCCGCTTATCATCGTTTTAAATGGGCGAGTCAAGGTAAGGTGATGCCTCAATGTGAGTCCATCAGAGTATAAATGGAAAACAGTTATCTATGTCATATTTATATACACACAATAATGTATTTGTGTATGTTTATCTCTGATGCTTTATTCCTAGTCCCGTACTGCATTTAATATATTCCTGAAGTACACTATTTCTTCTTGGAAAGTGGAAGATTAAGGCCCTCCTGTTTGGACAGGGACTTGTATTCAATTGCCCCAATTGTGTCCAAAATTGACACTACGGGGGAAATTCACTAATAGGTGAAGCGTCTAACGCTAGCGCTAATTCACCAGCGTGATGTCAATTCGTAACTTCGCAAATTTACTAAAGCTGACTCTGGCGAATTTTCGCTAGCAAAGTAGATAGACTAGGGTAACTTCGCACCCTTACGCCAGGCGAAGTTGCGCACTGACGAAGGATAGTAATTACGCAAATTCACTAAGATGACCATTTTCCTGAACGTTACCACTTACGCTAGACGTTACTTTGCCAGGTCAGACCTGGTGAAGTTCAATACAATAGATGGGAGTTTGAAGTCCCAAAAAAATGCTGGTGTTTTACCTTTCTAGGGTGATAGTCTGAAAAAGAGCGAAATTTTTGGGGGGGGTTTACCCTCCTTTCCCCCACATTTCCTAACATATGGCAACACAACTATACAGGGGGCACATGTTTAGGGTGATAGGACAACTTTATTTTATTTATTAAAGGTTTCCTGGGCTTGTGTAGTGTAATGTAGTGGCTGTAACATATACTTCTATTAGACTTTGAAATTCACACTGTATGCAAATTAGGCATTGCTAGCGTAAATGCGCTTTGCCTGGCGAAGTAACACTAGCGCTACTACGCTACCGCTCGCCGACCTTAGTGTAACTTCGCACTTTGAATTTGCATAGCACTGGCTAAAATTCGCCTGGCGAAGGGTGGCGAACGTTAGCGAATGCCTGAAATTGACGAAGGGTGTACTAATTTGACGCTGCGCTTCCAAATTTGAAGGGGCACACTCGAAATGTAAGTGACTAGCACAGTTGATCCCCCTGGTCCTTGAAAAAAATTAGAGCTTTACACCGGTCCCTGGGGCAAAAAAAATTGGGCACTGCTGGTCTAAAGGACACAGCAGATATAGCAGATACATTTATAGCTAATATGTAGAAGGTTAAAAAGGGCCTAAATATCATTGTTTTGGTATTTTGCAGGACATTAACATTGTATGCAGTACAGGTATGGGACCTCTTATCCAGAATGCTTGGGTCCTGGTGTTTTCCAGATAACAGATCTTTCTGTAATTTAGATCTTCACACCTTAAGTCTACTAAAAAATCATGTAAACATTAAATAAACCCAATAGGTTGGGTGTGTTTCCAATAAGGATTCATTATATCTTAGTTCGGATTGGTTACAAGGGACTGCTTTATTATTACAGAGAAAAAGAAAATCATTTATAAAAAAATTTTAATATTTGGATAAAATGGTGTCTATGGGAGATGACCTTTCCATAATTCAGAACACTCTGGTTAACTGTTTAGAGTTTCCCATACAAGAATAGGTTTGCATCCATACCCTTAAAATCCAGGATGCAAATACTCATACTGAGAGTGGAACTGAGTATGGATTGTATCACCATCATAAATTAGACCCAGTTATTCCAGAGTCTTGCCTTGCGGAATGACAATAGGCTGAAGGGATGCTGACCAACTAATCCAAATTACAGCCTTGATATCTACTCTTTCATAAATAAAATGAAAAGGGTCATTTATGCATGCAGGTAATGGTGCAAAGTGCAAAAAGAATGGTGCAATCCAGCATGTTTTTTCAACCTGTTTCCTGCTCTGCACATAAAATAATTTTCACAGGTTTCTGCATTCCAAAATGAAATGCAGAGACCCATGTTTGTCCAATGAATGAGGGGCAGGTTGGGAAGGCATATACATAGCCCCTTCCCCTACCCATCCTACAACTTCTTGTCGTTCAGACAGACAAGTAAGAGGGCACCAGTGGGCCCAAACACTGCCTTCTTCTACCCCTCACACAGGGCTTATTATCCAGCACAAGGTACAGAGCACAATCAAACCAGGACACTTCCTTCTTTGGTCTCAGTAAATGACCCCTTCAGTCTGCCCTACTCCACCATGAAATTTAAGAAGAAGGTTATAGTTAGAGAAAAAATACCTGACCACAGAGCTCCACTGTTTGGAAGTCTTATTGTTATTGTTGAATTATAAGAAAATTATACCTTACATCGTGTCCGACACTGACTTCATAGTAGCAATTAATGTTGTTTCACTTACTGTATATGTGTTTGTATTATATGTAAGTGTATCCAACAAATACGCGATCCATAAACCCTCAGCTACTATACCTTATTTGCATCTCATTCTCTCTTCTTCCAACAAATATGAGATCCATAAACCCTCAGCTACTATACCCTATTGTCATCTCATTCTCTCTTCATGGGATACTTTCATCTCTAATTTATAGACGCTGAGACCCACTTGGAAAATCCAGCTTCTTTTATATACTGCACTAGACTGATCTGTCTTTATTTTAGAAAATGTAATTTTAATATGTCTGTTTGTGTTTGCTGTATGGAATTTGAAATTATTGTGTGAATAACTGGGTCGTGACTGAAACATAGGCTTAAACCTGCTGTTGATGACTCCTTCTGTGAGAAAAGTGCCACCAATTCAAGCATTTGAGTGAACCCCCACCCCCTGTAAGGGCAGGGGCACACGGGTAGATTCGGGGAGATTTAGTCGCCTGGCGACTAACTCCTCTTCTTTGGGACGACTACCTTCCCCCTGCCTTCTGCCTGCTAAAATGAAAAAAGTCTGCGGCAATGCACTCACGGCTATTCGATTTCCAA
>CM044439.1:147531454-147541641 GCA_024363595.1 Xenopus borealis
GGGGGGGGCACGGCCCGCACCAGGGCCCGCCCCCACCTAGTTCCGTTACTGAGGATCAGACAATATATCACACCCAGGAACTATGAAACATAGACCTATACTGGGCAAGGAGTTACAGAAAAGTAAGATTTTATAGCCAGTCAATGGCAATGGCTTACACAAATCATCTGTGGCCAGATTAGCAACAGGTGACATGTTCATTAGCAGTTACCAAGCATAGCCATATAAGTGAACCAGGACCTTAGATGTCTGCTGTAATAGAGCAGTGCTAATGCAGACAGCACAGGAATGTCAGGTACCCGGGTTCAACTGCCGGCAGGTTATCACAACTGGAAGCAACATACAAGGTCTAGGTGAGAAACATGTTGATTGCGAGTCTAAGGAAATAATTCAAAGATATTAATAGTAAGAAGATGCATTCTTACACTATAACATATAATTTTGGTTACCTTAGTGCTCTTCAACATGCTGGATAATGATAGAGAGGTGCATATTTGAGTTCTTAGACTATACCCAAGTCAATATAAAAGTGAGCATTAGTTCTGAAGTTGCATCAGTGATCTGAGGTTTGAAAGCTGTCTGTAAGAGCTAAGATATTTCAGGTAGACATCACTTTCAGACAAGGCTAAACTGCCCCCTACACTGGCATGCAGTATAATGAGCTGTGCCACCCATGTGGGAGAATCCCAGCGGTGCAGTGCATGTTTCTATTGGAATACTTTCCTTAGTATGAAATACTGCTCTCCTGCCTTCCTTTCCTCCATCCATTTATATATATTAAAGATTTTACTATATCCAATCCTCCCGTAGCATGCAAAAGTGGTTGTATCAATTTCCGGTGAGAAGTTTTATGATGACAGATCCTATCTATGTGAGAAAATCACGTTACCAATAAAATGATTCTATGAAACACTTGTAATCTTAATTGACCACTGTTCGCTTTCCTAATTTTTGCTGCTCATTTACAATGTACAGGGTCCATAAACAATCTAAATATTACGGCTCTGGCACTAAAACCCAGTATTCATTGTCATAGATTGAATGTCACTTTTTATATCCTCTCCAATTTACTTAATTCCTCATTGGCAAACGAAACATCGACAAGACACAGATTAAAACAATAAAAGACGACTCATGATTTATCTGGCTCCAGCCCAGAGGACTGGAGTCAATGTGATTGATACTGTTATATGTGTCCTGTAGGCACATCTGTGTAATTATTTCTCTCTACCTAATAGAGTGAATGTACTGTTTTTTTCTTTCTCCTATGATTAATATTGAGTCTCTTTTTATTTATAGGGTTTCCCATATATTTTCTGGCTTCCCGTGTTCAAACTAATTATTATAACAGGGAGTTAACCTTTTGATTATATGGAGTTGCATGGGTTCTATAAAGGTTTACCAATTCTAGTTCTCATGATATTGGCTCCCGTTGGGGCTGAGCCTCCAAGGGAGCCACAAATCAGTAGATGACAGGTTGAGCATCAACACCAATTAATCATGAATTTTGGGGTGGGGATATCAGTTCTTGTTTTTTATATTCCCGGAAAAATATCAGGGTAACCTCTATCTCTAACCTTGTTATCATTCTTTAACCACTGGGGTTAGAGATGAGATAAACACATAAACAGGTGGAAGAATACAGGAAGCAAGGAACGGTGAGATTTATTTTGTTTGGAAAGGATACCTATTGAAGGCTTTCCCTTGGAGAAGTTGGTCTCTTTTTGAGGAGCCAAGAACTCCCTAAATCTTCATCACTCTCCAACATCATGCAATTATGTTTTTGAACAATAATAGATTTTTTCAAGACTTGCAGGTTAGAGCCTATGAGTGAGGTCTTCTCATCCAAGCCACGGTGGTTGCTCCCATACCTATGAAAAAATTAAGACCACCTGCTTAGGATGATCAATGCAAAATTTCAAAGCATATTACAGAATAAAGTGAATGTAAACTCAAGTTAATGTTGCATTTACATGATGCAGGCTTAAAGGAGAACATGTTTTATTTTATTGAGGCTGATCTTCAAATTTGACAACAGTAGATCTCCAATCTTTGGCTTTTGTTAGGCCATCTGTTGAGTGCCAGAGATGCTGCTAATTCGCTGTGAGAGGCTAAGCTGAGGCACCAACCCCAAGCTACTGGGGGCATCTCAAGAGGCACAGGTCTTTACTGCTAATGGGCTATGGTGGCCTTGTGGAGATACTTATTAAAAAAGTATGAAAATTATTCTCAAGTATGAAAAGTACTGATATCATGAACACACTGCTGCACAGACATGCCCCCAGCCAAGGCACATTTAAAAGGAGGACAGACAGTCCCCATATCTCCCTTTCCTGCAACTTTAATTCCCCCAGCAGCATAGCTAAAACTATATGGAATAAAGATGACTGAACTGTAGAGCTAGGCAAGACCCTCCTCTATAAAAGGAACAACAAAAAAGCTACAAGATATTACTAAATAGTCACAGGAGCCAGGATGAATTTAAAGCATTATTACATGTGTATGGGTTATCTGTCTATACTGTAACACCAGGGAAAGGGCTTTTTTGAGTTTATAGATTGATAGTTATCATTGTTAATGTACATTTCATTTTGGAAGTTAAATTCAGGTATTATTCCATGGCTTAATTCCAGATCTTGGAAGTGCTGAGGCTTTGCCAATACATAGGGATGATTTAATAGTAGTCATACAGAAGCTCTTTTTTTCCCATAAAATCTTGGACTTTTCCAGTCATATTTAATAGATGTAATGGATGTTATATAGTAGGTTTTATGTGCTCCCTATTGGGTTATTAATAAGGAAAATGAGTAAATTAGAAGGAAGCCAGTCAGTTTCACCTTGCATGGAGTCCTAATATGGAACTGTTTCCCCTGCATGATACTGAAAGTAATTTGTGAGCTCAAAAAATGTAAGGATCTAATTTTTCATGACCATAATTCTTTTGTTCAGTACTGCCATCTCCCTATTTTCCAGCATTAAATGTCCAGTAGCATGAAGAAAGGCATATATATATGTATGTATGTGTATATATATATATATATATATATATATATATATATATATATATATATATATATATATATATAACGGCATCAGTGATTCTTAAACCATACATAATTCCTTAACAGTGACACATACACATAAACCAATTTACCTTGGGTCTTTACGCACATACAGGAGGTATTGTTACCTTGTGACAGGCTGCTTCAATTGTTCCAACCTTGCAGAATCTCCTGGAAGCAGTACCCACATGAGTGCCTACTCTTGGTGTTTCCATCTGGGGAAATACCCCTCACTAGATCTTCTTAGTGGAGCACAGGCTCTTCCTAGTTACCCTATCTTATACTCCTAACAAGGTGCTATAACAGGATCTGCCAACCACTATTTAATCCAAGTTCTCAGGGGTCCCTTGCCCCAATGGTTCTCCTTGCCTTGTGCTCCAGGCTTCCCAGCAGTACCCACCCCCTCAGGGAGTAGAATCCAAAGAGGAAGAGTCATGCACTCAATATAACCTATGGGTAGTTGTAGGCAGGGTCAGACAGGGCTGGTGGCATACTGGGAAAAAATCCAATTGGCCCAATGACACATACCCAATTCTAGTATGCCTACACTGTCACTCCCTGCTGCCCTCCACTTTTCCCCCCAGCTGAACTCCATCCCCCAATTTCAGCAAAAGAAAGCATAAAGTGTGCAGGGGGCTGGTGGTGGGTAAACAGGTGGCAGGGCCCCATAAGGGGTGTGAGGGTGGCCCCTTGCACACCCCAGTCTGACCCTGTGGGTAGGTTAAACTCACTCTACCCCTTGGACTATAGAAATAAATCCCTTCCCAAGACCTTAGGCTATAGCTAACCTGGATTTAATGAGCAAGTAGAGGGATTTACACCTTGAGTCCTCTACATATAAATATTTATCTTAAAAAAAAAAATATATATATATATATTGGTAACACTAATCTGATTCGGTAGAACAAAAAGGGGATAATGTCCAGCTAATTGTTAGAGCATGAGTTACATGCGACTCAAATAGGCTAGGGCCTTCGCTACATGGAAGATTAAGGAGTAGTTTAACTACAACTCTCACACTACTTTGCTACACCAAATAGAAATAATGGAACGATGGAATGAATGCTTGTTTACCCATGAGTTACAATAATAAAACAAACCATCAGGAGTATACGTATACATGCCTCAATAAAACTAGTTGTTCCTTAGTCCACAAATGCAGGTCCAGCCAGTTCTGCATAGGAGTGATCGGTAGACCGTTGAATCATTGGTGTTCTTTAAGCTTTTTCTAAATCAAGATGGGTGTATTTCTTGTATCACACTTTTCTTACATAAAATATGCATATTCGCTTAATTGTCTGAATCCTACGCCAGTCTGTGGTACAGTTTGATCCTGTGTCAGGCTACACTTTGAAGCTTAATAAAAGGCTGTTTGGGAGCTTCTGACTGAGTCTAGCATTATAACAAGTCTCATTTAGAGACGAGAAGCAGAGACAGTCTGAAATATTAAAGTCTATCCAGCCTGTTCAGCATCATTCAGTGCTTACAAATGAGTTCCCCGCTCTCTCTTCATCACACTTTGAAATTAGCATGTCGAAAAAAGTGACAGGTAGAAAAATCAATCCCTTTCTATCTGCATGTTTTGCTCTGACTTCTAAATGGCTCGATCCGCATCAAGCTCTTCCACTTCCTTCGTGTCGCTTTATGGGTTTTTATGCTCCTACTTCAACCGTACTGAAAGGTCAGGGATTGCAAATTACAGCTCTCGAATGAGAAATTGGATACTATAAAAATGCAAAACAGATAAAGGGCATAAACAGCTCCATGGCATAAGTTATAAAGCAAAACACTGAGTAACAGCCAAGTTCAGCTTTATTTTACATGTGGCTGATTTAAAGGCAAGATGCTGCCATAAATATACTATTAGTGTAAAACCGCTCTCTGAACCCCAGTCATTTTGCCTGGAGACACCTATAACACATATATTTACGTGCTACAGTTCTCTGAGCCCTTTTTTTTTTTTTTGTACCTTCATTCAATATGTATGTTTAAAGCTTAATGAACATATGTTGAACTGAATCTCAAGCAAATAGCTTTCTGTAGCTTTGCACTTCCCCTGTGTGTGTTCCAATGTCACTTTCTTTCTGTTTTAAGCTCTTACTCTGCAGGGAGGCATTCTAAGAGCACAGAATGCCATTAATGGGGAATTCAGTCAGAACTTTAGGTGATTATTGGTGTGTATTCTTCTGTAATAGCATTAAATCAGGTAAAACTCGCGTTTCATGCATAGAGAAAAACTACTGCTCCAGAAACACGTGTGTGTGTGTATATAGAGGTGGAAAAAAAATATTTTTCATGGGTAACTAGTTGGCCAATAATCTTTTTAACCTTTAAGGTTGGCCTGTAGGGGGATTCCAGGGCAGGAGACCAAATAAGGAAGTGGAAGAGCTGTGAATTTTCTTTGGCCTAGGAACATCACGTAGTAAGGACTGGAGACTAGTGATTGGAGAATCTGACCCATTTCACTTCGACAAAAATTTGCAAAATAGTGAAAATTTGCTGAAACCCATTGAAGCCAATATGAGTGACAAACATTTTTCTTATGTAGGACAATTTGCACAACAATTTTTAGATGCACAACAATTTTTTTGTTCACCCATTAGAGTATATGAGCATCATTTTCACGCAAAACAAAAAGAAGTACTCATCACTACTGAAGACCATTGTGGCCAGATCTGGAGGGAGGATGTTTGTTCAAGACTATTAAGTGGTTAGGAGTGGGGTATGGGCTCACTCTAGGAGTGAGGCATAGAGAGGTCAGTTAGCAATGGCAGTTGGTTGTCCCAATGAGAAGTGAGTTGTTGGGGTAGAGTTCCTGTGCAATTGTGCATCAGTTAGAGAAGTTGAGCTTTCTAGGTGTAGGTTAGAGAGAACCTATGGAAGCTGTAGTGAGACAGTCTTGCAAAGGCACTGTATGTTGGACAGCACAGAGAAACAGGGGGAAAGAATTAAAGGGGAGCTATCACATAAATGAAAATTTAATATAAGCTTCCTCATACTGAAATAAGAACGTTTCTAAATACAATCAATAAAAAATGTGTAAATAATCACGCTCATCTTCACTATTCCTCTCTCAACATCTGTTTCTCATTCTGTCTTCATGAAGTCATGATATATGTCAGATATTCATTGACAGTCAGATCCAATATATCTTTCCCTTTCCTAGCAAATGTAATAGAGCTCACTCAGATAACTGATTTCAGTACAAAGAAAATCTAACAAAATAACTGCTGTTTGCACAAATCCTGCATGTAGAGAGACATGATGTTTGGTGATTTTTATAGAGAGATCTCTAATATATCTTCTAGGCAAAAGGAGCCCCCCAATAAGATATATAGGATGTAACTGTCAATAATATCTGACACCCAACTCCTTCATGAAGACAGAATGAAGAGAAACAGATGCTGAGATAGTGAAAATAAATGTGAATATTTCAGAAACTATGCAGAATTTCTAATTGATTGTATTTAGAAAGTTTCTTATTTCAGCATGGTGAAGCTTTTATTAAATTTAAATTTTCGTGATAGTTCTCCTTATATATTAGATATGAGGTTTCATTAACAGTTAGCGGCATTCTGCTGGTGCATTTCCACATGACAGAGATCCTGGAGGCTTCATTAGAGGTACCCTGTATGTGAGAGATTGAGAAGCACAGAGAACATTTGGAGAAGTATTTATTGTGTAAATATCATCCTTGTTTGTGGCAATGAGTGTCCCAGTCTGTAACCTACCAGCCTGCTAGACGTTGTTAATAAAGTGCGCAGTGGCTCATTGCAACTTTGTGAAGATATCTGCTTTTTACAGTAAAGGCCTTACTAATACATATGACTGCAATGGGGCGACCCCAGCAACTGAAATGATGATCTAAAAGGAGAAATACAGAAGGGAGCTTTCTAGGGCCTGAGATGCCAGCACTTTATTGTAAGTAAAAGAAGTGTCAAAGGGCAGAGACCAAACTGATTCAAAATCATATAGACCAATTTCACTTTTAAATCAGGATTTTAAAATTGTAAACAAAATAATGGCAGATAGATTACAACAAATACTACCTTCAATACTCACCGAAAATTATGTAGGTTTCCTTAAACATCACCACCCAGTCCGAGCCCTCAGACAAATTTTTACTGTAATATATATTTGCAACCTGGAATAAAAGAAAACACGGAATGATAGCAAACCTAGATGCAGACAAAGCTTTTGATAGAAGAACACATTTACGTTGGTTACTTAAAGGGCACCTATTGTACAAAACAGTTACCCCCAAACAAATGTACGGGATGATAGAGCCCTCATTCCGGTTGGGGGGTACTAGTACTTTTTTTAAAAAAAACTGCCCCCCACCAGCGCGCTTGTACCGGGAGGGAGCTCCCAGTGCGAGCCGCCATGACAGTTGCTGCGCACGCGGGTGACGTCATGCGCATGAGCATTAAGAAAAGCAGTCAGTGCGGACACTTTTTGCGAGAAGAATTGCAGGAATTCACAGCAAATTCACCCCAGGCAAATAAATTCGCCCATCACTAATCACATCATATAGACACATACGCACTAAATATACAGAAAACATTAGACAATATCCAACAGGAGGTGCATCAGTGGAATCTGACATATCTTGGCAAAATACATTTTATTAAAATGATTAGTTTTCCTAAATTATTATATCCGCTCCAAATGTTGCCATATTACTTAAAATCAACAGACCTTAAGAGACTAAATCAAGCATTTAGAACCTTTATATGGAACTAAAAATGCCCCAGGATTAGTCTCTTCAAATTACAGCAACCCAAACATTTTGGGCGGAACCAATCTCGTCAAAGAATATAACGAAGTACAGTAGCACTTCTTCATTACACCGGGGACTGGATTCTAAACAGAGTTCTTTACACGACAATGTCTCTAGATCAATACAAAACTGAAAATTACTCACTCAATTATATATTACACTCACCAAGACATAAAATCCCACTATTTTTGTGTAATAATCCCATATTTCAAGACACATACAAAGCATGGCATGCAGTTAGAAAGAAAAAAAATCTATCGCCAATTATTTCCCCATATTTGTCATGGATAGGTAATTGTGGTGTTTATACAAATGGCCTGCAGGTGTCACTGTGCACATTACGTGTGATATGCAGAGACACAGGACTTTCTGTACATCTTGGAAAGTGAAAGTAGGAAGTAAGGCAGTTGTGTAATGGTTGCATGAACCTGTTACTAAAGCACTGTTATACTCTCCTCATTCTCGGCTACCAAAACATAACAATAATGACAACTTTCCAATAGGCAAACGAAATCCCATTCTCTCACGATGGAAAGATAACAGGTTACAAAACCTATATGGTGTGATAGACAACAACTTCACAGTATCTTCTAGGGAAAAATTGACAGACAAATTCCATCTATCATCTATTTCTAACTCTCCAAATTCACCATTTTGTAACAAATGCAATCAAAAAATGCCTGACAGTGATAAAGCCAATCCATTTAAGCAAATCTGGAAAAACAAGCATACAAAAAAAAACAATGGCACAAATCTATCAGTAATAATAATAATTAGAACACTTAGGGGGAATGTAATTAAAGTCACAAAAAGCAAAACATTGCACACCAATAAGATTAAAAATCCACATCTCGCAATGTAATATTGTTCCATAAGCGGTTATTGCATTACGAATCGTTATTACGCATTGCGCATTAAGAAGTGCTTGAAGGTGTCGTAATCTTTTGGAGCAAACATAGTGACTTTTTCAGTGAGGTGTTTTATTACATTGACAGCCCATTAGCTAAAACTATAAAATTTGCAAATGGCCTTCCACTGGCGGAAGTGGTCACTAAACAGTTTCCGGGTTCGCAAAAGGTATATTACATTTGCACAAAGCAAAATTTGTTCGCACAAAAGCTTAACTTTTTGCATTGTGAATAGTTTTTGAGTTACCGACACATTACATTCCCCTATAAGTGGAAAGAAGTAGCAGAATATGGTGCTCGGATAACTGGAAAACCTTTTCAGGCACAATTAGAGCGGACAATGTAACAACTCTTACACAGTTAACAAAAGCAGACAAAAATATGATTGGAAGATTGGCAGCAGCTGCCCGGAAAACATTACTACAACATTGGCTAAGTAAAGATCCACCCACCATAATGATAGTAAAACAAAAATGACATCACCTCTTCCATATGGACTGGCTGGAAACTACAATTAGAAAGGAACAAAACACTAAATTTTTTTTAAGAACTGGACAACATTCATAGAGGCAAATTCAGTAAAGCGCGAAAACGTGCTAGCGACAGCTTTGCTGGTGTTCGCCACACTTCACCAGGCGAATTTCTGCCAGCGTTACGTAAATTCACTAAGATACGAATTTGCGCTCTGGGCAGTGAACGGTAGCGAAGTTGCGCTACTGTTACTTTGCCAGGCAAAGAGCATTTACGCTAGCGATGCTTAATTTGCATACAGCGCAAACTTAAGTGTATAATAGAGGTGTATGTTACAGCCACTACATTCCACTACACACGCCCAGGAAACCTTTAATAAAGAAAATAAAGTTGTCCTATTGCCCTACATGTGCCCCCTGTATAGTTGTGTTGCCATATGTTAGGAAATGTAGGGGGGTAATCTTCGCTGTTTTTCAGACTATCACCCAACAAAAGGTAAAAGTCAACAGCGTTTTTTGGGACCTAGAAAACATTTCAAGTTTTTTTTCAAACTCCTATCTAATGTATTGAACTTCAACAGGTCTGAGCTGGTGAAGTAACGTCTAGCCCAAGAGGTAACATTTGCAAAAATTTTCATCTCAGTGAATTAGTGTAGTTACGTCCCTTCGTCAGTATGCAACTTCGCCTGGCGTAAGGGTGAGAAGTTGCACAAGTCGATGTCCTTCGTTAGCTAATTTTCTCCAGGGACACTGTTAGTGAATCGGCGAAGTTGTGAATTGAGTACTAGCATTACATGCTTCGCGCTTTAGTAAATTTGCACCATAGAGTCTTCACCACAACAAGTCAGACACCTTACAATACACACTTTCAAAAGTACAACATGGTATGATACAGCAATACTGACAAAACACCCGTTGGTCATGGAATCGTCCCAGTACCTCAGAGACCAACTGCAAGATCAACCAC
>CM044439.1:147551234-147570139 GCA_024363595.1 Xenopus borealis
GCAGGAGAATGTAGGTGACAAAAATAAAAGAAATGATCTGGAAGTTGCTTGTAGGAAACTGAGTCTGAATGTGAAAGTGGCATAAAGCTAAGCTAAACTGCCAGTTGCTTTGCATATCAGTCCGACCCAAACTCCCCCAAACCAGAACCCAGTCATTAATCTAGTAAATCACTTTTCCTAAAACTCCACAAAAAAAAGGGAATATCAGAGTAAGGTTTCCTATTTTAATGAGCCCAGAGCCCATAGCCTTTCTGTAATAATAATCTAGTTCACCTTTAAATTAGCTGTTACCATGTTATAGATTTACTAATTCTAAGCAACTTTTCAATTGCCCTTAATTTTTTTCTTTCTTATAGTTTTTGCATTATTTGCCTTCTTCTTCCGACTCTTTCAGCTTTCAAATAGGGGTCACTGACCCCACCTAAAAAAAAGCCAATGCTCTGTAAAGCTACAGATCTATTGTTATTATACATTTAATTTTTTTATTACTCATCTACTGTATCTACTCAGGCCATTTCCTATTCATATTCCAGCGGCTTGTTCAATCAACGCTAAATAACTCAAAAACTAAAAAATAAGAAAAAAAATTAAAGTAATAGCAAATTGTCTCCGAATATCACTCTCTTTAATTTAAAGGCAAACAACCGCTTTAATGTTAAAAATCAGTTTTTTCGTGCACGAGATCTAGCAAACGTTGATGAAAAAACATGTGTGAGCATAACGTGCTTATTTACTGCCCCCGGTCACTTGAAAGCCCAGAAATATCCTTGGTATATCTGATGATTTGTTTATATTCTTAATTTTATCATTCTGACATTAGCCAGATAACCATATCTAGTGTCAACACCAACCAGATTATGTCAGAAAATGCAATCTTTCTTTTGGACATGAGTCATGATAAGGATAGAATCATCTTTTTTTTTTAAGTTTTTACTTACGCATTTTAAACATAATATTGTACAGTAGGAAAATAAGAAAAGTAGAAGGACAGAGCTGTCACCAACATCTGTAATAAAGACATGTATATGACTTTTATGCACCCCCATTCAATTTGACCAAAGCATAGGGCTACTAGTGAAGTTTCGCCAGGAACAAGTGAACGCTAGCGAATGCTCGCACTGACCAAGTATCGCTAGTGAAAAGTCACCAGTGTTCATCAGCCGAGTCGTTGCTTTTTAGTGAATTGGCATAATGGTAACTAATTTGCACCTGGCGAAGAGGTGCGAAGTATGACAAAGTGGTCGCTAGCGAAAAATTCGCCCATTAGTGAATTTGCCCAATAAACTCAATTTTATTCCACCTTTTTCTCCACCAATACTGTATGAGTCATACTGTAATATGTATGTGTTGCATTAACTCACTGGGGGTCATTTATAAAGTTTGCGCAGCACATAATTGTTTGCAAATGGTTGTTTTACCTGTGCTTTTTCCTGAACGCTTAAATATTGCACTTCTATGTCCGTCTTTCTGGTTTTTGCAAATTCGCATTGTGAATAAATTTTCGCAAATGACTCACAAACTAGACAGGTCTTTGCGTGAGTACAGGCACTTTGCTAGGTTGTTGTATGCGAAAATAGCATTGACAGTAACATACTGTAAATGTGCAATTTCCTAAACTGTTTTCTCCTGCAACAAAGTTTTGGAGTAATTCAAACACAGAGTGAGCAGAAATATTCGTCATTTTTGACATATTTAAAAAGCTCTTATAGACATGCGCAATGTGAAAAATAAATTTGCAAATCAGTTTACACACTTATTCAGCTTTTCAATTATAACCAGGTGCAGGGCATATATATTCACTTTGAGAACTATTCTGCCTGCACTAAGTTCATATATAAACTTTGTGCAGGGCAGATTGGTTAGCAAAGTGAATATATTTGCCCTGCACTTGGTTATATTTATAAAGCTAATTAAGAGTATACAAACAGACTTGTTTTTCACATTGCGAATGTCTACGACCCGTTTCGCTGCTCTAAAAATTTGCCGTGGGCAAAATGTCGCAGACTCCAATTAAAGTATCAAAGGCATCAAAAAATTTTTATTTTTTATTTTTTGAAGCTCAACGCAATTCAAGTCTATGGGTGTCATTCAAGTCTATTTTTGCAGCGAAACAAGGTGAAAAAATGCGTCCATCTCTATTTGTGAGTCATTTGTGAAAATGTATTCAGGAAAAACGGGCACAGCAGTGCAATTTCTCTTTTGTAGCACTCACTCACTTCAGGGCAATATGTTTTTTATTCTGCCCTTATGTGTTGCTCACACAAAGATCATATTAATAGATGGGTAATGCTAACATTTACGGAGAAGGAGAAGAGGCGGTTTATTGGCAATAGATTAACCACAATAGTGCTATAAAACTGTATTCTGTTGAATGCTTTACCATAACATAACATCTCTAGATACTCTCTCTGATTGTTTAGGATAGCAGCTGCCATATTAGCTTGGTGTGACATCACTTTCTGCCTGAGTCTCTCCCTGCTCACTCATAGCTCTGGGCTCAGATTACAGTAGGGAGAGAGGAGTAAACTGAGCATGCTCAAGCCCTAGCCCTGGAGGTTTATGCTGAAAACAGGAAGTCTGATACAGAAGCCCATGTGTACACAATAGAAGGAAAGAAATGCTGTGTTTCTTTTGACAGAGAACTCAGAGCAGCATTAATTTGATGGTTTACTGGTATATCTATATAGACATTTCTGACATTGTACTTAGTTTTAACCTTTCCTTCTCCTTTAATTATTTCATCTTAAAAGCTTCACCAGGTTGATGGTTAGCAGAATGAACTATGTTAGTTATAAGAGTGTCCATATTGAGCACGTCAGTTATCCGTATGAGGGTAAACATCACCCCTTTAATTTGGCTGCTGAACAAGTGTATCTGTGGCTGATTGGGTAACAGCGAAGGACCAACATGACCAGTAAAACCATATCTGATCTATTAACATGGGAGCATAATTCTGTCCAAACTATCAACATCGCCTGATATTATCTGCCCATGTGTGGCCAGTTGTGTGATCAGAACTACAGTCTGCCCTGGTTCCCTCCAAGGACTGGAGAAGTAGGCTTTCTCTTGTAATGCATAGTGCCTATAATTCTCACTTTATTCTCGGTAATATTTTTTATAGTTACCAGTGTTTTACTGTGGTGTCTGTAACCCATCACGGCTGCCAACTCAGGGACCCCCCATACCCATGGTGGGCTTACCCGCTCCAGTCAAGGCTCTCCTTGCCCTGATTTTAGATTTTGTGGCTAGTGCCCACAGTCCCCAGTGGGGATCGGGCCTGGGTCGGCGGGAGCCCATGAGGGCTGGGGCTCAAAGACTCCGAAACCTGCTTCTTACAATGCTTTCAGAACAATGAGTAATTAGAAAACACAAGTGGTAGTCTTTGGCACAAGTAATCACAACAGAGTGCTCAGACCTTGCTCTGATGAACTAATCTGCTGTTCCTGCTTCAAATCCTTTATTTACCTGATTAAACCTTTCACTAATGGATCTTGCTCAAGCCGCCTACTCTCACTGCCAGGGTTAACTATCTGCTGATAAACACTTTGATGTTCATCCTTAAGGATCGCCTTTGATCTGCACTATTCTTCCTGATGCATCTTGTTGAAACTCATACTCTTCACCTTTGGATGTTAAGAAGAGAAAAACAGAAATCTCATTAAGTAGGCTTTAATTTACAGGAAGAATTTAACCCACGCAAGCCTCAGAATCAGGCAACACACAGGAGAACAAAATATCAATCCTGCCTGCTGCTTTAGGGCCCTTACACACTCGTGTTTCTATTCTGCATTTGGGGAATGTGAAGTCTGTGTATGAGCACATGTAATTCATTCTGCCTAGTTGTACCCAGATCTGTCTTTAAGCTGCATCTCTATGCGTTTGATGCACGCTCAAAATATAATAAAGTAGAAAAATATTGATTGAACTCACAAATGTGTAAGTATTTGTGTTTAATAGATATACATGTATGGAGTCTGTTATCCAGAATGCATGGGACATGGGTTTTTTTAAAGGACAAGGAAAGGCAAAAAAAAATCCCATTTTTACTTTCGTTAATGAAAAAGAAATCTATCTTCAATATACTTTAAAAAATGTGTACCTTTTTTGTAAGAAACCTGACTGTTTACAGTGAAATTCTCCCTTCATTTACTTCTGTGTATAGGAATTTCCAGACGGTCCCTAACTGCTCTGCAGGGAAACAATCATGCTTATGAACAGCAGGGGGAGCCCCCACCTTACTTTCCAGTCTTTCAGAAATCCAGCAGCTTTGTTTTCCTGTAGAGAAGGTGCCGACTGTGTAAAGATTTGTATTGGGTTTTTTTTTTGCCTTTACATCCCATTTAATGTTTCCAACTCCAGCTGCAGGGACAAAGATCATGGAGCCAGATTTAAACTGTTAAACTGGGATTCTATTTGGAGGATTATTTTGCTGCAGCCACTGGTTCTGCAGAGTTGGAGAAAGTTTGTATTAAACAATATAAAACTATAAAATCCACATTAGATTACATGACAACACAGGACCCAGTGCAGTCTGTATATTTTGATTATTAATCAGTCTTGCTGTATCGGCTTCTGGCAGATATTATTTGACTCGTGCTATTTTGATCATTTATGATGATCACTAAACAGCCCAGATCACACTGAGCATGTGCACAGTCTTGCAAAGATGTATAACAAAGTTACAAGATGACAGCCCCCTGTGGCCAACTTTGAAAGCATAAATCATTTGTTTGATTAGGCTTGTGGTGCAGTAAGTTCATGTTTATGTTTATTATACAAAATACAACATTTCTAGGCTTATTCTATTTTACACTTTACTTTAAATTACAGATCTTTGCGTAATTTGGATCTTCATACCTTACGTCTACTAGAAAATCATGTAAACATTAAATAAACCCGATAAGCTGGTTTTGCTTCTATTTGCATCTTTCTGTCAAACGGGAAATTATAATAAAAAGCTTTGGTAGAGTAAGGCAAGGGATAACATGGGTCATGTATGAATGCAAGCGCAATGTGCAAAGAGGAATTGGACACAAATCCCAATGTCCTTACCCATAATGCAATGTTGTTTTTATCATAATTCCTACGTAATTGCAGCTGCACTTAGAGTTGGGTTCATCACAACTGTGCCCAGAGCATGAAAAGAGATACACAAATCAGGGTCAAGTTGTGTCTAGCATTTTCAGAGTTGGGGTTGTGTCACTGGCATGCATTCAGATCTTTATTTGTATCCAATTCCCTGTTTACAAGTCTAGCACGCTTATTGATGCAACCTGCTGTGGAAAACCTGGAGCTACAACCAGGCGTTCCCCAATGGCTCAGTTGTGCACTATTGCTCAGAAGAGAAAGGATGGACCTATTGGCATTGCATAGTCAGGGACATGGCATTTTCAGCACTTTCCTCCCCTAGATCAGTCGATATTTTACTTTTTTCAGTTAGATGCCCCTTTTGTAGCCCAACCTTGGGTCAGGGCCCGCCACAGGTAAAGGAAAACATTGGTGTTTCAGACATTCAGCCATAGTCCCAGGAATATTAACAACATCAAATTGGCTTCCACCCCAAATATCACACTAACTGGGGCTGAGCTTTCAGGTTTATCTAGAAGAGCAAACAGGCACCTTCTTACCCTAACTGGCATTTAGGCTTATATCCCCTTGCCACCAGTGCAGCCTACATTTTGGCAACCACTAGGCATTCCTTACAGCAGCAGCATTCCCTAATATTACTAATGAAAAATAGATGGAGTAGTTACCAAAATCTCATCCAGTGTCCCTGTACTTCAGATGTGTTTTTTTTAACATTTTTACAACTACAGCTTTAGGATCCATTATCCAGAAGACTACATTTTATCCAAATAATTCTATTTTTTTTTCTTTTTCTCTGTAATAATAAAACAGTAGCTTGTACTTGATCCCAACTAAGATATAATGAATCCTTATTGGAGGCAAAACCAACCTACTGAGTTTATTTATATGGTTTCCTAGTAGACGTAAGATATGAAGATACAAATAATGGAAAGGTCTGTTATTTGGAAAACCCTGAGCAATCTGGATAAGATGTGAGATACCTGTATTGAATGAAATAATGCAGGTTTTTGAATCTGTTTATTTGATGAATATTTTGCTGTCAACACATTTCTGGAATTCATGGGAATTTGATCAAATATTGCTCATATCCTTATAACCCAACTTTGTGAGATGTCCATACACCTGTCCATCCACTGTCTGTCATCTCACATATTCTTGTTGCCAGCTTTCTTTCTACGTCCAAATGAAAAATATATTATATCTGTCCGATGTTACAGCAGCTTCAGTACCGTGACAATTTGTGAAATAAATAGTTACATCTGTGCACAAACAGAACTGAAACATCAGTGCTTGAAAAGTGGCAATTTCAAATTGCCCTGAGGGTTTCAGAAAGTGTAATTTGGCCGTGGCAGCAAAGGCGAGATCCAGCACAACCGAGCGATCTCTATCTCTCATAAAATGAGACCCTCAGTCAAGCTGGGATGTTTATCCATCCCTAATGCTGTATCAGCTTCCAAGTAACCAGCAGCTATCTGTATTGATAGATTCTGTACTGTCTCCATTTTTCATTTCATAAACCACATCAGAATTACCAGCCAATTTCCCTCCAGGATACACGCTGGCAAAGCACTGGACATACTGAGTATTACAGAGGCATTTTAAAGTTCTAATGGATAATTTATTTTATATCATAAAATCGATATTTTAATCTGATGAATTTGCATTAAGTAATAGAAAATAACATTTGAATATCAAATTCATTTATAGACAAGAAGGTGACCTGACAACAGAGCAGGCATATCAGTGAACCACTTTCTACACACACACACACTGAGGTCCATCATGGTCTTAATGCATGGAATTTGCTAAATTGCTAAATTTTGGAGTAATATTTATCTGCACTTTCTTAAATTACAGATAAACCAGACCTTATTAGAGCACCTAGCTCATATAGTGACATACTGTCCTGTAGAATTGAGATAGGAGACCCTCTTTATTTTGTAGAAAAGAAGTTGATATGAGAACTGTGGAATATAGAGGAGCTAGTTTGCCCTGTAGCAAAGCAGAGGGTATGATAAAGACATACGGAGAATTTGTTTTGTAGTTGGGGTCAGTGACCCCCATTTGACAGCTGGAAAGAGTCAGAAGATCTAGACAAATAATAAAAAATAAATAAATAATGAAAACCAATTCAACTGGCCATTTTATAACATAATAAAAGTTGACTGAAAGGTGAACCACTCCTTTAACCCTCTTGCGGTGAAGCTAATAGGGCCAACAGCAACATATGGGGGGATGGGTAATCCAACCGGAAATGGTTTATAGGAAATGATGTGGCACTTGGGGCTTGGGCATGGATGAAAATGGGCAGCTCTGACACATAACAGGCACATTTTAGGGGTTCTAGCCTAGCTAAGGTTGGGATATAGAAAAAAATAAGGCAAATAGCAAGGATACATGAGCCAACATACACCCAAACACAATGAATGCAAGTTCAGCCTGGTTAAGTAGGAGCTATTAACCCATTTGTTTAAGATGGAAAAGGATTGAGCACACCATATTTACCAGATTTATATAATATATCCCCATTTGGTTGAGTTTGTATACATTTCTTGGCTCCTATGTGCTTTGGGGAGTCATCACAAAAACACCATGCTGTGATGTTCCTCAGGCTGCTGCAGATCAAAACCATTTCAGCATTAACATCAGGATATCAGTTTTGTGTAATTTCATACTATCAAAAAATACTGGGAGTTATGGTACCATAACATCCAGTATAGGATAAGACATCCGTTATATATGTTTGGGAACCATCTTTACAACGCTATAGCTTTGGCCCCATATGTATTTGCAGCTTTAAACAGCCATATTGTCCTGTTTTAAAATATATTTTTTCACTTCAATTTTACTGGATCCTTCCTATAACCAATCAGTGTAAAATATTGCATTATGAGCCTTCATTGTGTAGTTGGAGACAAAAGACAATATAATAATAACACTTTGGAATCAATTGTCAAGAGACAGAGCTATATATATAAAATATGGGCTGGTATATTTCTCTTACCTTTGCTATAAATCAGTTACGGTCAGTAAATAGCAGATGTTTTAATTATAGATAACATTAAAATATCCCCGTGTTTCCGAAATTCTCCTCTCCTGACCTATAACTGATGGCAAGAAAAGGGTATTAAATATTCTTTTATTAACTAGCCCCTTTTCATTTCTATTTTCTGTAAGCAATATATCATTTCTATCTTGTGTTCCTACTCTTTTATATGAGTGATCAATATTTCATATACAATAACCTTTAGCAATACTACTTGCAGAATGCCTGTACTTCAGCAAAATACTTATTCGAGCTATGGAGAATGTGTAGCTTATTCTTATGATTAGACTTTATTGTGTTTTTTCCATGGTTTGTTGTAGAGTAGAGAAGTCACATTTATTCAGCAGCAGCTGCTCCTAACTCACTTGATCCCTCTTCAATCATGTTCATGCCAGGGAATAGGTTGTAGGCTAAGGTATTAATGAATCAACTAATTTCCATGGTTTAATGCAAAATATCTTGATGTTTTAGATGCCAAACATCTCACACACTCAAGACCTTGGACCCCTACATGTGCTCTAGACTTCAGAGAACATAGAGATGTTGTAACACTCCAGACTTACTAGGAAACGTAGCATAGCCTAGACTTTTTAGAGAAGACACTAAAAATCCAGACTTCCTGGGGAGTATATACACATTCTAAAACTCAAAACATTCAAGGGAACATAGTTCTTCTTGCACAGTCTAGACTTTTTAGAGAAGCAAGACACTCAAAACACTCAAAATCCAGACTTCCTAGGGAGCATAGACAAATTGTAAAACTCAAGACTTTCAGGGGTACATAGTCCCTCTCTCACAGTCTAAACTTTTTAGAGAAGGAAGACACATACAATTCAGACTTCCTAGGGAGCACAGAAACATTTTAAAACTCAAGGCTTTCAAGGGAACACAATCCCTCTCACGTAGCCTAGACCTTTAAAGAAGCACAATACACTCACAATCCAAACTTCCTAGGGACTATAGACTCTTTCTAACACTCAAGACTTTCAAGGGAACATAGCCCCTCTGTCACAGTCTAGAGTTTTTAGAGAAGCAAAACACGAGACTCACAATCCAGACTTCCTAGGGAGTGTAGATACATTCTAACAATCACAACAACGTAGACCCTCTCTCACAGCTTAGACTTTTTAGAGAAACAAGACACACAACACTAAAAAGCCAGACAGTATAAACACATACTAACAATCAAGACTTTCTAGGGAATATAGACCCTCACTCACTGCCTAGACTTTTTAGAGAAGCAAGACAGTCAAGACACTCAATATCTAGACATCATAGGGAGCAAAGACACATTTGACCACTGAAGACTTTTTAGTGAACATAGACCCTATCTAAACATTCTGGAGAAGCAGGTCACTCTTTCACACTCCAGACTTTATTTAACACTTCACACTTTGAAGAGGAGGGGTTGGGCTAGGGTGATCTTCCTTTGATACTGAATTGCCTTCTGGAAACTCCTTGTGACCCTAGAAAAATAACTTAATCTCTTGGTGTCCCAGCATAATGGCATATAAAGGATGCCTTGTTTGATGTAAAGTGTTTTGAATCCCATGGGAGAAAAAATTTACATAAATTTCCCTTTCCCTTTGTTGGGAACTTAGCCTTTCTGTTACAAGTCCAGATTTCCTGAGTATCTATCTGATTTCTTGTGATTAATAGCTGCAAGCTGAAACAAAGTAGTTAGGTTATATTATAGTGTTCTGTACTGCATCTAAATGTGGGCACTCCAAAGCACTTAAAATTCCAGCTGAGAGATTTCCATTTTCCAGCTTAGAGATGGTATGTTACCAGTATGTTAACTGGTTTTGAAAGTGACCATAAGACATTTGTGTTGATTCTGTATGGTGGCTGCATCTACACCTATAACAAGTTCTGTAGGAGACTCCATTACAGTTACGTGAACCCCTTTGGTAGTGTTTTCTAATTCCATGGTTATTAGCACAAGAACCTTCATTGCTCATATTTTGTATGCACAGAGCTGTTGTCGTAGCAGATGAATCCACCAGCTCTATGCAATTACATTACAGTATAGATTGAAGAGGGTTTTAATTATCTTTTAACTGTAGACAATAAAAAGAAGTAAATACAGTTCTGTGTATAAAAAAATTGTTGAAAAACAAAACCTATTATGCCCTGCTTGCCACAGGAACAAATATCCCAAAAACCAATAACTTGTGTTCCCATGTGATGTACATTACTAGTAAGCATGCATTAAATTGTAATTGTTCATCTCTGTGCCCTAAGTAAATGGCAAGACTGCAGGAACTGTGCTTCCCTTGTTTGTACAAAGCAGCCTAATAACTTTATTACCTTTCATTTTCATTAGTTGCATCTGTGGCTAATAATCTATATATGTTTCCTTTCCAATAATTGCTCTTAGATGTCTTCCTCCTGGGCTGCTCTGTCCATAATGATGATTCCAACTCATTCAGAAATAACTTATCATTACCCTGGTGGTAAATTCTGTTTTACACGGGCAAAAATAGATTTGGATCTTGTAAAATTCTAAAGGCAATAATTTCACGTGGAAATTCTTTAAATACATTTTCAGTAGAGATATGGGGCCTGTTATCCAGAATGCTCATGACTTGGGTTTTCCAGATAATGGTTCTTTACATACTTTGGATCTTAATGCCTTAAGTCTGCTAGAATCAGTTAAACATTAATAAAAAAAAAACAATAGGTTGATTTTTCTTCCAATAAGGATTAATTATATCTTATGGATCAAATACAAGATTTTTTTATTACAGAGAAAAAGTTAATCATTTAAAAAAATTGGTTATTTGGATAAAATTGAGTCTGTGGGAGATGGGAAACTATTTAAATTTTTTTTATTATTTGGATAAAATCTATGGGAGACAGCTTTTCCATAATTCAGAGCTTTTTGAATAATGGATTTCTACATAATGGATCCTAACTATTTTCTGCCCTATTATGTCTGACCGAAGACTTTTATCTATACAGAAATAGGTTTGGCTATGCAGCTTAACCTAATTCTGGATCCATGGCAATGGTTTTCAGACATTTTTTTAGCTCAAGCCCCCTTGAAGGTTCAACATTTGGTGAGGTCACTCAATAGCTTACAACAAGGTCAAAGACAAAAATATTAGCGCATCAATTATTAATTCATAATTCCAAGATCAGGGCAATAAAAATGTTTTAACTTCAAATGTTTCCATATTAGATGCTCAAGCTGGGCTTTCTGGTGCCTCTAAAGTTGGCCATAGACGCACAGATAATATCGTACGAAACAAATTTTCGTACGATATTCGGTGCGTGTATGGTGGGAAATGAGCCGACCGACATCGTCAGAGGATTAAGATATCGGTCGGCTGGTTGATCGGACTGGACGGAAAATTTTGATCGGATGCCTTTGAAAGCCTTTTGAAGGCCATTGTTAGTGCTGAATCGTCAGATACAAGTAGAATTCTATTGTTTCTACCTGTAAATTTGATGATTCAGCTCTACACGTGTGTGTTGAAATGAACGATCTTTCTTGGAAAGATCTTTTCCGAGAAAGATCATAATTGTTACGTCTATGGCCAGCTTAAGGTAGCAAATGTCCATTGTGAACAGCACTCACCATACCTGGCCTTTAGGTTGAGCTCCTCTGTTGCTTTTGCAAACCCCTATTGCCCACATTTTGGGAACACTTTCTATGGTGTCATTTTTAAAAAATGAAGTGAAAAGGAATGTTTATATTGTTATTTATCCATGGCATCCCTCTTCAGACCTCTATCTCTTGTTAGGCTCCATCCCCCCGAATAGCCTTGGAAAAACGCATACCAAGTCATTCATTTGGATTCTGCTTGATATCATAATTCCACTGTGATACTGCAGCCGGGAAAATGTGATTTGTGGCAAAGAATAATAATATAGGCAGAAGCGACACATCACCACCAATCAGAAAGAAGTAACATTAATAATAATACAACAAAAAGAATGACAATTGTATCATCAATGAAGAAGAAATATTGAATGAAATATGGAAGTGAAAAGAGAAACTAGGAATCCATAGAATGTGGCAGGCTACTTTACAAAGCTGATGAATGGAACTGAAGACGGATGAATGATAAATCGATGCTTGGTTCAACCTGCCCTTTATTTGCTGGGCTGACAATGACTAAGATTTACTGCATGCAGAGGAAAAATCTGTGAAAATGATTTATTTCATCACCTCTTTCCATTGTTTTTGTGTAAACAATCAAAGGGATTCTTCCTTCAAATGTAGTAGATGAAGCCCAATGAGAACTTGGGACACCAAGCTGTATATATAAGAGAGAGATCAACACTGATCGCCAGGAGCAAATCAATAACTCTATTTTCACTTGTATAGGGGTGTATTTATCAATGGATGAAAATAATTTCACCTTTTGATAAATATGTCATAAAAGTCCAATACAAGTGAACGGAGAGCTATGAAATTTAAGCCCAAACCTGAAATCCTTTTTTGGAGTTTGTTACACTGTGGGGCAGATTTGGGGGCAGGTTGAAGTGAAATTTCGAATTTCGAAGTAATTTTGGGCTACTTCGACTATCGAATAGCCAAAAATGCAATTCAAAACTCAGAATTGCAGGAAGGTCATCTCCCACAGACTCTGTTTTAATCAAATAATTCTATTTTTTTTAACATTATTCCCTGTGTCTCTGTAATAATAAAATTATACCTTATACTTTATCCCAACTAATATATATATATAATTAATCCTTGGATGCAAAGCAATCCTATCGGTTTATTTAATGTTTACATTATTTTTTAGTAGACTTAAGGAACGGAGATCCAAATTACAAAAAGATCCCTTATCCAGAAAACCCCAGGTCCCAGGTATTCTGGAGAACAGGTTCCATACCTGTACAATGTTTTTATTAATGACCTAGTTGATGATCTATAAAGTAAGGAACTCTTACATGCAGACCCCCTTATGTAGAGTTATAAATGCAGCTGAGACTTGAGCTTGATTTAGACTGTAGCCAAAAAACAAGCAACAAAGTAGTAGATGAGAGGACTCAGCTCCATGGGTGAAATTGCATTCACTCAAGTGCTGTTCAAAAAGGTAGTTGTGCCCCACAGGCTCCTTGCAACTTGCATTTAGTATCAAAGTGTTGGGTCAGTTTGGTCTGGTGATGCATGCAAGGTGCAAAGTATAGTATACAGGAGAGGAGGGATAATGTTCCCTTTGTACAGGGGTTCCCAACCTTTTTTAATTGTGAGTTGGGGGGCAACTCCAGCTTTCAAAACTCCATGGGGTGCCAAATAAGGGTTCTGGTTGGCTATTTGATAGCTCCTATGTGGACTGGCAGCCTACAAGAGACTGTTTGGCAGTACACTTGGTTTTTATACAAGCAAAACTTGCCTCCAAGCCAGAAATTCAAATTCAAAGCACCTGCTTTAAAGCTACTGGGATCATTATCCAAGGGGTCGGTGAGCAACATGTTCTGCACCTATATAAGAAAAACAACATCCCAACTTTCACAACTATTAGTTGATTGGAACAACAATCAGTTTGAAAAAAATATTTTTGAATGAGCTCAACTACTAAGCTAAGAAAGAATGTTCCTATTCAAATATTTAATCCACACACACAATGTATGTGTTCTGATTTCTTTCTGCTGTATGCCCAGAAAGTGGCCTCCAAGGCATGGAAATGGCTTAATGTTTTCCCCTCCATGGTGGCTCCTGCTAAGCATGGACCATATGTCTCACTGCCAGCCAAGTATGACCTAATAAACACTGAAGTAGACCGGGATGGTGTCTCAGACTACAACGTGCAAACTAAGAGGGAATGAGCATAATAACAAATGCCTCAGTGGGATTTCTTTATAAATCTCTGTTTCTTCCAAGTTAATGGAATCAGAGGGAACGCACGGATGAGTGAGAAATGCAGGCGGTGGGATATGTATTGTGGCACCGTGCCCAGTGGTAGTGCCATGTGAAAAAAAATATGGGATTTTATCTAAGATGTCAACAGACTCGGATATGAATTTGCAAACAATCAACAGGAATACTCATTTCATTCTCAGCCCTCTATCACGGTGATATTCTGATAAATGAGCTGTGCCTGAATACTCATTTACAGTAATGGATTATGTTAAAGTATGCGTCGGTTTTTCAACACCTTCTTAAGTGATAATATGTTTCTTGCCCTTCCTGCCAAATCAGAGGTAACAGCACTGAATCTAAAGCTCTGTTCAATGAAAATTAGCACAAGGAGATTATTTGGCCCTACGAACAACTGAGTCCATATCCTAAAGCTGTGCATTAACTAATGAGAAAAGATCACTTGCTGGGTGAAGGCATTCCACATAATATGGTCTTGGTCTTGATCTTGCAGCTCCACTCCACAGGGAATTAATGGATATTTTTGGAAAGCAATTCACGGAGCAGATAACTTGCCAATGAGCTGGGACACAATGGAGGTCTTTCACTATCTATGGAGAAGGGTGCAAGGGATGCAGAAAGGCATTACCCATCCCTCCCCAACCAGGGTTGGACTCCCCCAATCGAACTACAAAGTTAAGGAGAAGAGTGGTGTACGGGACATGACGTCAATGTAATGCAACTCACGTGGGATGGGTGGTTGGCTGCAAGGACACATAGGGGGAAATTTATCAAAGAGCTAAGTTCTGCCACTAGAGGGAAATTCCGCAGCTCTCAATTCATTTCTATGGGATTTTGAAAGGGGTATTTATCAATGGGTGAAAGTGAAATTTCACCCTTTGATAAATACGCCTTCAAAAATCCCATAGAAATGAATGGAGAGATGCGGAATTTCCCTCTAGTGGCGGAACTTCACTCTTAACTTCACTCTTTGATAAATCTACCATAGTGCACTACTGCACCTTTTAGAGCTTTTCAATTATGAACGCTAAAGTGTGCTAGGGATTTAAATACTAAGGCAGTGCAAAGTATTAGGGCAAAATATCAGTGTAATTCAGAAGGGACAGGATCAGATAATTCGGAACATATGAGGCAAGTCTTTTGGTGGTTTTATTATGAACTTGATTTTTATTATGAACAGTAAAACCTTCAAAAGCAAAACTGGACTGGTGAGCCCCACAATTAAACAGCAGACTAGGAAGGGAAGAACATGGACTGTTGGAATTACCTGGTCCAGAACCAGTGACTTGCTATTTACTGACAACAGTTCCACATTTTTAAGCCACTGGAGATCTCAAGCTTTTGGTGTTGCAGTCAGAATCAGTGATTTCCCCCTCTTTGTTTTCTCCATCTGACACCGTGTAAGATCCAGCCGCAGGCAATAGCCCAATTGCGGGACTGTTTAAGCCTGCCTACTTGGACAACCTGTGCTGGATCATTAACCCTCTTGCCTTGTCCAAGCTGCCCAAATTGAGTTTATATCCTGAGTCAGTTCATAACCTTCCCTTGTTCTCTTCTGGTTTGATTCCCTGATTTTTACTCCTGGCATGTTATTGGATTCCTTTTTGTCTGCCATCCGCCATGATGCAGTTCCTGTTTCACAGAGCCTGTTTACTTGCTGCCTGCCCTGACACTGTGCCTGAACCTGAAATTATTTTCTGCCAGTTCTTTATATACATTTTCTGCTAAGGTCCCTGTGGTTCTGATTTTCATTATTAAACCTTTTACTCAAAGTGTGTCAATCTTTGTAATGTTTGGTAGTTACATAGCACATCAGCTCCTTACAACCAGTTTAAATGGAGTTTGCCGTGATTTTTTTTGTTGTACTTTTTACTTATTCACTTATTTACACTGTTCACGTTGTCATCCATTCTGTCATTTAAAATGTTATTCTTGAAACAATAAGTGCATCAAGTTCAACATTTTTTGTCTATATATAACCTGTCTAACTGCTAGTTGATCCAGAGGAAGGCAAAAAAAAACCAATCTGAAGCCTCTCCAATTTGCCTCAGAGGGGAAAAATTCCCTCCTGACTCCAAAATGGCAATTGGACCGTTCCCTGGATCAACTTGTATAATGAGCTATCTTCCACAACCCTGTATTCCCTCACTTGCTAAACACCATCCAACCCCTTCTTAAAGCTATCTAATGTATCAGCCAGTACAACAGTTTCAGGTAGAGAATTCCACATCTTCACAGCTCTCACTGTAAAGAACCCCTTCTGAATATTTAGATGGTACCTCCTTTCCTCCAATCAGAATGGCCGACCTTGTGTCTGCTTTATCTATATTCAGATAAAAAGAAGCAATATATTAGAGATAAAATAGAATACAGAAACTCTACAGAAATAATTTTGAGCACATGAAAACAATGAGCCAAGATGATCATTTGAAGAGAAACTTCTAATAATCCTTGACAACGATGTTGAGTGCAAGGAAAGTTGTAGGCATGCACGGAGTACAGTACACACAGTAGATGTTTTTTCTTGTTTACCCACTGTAAAATATCATCTGTGTATTATCATTGCACTGTAGAACAAAAAAGCCCAGTTTGTGCTCGCTCTTCACGTTTTGCGAGTAATGTGCGTGGGCTGCTGCACTAATTGACCTGCTTTTGTGTTTAGAACATGCCCATAACCTTGAACTTCACTGGTTTTATTCATTAAACTTTCCATTCGTACAGTTTAAGTGTACATCACATATTTACATTCACAGGAGTTACTTTCTATGGTTGTTCTTATGGCATTGGCCTCACAATTGTAAGCGTATGGAAAGAAATATCAGCATGACTTCTATAAAAAAAAAAAATAGAAATAATAAAAAGAATAGAAACATGTGGAAGCAGGTTTTTCTTCTTTGATAAATGTATGTGAGGGAGTATAGAAACACATAAATGGATTTGATGTTTTTAAAATGCACCCACCGCCCTGTTTTTTCTTATCTGAATGGCACAGATTGACCATCTATAATGCCCCTTTCCAACTAGAAAGCAAACAACTGCATTTATTTGAGCTAAAATGTGGTTTGGTCATCTTCCAAGACCTAAACTAGAAACTGATTCAATTACACAAGAAAACAAATCTACTTTTTCATGCTTTATTAAATACAGTTGTCCATAATTTCCAGCTTCAATTTGGAAAATGCACATGAATCTGTATGAAAATAAGAGACTTCGGTACATTGATCTCAGTCTAAATGTTTATGTTGACTTTGACGGGGTTCATCTGAGTAAGACATTCCAACCAGTTTTTTAGCTGTACCTTTATGTGTTCCTGATCTTTTCCTGTGGGTTGCATCTAATTCCCACACAGCCAGGTACGGGTATAGAATCCGTTATCTGGAATCCTTTATTAAGAAAGCTCTAAATTATGGGAAGGCCGTGTCTCATAGACCGCGTTTTAAGCAAATAATTCTAAAAGTAATTTATTTTTTTTGCTGTAAAAATGAAACACGTCCGTGTAATTGATCCCAATGAAGCTTCATGAATCAATATTGGCTGCAAGTTTATTTCATGTTTAAAGATTTTTAGCAGAGTTAATGGGATACTGTCATGGGAAAACATGTTTTTTCAAAATGCATCAGTTAATAGTGCTGCTCCAGCAGACTCCTGCACTGAAATCCATTTCTCAAAAGAGCAATTTAATTTTGAAATCTGACATGGGGCTAGACATTTTGTCAATTTCCCAGCTGCCCCTGGTCATGTGACTTGTGCCAGCACTTTAGGAGGGAACTGCTTTCTGGCAGGCTGTTGTTTTTCCTTCTCAATGTAACTGAAGGAGTCTCAGTGGGACATGGATTTTTACTATTGAGTGTTGTTCTTAGATCTACCAGGCAGCTTTTATCTTGTGTTAGGGAGCCAAATTGAAACAGCAGTGGCAGATAGAGTTCTGCAGCGGGTTGGGTACCAGCTGGTACCCGCAAGTTACCTGCAAAATCCTGTGGTAGCCTGCGGGATGCATGTAGAAGTTCCAGGTGCAGGTATAGAAGCGGGTCGGTGATTATGCGGGTCGGGCTGCGAATCTTATCCATAGCGATTTTTACTCCTTTTTTCTGAGCATGTCTACTTCTGATGATGTCACTTCCGGTTTACAATGACAGCACTTCCTGATTCTTGATGGTCAGCGGGTCGGGGGTCCGTGTTGTGGATAAGGTATTTGCGGGTTGGGTCGCGGGTCCAATCGGGTAAGAATGCGGATCGTGCGTCTGGGTTGCTGTGACTGTACAATCTGAATCAAATACTGCAAAATGTGACTTTTACATTGTGAATAAGGGTACTGCTATACTTGGAAGGGATCTCTTTGCTGCGTTACACCTACAATTAGTGGATGGTCTCATTACTGCAGCACCAGTGCCTCCCCAACAGCCTTCATCCAAAATTTCACCACTTCAACCAGTATCATTTCCTGATACAGCTATTGATATTGTTTGACCTCTTGCAGACGCTCCTATAGACTGCAGATTTGCTATAACTCTGATAGACTATTACAGTAAATGGCCAGAAATTGCATTTGTTTCTCATGTAACATCAGCTACAGTTATAACATTTCTGTCTACAGTCTTCAGCAGAGAAGGAAATCAAAAGGAGTTCATATCAGACAACGGACCACAGTTTGTCTCATCTGAATTTAAAATCTTTCTGAGAGAGAGGAATATTATGCATAGGAAATCTTCAGTGTCTTACCCACAAGCAAATGGAGAAATCGAGCGATTCAACCGAAGTCTGAAAGAATCACTACAGACAGCAAATCTTACTGGGAAATCTTGGAAAGTATTTACAACAGAGTTCTTACATAAACAAGCAAAAATAACCGCTCAAAGCTCACTTAATTTTTCTTGCTCAAAACAATCCGGATCAGGTGCTCAGTCAGCAGCGTCCCCCTGCTAAAATACTCCA